>CM059218.1:30992236-31279736 GCA_030347435.1 Clarias fuscus
TAAAAAATCCACCAAAATAAATTCTAGTTCTGTTGTATCATGACCCCATAGTAAGTAACTAAATTGTAGTACTGAGCAAATTATCATTACTCCATATTGACTTGATGGTACTCTTTAATCTTTATTCCACTTGATTCCATTCGGTACTCCTGAGCAACATATCATAACTTCAGAGACACTTAGTGATACATTTGAGCGATATATTGGTCCTACTGGCATCATAGCTCGAAAGTAGCTTAATGGTCCTCTGAAGCAACTTAGTGACATTACAGTGCAAGTTATTATTACAAAGTGATGCTATAATACTCCGAAGCAATGTCTTGATACTAGTGATAAATGCATCATTACTTCAGAACAACTTGGCGGTACTCTGCAGAGGGCTTCGAGATTGAAGGAAAAACAACTAAAAATATAATACTGTTCTGTCTGTAAATGAATGTATAAAACTCCTAAGGATATTATTAAAGCTGATGCAAAACATACCTCATTTAGCTCCTCACTGTACGATGGGAGATCATCAGTAGAGCACACTGCATCTTCTTCCATTTTTATCTCTCCAGGTTCCTCACTGGGACATTTGTGAGCATCATGTGTGCTGTGATCCAGTGAACTCAGAGGTTGGAAAGAGCAGAGAGAAGAGCTGGTTATGGTGTGGTACTTCAGCTGAGCGTTGTCAGTGCTGAGCAGAGAGGAGGACAGCAGGCTGGATGAGGTGGACAGCAGAGGAGAGGACGAGGCTGTGGAGGACAGGCTGGACGGACGGAGAGCTGGACATGACGAGGTCAGGTTTGCCCATGAGGGAGGTTGGAGGAGGAACGGTGAGGCCTGGGTGAGGATCCGGTTCTCCAGACCAGGACCAGTGCAGCGTGAGTTATGCTGAGACTCCATATCGGGGCTCGGGTCGGGCTGGAGCGGCGCCACTTCCTTCATTTATGAAGGAGCTTTTTTCTCCTGTTGATTACAAAGAACGAGCAGAGATCATTTAGCCAGTGTGTTTGGTTTGCTTGAGTGGGTGTGTGCTGTCATTACTCATAAAGCATGATCAATGGCACAATGAGGGAGTGGTGAGGACCTTTGGACTTGGCTCACCTGACAGAGCAATAAGGTTAAATACACGTTTGTAACCCACCTCTCCCTCCACATGATCACTTTAAAAATAAAGGGAAATGTGCCTGTAGGCTTCACGTTTATTTCACTAAAGCAATGAAAAAGATTAAAAAAATAAAATCTCCGTGTCTTCTTCATTTTGTTCTAAGGGTAAACAAACTTTGCACTCTTCATCCAGACAGTAATTGATTGATACCCCACAAACCCTATTTTAGGGTTAATATTAATTTTTATTAATAATTTTTTAAAAATATGTTTTAATATTTAAAGCTATTGAATATAATTTTTTTTTTTAAATCAGGAAAGACCATGGTATTAGATACTCACAAACTTTTTGACTGGTAATGTAGTTTTGCTAAAATCATTGTCTGGCAACAGTCGTTGCTATTCACACTGACCAACCACATAATGTCTGCATGTTAACTACTGTCCTTCACTATGTTCAAAATATATGAAATGTTACACTAAAGAAATGGCAAACTGAAAAATCATGGAATACCTGCAGTAGAACTAGATTGAGCTGTGAACTATGAATGAGCTTCCTAGACAGTAATGTGATGTGATATGACGGTCTCGGGACGTTCTCTCCTTATACTCATATACTGCTGCTATATCAGTACGACTGGGTCTTTCTGAAGCCGGCAGGTAACACCTAAGGTTTTTCATTATCAAGAGTTGGAGATAGCAACATCCCTGATGTGTGTGCGTGCGTGTGTGTGTGTGTGTGTGTGTGAGAGAGTTCAAAGTTGTTGAACAATGAAGATTAATTAATGTTCTGTCTGCATTAGTGCTGGACAAAGCATGATTATTACCATTATTATATGAAGCCAAGCGACGAGTAATTTTCTCGAGGAAGGATCCTTACGTGCGTATAAAAATATTTATGTGAAAATATAGAACTTTTTTTTGGGGGTTCTGTTGGACATAAGCACATTACGCCCCCAAACGCCATAGAACTTCGCGTTTACTTACACCTGAATACAGACGTCTGAGTAAATCTTGTATGTGATTGGAGCTCTAGGCGTGGGGGCGGGTCTCCAATGCGTGTGGAGACGAGAATCTGGCATACTTCTGCTTTTTATTTTGAACATAACATTTAATAACAAACATTTATTTGACGATAAACTTCTTGAAATGAAAACAGTCTACTGTTTGTGTACATGTTCTTCCTGAGTTGCTGCAATATAATCTCATTTACAAAACAAAAAAGTACAGTGCAAACTCTGTAGAATTTTGAGATGAATTAATTTTTTACAAAAAAAAAAATACATTTTCAAGGTGTTTCCCCCCCCCCCCCCTTATGATTTTTCTATTAAGTGCATTTTCCATCATTTCCATTTAAAAGTAGCACTGCAGTGAGAGGAAGCACAGCCTATATGTTACCTCAAGCTCGGCCAAATATACCTGTGAAAACCTCATTCAAACACTTCATAAGTGACAAATAAATGTGAAACTCTGAGGAACTCAGTCCTGTGCTATACCCTGAGTAAAGTTAGATCTGCTTCTACAGCCAGCTTTGATCTATCGGTTACGGTTCGTCCTGGTGACGTCACACGCTTGGACAGCACACACGAGGAAGTAATTATGCCGGAGCTAGAAAACATAACTAATAAACGACAACACAATCCGTTCACAGTTAATGTTCCGATATCAACACTAACTAACCAGTAATCAACACTTCCTCATAACTCCAGCTTTACTTCCACACCCGTATAAAGCATGAGGATTTGGCGCATAGACTCATAAAAAAATTTTTAAAAAAAAACATGAACAAATTCAATATACTGTGTAAAAGCCATAACACGTTTAGTCTGTGGACATGATAACAAAACACGAAGGCATCATCACTATTAGACACTTACTGACGCGTTACGGTGTTGCTCTTCTCGTAACGTTTGTTTGCCGATTTCGCACCGCTGACACCCCTTTACCGTAGTGTACCATATATAAGAGCATGAGAATTTATCCTAAAGAGGGACATGGTTTTAGAGTCTGTATACTGGATACATAGAACTGTATATATATATATTATGGCATGCCGTCTAGGAAAATATTCATGAGAGAACTTAATGAAAACTCTGAATATATTGAATGAAACGTGAGAATATTGAATGGATTCCGAATATATTGATTGAAAAATATATATATATATATTGAATGAATTCTGAATATATGGATTAAAAACTGATATATATTGAATGAAAAGTCTGAATATATTGAATGAAACATGACGTCATCGAAACACAGCGCCATCTTTAGGAAGGATGAGTTTTGAAAAGATTGCACATCCCCCCCCCCCCCCCCCGCCCCCGCCCCCCACTACATAATCTCTATCAAATATTATATTACAACATAAATTCATAGGTTTATTGTAATCAAATATGATATAACTATTATAATTAACCCTTGGCACGTGACAGGTGTCGACATGAATACAAATTCTCATATAATGTTTATTTTGTGGCACATTTATTTTACAGGGATTTGTCATGTAATACAAAAATGCTTGCACTAAATAAATATTTATGATGAAAAAATTTTACGAAATTATTTGTATTAGTAAATAAGCAATATCAAAAAATACATCTTGTATATAAAAAATAATAATTGATATTTTTTTTCCCTATACAACATGTAATTTTTTTATAATGCTTATTTTATAATCAAATCCATTTGGTCTAATTTGTCATTTCTAAATCATAAAGCTAGAAATTTCTGGTCTAATATAATATTTTAAGTATAAGTTTTCAATCAATATATTCGGAATCCATTCAATATTCTCACAGTTCATTCAATATATTCAGAGTTTTCATTAAGTTCTCTCATGAATATTTTCCTAAACGGCATGCCATAGCATGCCATAATATACATATATATATATATATATATATATATATATATATATTTTTTTTTTTTTTTTTTTTTTTTTATCATGATGATCATTATTCACGACTACCCTGTTTAAAGAATCTCATCACCGTACTTTGATTAAGTCCTATGTAAACATCAATCACCTTCATGCACAATAAATTTCTTTAAAAAAAAAAATGGCTCAAGTTGATGGGAAAAACATACCTCATTTAGCTCCTTACTGCATGACAGGAGATCATCAGTGGAGTACACTTCACCTTCCTCTACTTTTATCTCTCCATGTTCCTTACTGAGACATTTATGAGCTTCCGGCCTTGTAGGACAGACTGAATGGACAGAGAGCTGGACAGGAAGGAGGGCATAAAGGAAGCTGGAGGAGGAATGATGAGGTCTCCAGAGGCCTGGGTGAGGACCTGATTCTCTAGACTCAGTCTGACTGAAGTGGCGTGACTTATTTGATTTCTGAAGGAGCTTGATTTTACTACGAGTTTCTGGAGATTTGAAAGAAAGAGCAGAGTATATATAGTGGGTGTGTTTGGCCGGAGAGAGTGTGTGCTATCATTTCATATAAATGTTTGAAATTTATACAAAAAATAACACAAACCGATTTAAAATTGCATGTCAATATTATCCTACTATCAATAGCCACTAATCCCTGGGGTGTTCTTTCTTCTTTACCATCGGAAGCATCTGGAAGACACCTCTGGTCCTAACAGTCTACTGTCCAAGTAAATGCTCAAATGTTTACCAATCTGCACAAATAAATCATAAAAAAAAAAAAAAACCTTCTTTGTTTTCTCAGCCCTTTTGTTGTGTTACTCTTTAGACAATTTTCTATATTTCATTGTGTGTATTTCCTACACTGCCATTTACTCTCAGACTCATAGCGATAAATCAATGTCTTGATAAATTGTGCTCAAGTTTCGAGTTATGTCTGAGGTGTGAAAACTGATGTCCTTAATTTCAATATTAAATCCGCACCATGCCTACATAACGCAACTATGTCCACCTCTACTGTCCAGAACCGATTTATTCATTTATTTTTACCTTTATGTTTGTGTTAAACCTAGCTCAGAGGCTTAGACAGAAGGAAAAAAGTTGCAACCTCAGGATGTAAACACAGATGATTTGAATAGGCTGAATGGCACACCCAAGAAACCTGTGTAACCTGAATAACGATGCACAAAGTCACCTTGTTGTACAGCATCAACATCATAAAACAAAATCACTTTCTTCAGTAATCTTTTAATCTACAAACATGACTTGTAGCAGCTTTCCTCAGCTGACATACTGAAAAGTATTTTTCAACTAAATTTACTCTGTTGGTCAGAGTTTGGTCAAATATTTATCGTTTCGACCTTGTCCAGTGTTCCTGCTGTGTTGATTCTCCTGAACATGGCTCACTGGGAAGAAGAGTCCTTAGACGAGGATGGGACAGTCTTGATGATTAAACCAGTTTCCAGGTTTTTTGATATGAATTCTTTTTGGGAAGTGGAATTTTTTCCCCATGTGGGACAATAGATTGCAGAAGAAATTGAGTCACCAGTGCAGAAAGCTCCAAATATAGAGGTAGGATGGAAAAATTGTCACATAGACTCAGAGAATTACTCCTTCTTCCAATCTTTAACTCATACCTTCACTACCTTCCATACACTGACATCTCTCAGGCACCCATGAAGAATCCCCCAAAAAATTTTTTTTCTGCAAACACTAACACATTTAACTCAGAAATGACTTCTTTTTTAAATCATACTTCATAATACTGCTTGCTTTGCATTTTGCCTTGAGGTCTCCTCAGACAATACACCTGAACACATAGCTACTATTTGCTTAACTACAGTTTACAGTCATGTTTCCACACTGTGACTGCACATATTCCAATGTTTACAACGCAATGATTTGTCTCACTCTACTGTACCCTTTCTATTCTGACATATGGCTGGCCGACCTGGGAACAGGGGCCTGGAATGTGCGGGCTGACACCCCCAGCAGACGGGAAAGCGCAGCAGTGGCTTGTGCAGGCCTTTTTTCTGCTTTCTCCAACGCAGCAATCAAACGTCATTCTGCCACCTTTGAAGTTCCCGGGGCACATGGCATCGCTCTTCTTACATGCTGCTCTCATGCCCAGACAGGTGAATCAGCGGTGTGTGTCTTATTTATTAGGAACAGTTCCAAATACAAGTCAGTTTTGGAACAGCCCACCCAGAGCCTAGCATTTTAACATGGATGTGTAGGCTTTTTATATATTCTATTTTATATATTTTATTTATATTGAAATAGATATCAAAATATCAAACATTTTCTTTCTTTCTTTATTTTCTGTGTCTTGTGATTTTCACAAAATATAGCAAAGCATCCATTAATTAATAATAAACAATCAGATGAAAACTCTGCTGCAGATTAAAGAAATAGAACACAGTAGTAGACAAGACAGAGGAGGCAGACTATAAAAAAATCTAATAAAAAAAGTGTCTCCAGGAACAAGTTATTCAACTTCAGCAACCATGTGTTCTCATGGACAGTGAGGGACGGTTCCTTCTCTGGAGAAAACTGTGCACGACGCAGGACCAGTGTGCCTCCTACCAGGAACAATAACAAATAAAAATGTGTAAAGGATTTACATTGTTACAAACGTTTTCACAGTTTAACAGTAGTTTGGGTACGTTTTTTGTGAAATGCAATTCCTAGCATAATTACACACTGCACATTCTGTGTACATTATATAGTTTATATATTTTATATACAGTACAGAGCAAAAGTTTGTACACCCCTTCTCATTCAAAGAGTTTTCCTTATTGTGTTCTTTATTGTGTTCTTTATCGTGTTCTTTAGCCCAAACGCGTCTCTTCTGCTTGTTGTCTGTCCTTAGCAGTGGTTTCCTAGCAGATATTCCAGCATGAAGGCCTGATTCACACAGTCTCCTCTTAACAGTTGTTCTAGAGATGTGTCTGCTGCTAGAACTCTGTGTGGCATTGACCTGCTCTCTGATCTGAGCTGCTGTTAACCTGCCGATTTCTGAGGCCGGTTTCTTTGTAGCGCTCGATGGTTTTTGTGACTGCACTCGGGGACACTTTCAAAGTTTTCCAAATTTTCCCCGGACTGACTGACCTTCATTTCTTAAAGTAATGACGGCCGCCTGTTTTTCTTCACTTCGCTGCTTTTTTCTTGCCATAATACAAATTCAACCTCTTTGAATGAGAAGGTGCGTCCAAACTTTTGCTCTGTACTGTATGTCTATTTTATTTATGTTTTATTGTAGCTTGTAAATATGTAAATGTAAGAAGTTGTACATTTCACCTAAAAAAAAAAAAATTATGAAACATTTTCTAAGTAAAATCTTTCTCCTATCTCTATACTATATACGTAGTTTGTATACTATAACTATAGGATATAAGTATATATAAAGATGATAGTTTATTTATTTATTTATTTATAATCGCATTATAATATATATAAAAAAAAACTTTTTATACAGTACTTATGGTAAATCAATCCATTCATTCGGAAGCTTACTTCCGCGTTCGTTCATGACGTCGAGTCAAGCGCGTTTTGCAATTGGTCAAATAGGTTCCCTGCGTCTGACGAAACCCACTTTTCTATTTTGGTGTACTGCGCATGCCTGGATACAACGTCCCGACCGGTGAGGGGGGAAAAAAAAATCTCAAAACCTTTGAAGATTTATAATATTTTATCAGCTCAGAAAGATCATATATTGTTTATCGCTAAATATTTCTTTTAAGCATCTAAGATAATGAAGAATGCAGTTTGTTATTATATATTTTTAAACTCGCACGCACTTGTATGCGTGTATAAAAATTACTGTGAATGTTTATTAACTATGTTAGGCCTAAAAATAAATGGTATAAAAAGCTAATTAAATATTTAACCATTAATTTCATGTCTGTCTGCAGGTACAATTCTGCATCACATCCATTACATGTGTGCATGGCCCATTTCATTCCATGCCTAATTCACAATAATGTTTAAAATGTTGTTTAGTTTGGTATTTAGTGTTTTTTGTTGTTGTTTTTTTTGTAACATCGATCCAGACTTGCTGAACAACATCCTGAAGGTTTATCATATCATAAGACCCATCATGCACAGTTCCTGGCTCATAATCCTGAGCATTAAAAGAAGAAGAAGAAAAAAAATACATTACCCACAATGCAGTTTGATTACCTGCAGATGGCGGTGTAGTGGGATTTAGCCCTGGCTTTTTAATACACTAATCATATAGTTGCAAGCAATGATGAGCGGGCCCAAGCACCCTGTGCAATCGCCTCCCAGGCTCAGCGCACAACGTGCAAGTCTTTTGAGCGTGTTAAGACCTCCGAAAAGCAACGCCACCCGGGTGCACCGCACAACGTGCACACGTCACACACTATATACGACTGATGTCAGTTTGGGCCCTAAATATTTGTTGAGTGCGTTGGTGTGTGTCCATGACATACATTTATAATGTGTGTGTATGTACGTATGTGTGAGGTATGAGTGTGTTTGTGCCTGAGTGTGTGTGCGTGCATGCGTGTGAGATGTGTGTGTGATGTGTGTGTGTATTAACGTTTGTGATGTGTACATATGAAGAATAGGCTGGAGAAAAAGCATCACACTGTGATGTCACTGAATATAATGCCACGCAGAAAGTTATTAACCACATACGTTTAAGGCATCCTCATGGCTGACCCATTTGAGATATCAACAATTTTGCATCCTCGATGTCTTTAGGTCACATGGGCGCAGTTTGGTGACGATCCTATAAATTCCAGTATATCAGAATCCATCGGGTGCGTTTCTGCGAACGATCCAAAATAACTGACTTCCTGATGAGTTAAGCCCCGGAAACGTGAAAGTTGTTCGGCTCAATGAGCTCGAAATGAGGTTTGTGTGCATGCGTGCAAGTGTATATGAGCTATGCAGCAAAATCTTGTGTGAGGGCCCCTGAGGGCTCCGTGCCACGCCAGTAGGCCAGATGTTTCAGCATCCTAATGGTAGCAGATTCCAACCTCTCTGCCAAATTTCACAAGATTTTGAGCATGTTAAGACACCCAAAAAGCCCAAAAGGGTGGAAAAAAATATTAATAATCCTTAGGAAAACAAGAGGGTCCAGCACACTCTATACTGCTTGGGCCCTACATATGGGACAATGATCACAATTCAAGCGTTCTTTTCCTGACATTTACTTCTGGATGTATTACAGATTTGAGCATGACATTTGGTTTGAACCCCATCATTTGTCCAGTGATATTAGAACACATACAGTAACTGACAGGCGTTTCTTTTTCCCCAGGTGTTTTCAGAAAGAGTAAACCAAAATGAAGACCAGAGAGCTGACTATGGAGGAAAAGGAAGACATTTTGAAGCTGAGAAACGAGGGAAAGTCCATCAGACTTATTTCACAGGAGTTAGGAATAGCCAATACCACAGTTTGGAACATCTTGAAAAAGAAGAAAACCACCGGTGTGCTAACAAGCAAGCAGCGATCGGGGCGGCCGAGGAAGACGACCGCCGTTGACGACCGAATTATTGTGAGAGCTGTGAAGAAAAACCCACAAACAACGGTCAGCAGCATCACCGATAATCTTCACATGGCAGGGGTGAAGATATCGCAGTCTACAGTTCGAAGAAGGCTTCGGGAGCAGAAATATCGATTCCATTACATAAACTGTGACCCACTTACCAACACGATGAAACAGGAGGACAATTTAGAACTGGGAGACAATTCAGCGGTGAGAGATGAGGATTTAAAAGAAAAGCTGGATGTTTAACTCTGGGAGCAAACAGAATGTGACTATGATGTTACATCAAACCTGCAACATGAGGCAACGAAATAAAGGTTAAATCACAGCATCCGAATGTGTAGCTACGTAACTGGCACACAACGCTTGCGTTCCTGTTAAGATGAAATTCTGTTTAGGCTTTACAAGTTTAACGCTGTTTGTCTGTTGCAGTCAATTGTAGTGCTGCATACAAATGTGGAAGGATCTAATCACAAACGCCTGTGATTTATAGCAGGTCATGTACGCACAGGCAGTAATTTATTTAGATATTGTCAATAATGTAAGTATTTGTTCATTTTGGGGTATTTATGCCATCATTTGCTGTTAAATGTGATAAATTTAACACATTAAAATACCAAATAGTATATTTCATACGTACTACATATTGCAATTTATAACACAATATGTGGTGTGAAATTTTGAACAAATTGTGCAATCTATTGTATTGTAGATCGTCTTTTCCTGATTGACATTATCATACACTGGAATTTTATTGTTTTGCACAAAAAATGATCAATAAATTAGTGTGTTTGTGCATAAAATATAGTTTGTGGAAGATTCTAACAACGTTAAAGTTTGCTTAAATTTCTTTCTTTTCTTTTCTTTTTTTTTTTTTTTTTTTTTTTAAAGAGGAACAATGTAGACCATAATGTATAATATTTAAAAGCATTTGAAATTATACTAGGGAGAGATTCATTGTTTGTTTTTGTTTTAATAATAATAATAATAATAATATCACTTAAATTGTCATTGTTGCTTGTAGTTTGAGTTCGATCTGTAGTTGTTTTGTGCAGAATACTTTATAGAAATGCAGTATTTAGAACTGCATCAATGTAAGTAGTAAGAAATCCCACCTGTACCCATTGACATTTCTACTTTACCTGTATCTTTTAGTAGTTTTTGTAGTTGTAGTTTCTGTAAGAGTTGTAACAGCATGCTAACAGTTTTAAAATATGCAGATTCTGAGCACTCCTTGTCAGTAGCACCCCCAAGTAAAGTAAAGTAAAGCCTTTATTTTGTCACATATACATTACAGCAGAGTGAAATTCCTTCTTCGCATATCCCAGCGTAACTGGGGTCAGAGCCCCTGGAGCAGTTCAAAGGCCCAACAATGGCAACCTGGCTGAGCTGGGAATCGAATCGCCGACCTTCCGATCAGTAACTCCGTTCCTTAGCCCTCTGAGCCACCACACTGACCTTTATGCCAAAATAGAAATCATAAAGTGATCAAACATAAACTTTTTAAAGACCAATTTGTTTTTGTTAGTTAATTGTTTTAAGAATTAAGATACATTCAGGTGTAAATATTTTGAAATGAAGGTGAGGGTGTTTTTGCCATTTAGATCCCTGAGATCCAATAGGAAGAAACCTTGCGAGCAACCAGACTTGACAAGGAACCTCCTCATTTCACAATATCTAGCCAAATCAAAAACATTTTTGAGTAGGTAAGCGTGTCGTCGTTGTCGTCTACATGCAAGAGATGGCTTTATGAAATAAATACAGGCGATACACAACAAGGTGCGGACTACTGGTAATGCTCAAGAACAGAAGAAAAGACTTTGGCAGAAATCTTTCCTAGATGCTTTGGACTGATGAAACCAAAATGAACTTACCAGAATGATGAGAAAAGTGTTGAGAAATAAAGGAGCACACCACCTTTCATCATCTTTTAAACATGCCGTGTTAACATGGGTGGCATAACGATGTACGGCTGCAACTGTAACCGGGTCACCGGTGTTTATTGATCACCTGACTGCTAATAAAAGTAGGTGTTATGTTACAGGGGAACGTCTGCATATGAAAGTAATTTGTTGAGGTGGGTTTTTATTGTGATATGCATTTTCCCATAATAATAATAATAATAATAAAGTCATTGCAAATAATCTGTTCTCGCCACCCAAAAATAAGAATAAAACCCACAAAAATTATGCAGCTTTTGAAAGCATGCCGAAGGTATCGTGGCTTGACTCTTTCAAAACAGCTTTTGCTGACTGAATGAAAAATCTTTACATTTGTAAACTTGCTTCGCTTGGCATCTTAGCATTGGTTTCGGTTCGATTTGTTCATTCGTATGCTGAAAATGCTTTATATGATGAGGAACGATACATTTTGTGCAAAATTTAAATTCCTTAGTTGAAAATTTGTAAGGGTGTCCAGGTTCCAATGGAGTTTGCCCAACCCCCCCCCCCCCCCCCAATATAAATGGCTGTAATTTCTGAATAGTTAATGCCACACTTTTGTCAAACCCTTCGAAATGAAGCTGAAAGTTTGACCTTGCTCATATCTCGAGTGTTTCATTTTATATTTGTGTTTATATGTGGTGTACAGAGGCGACATGCCAAACACTTAGCATTGTTCCAAACATGACCTGACCGTACTGTGCAGAAAATACCTATACGCAAGGGGCGAAATCATGGCACAACTAAGGGAATATGGTGAGGCCGAGAACGCTCTGAAAAGTATTTTAGAATCAGAGACAGAAGGTGTAAAGTTTAAAGTTGTGTAGTTGAATAAACAAGTAACAGCAAAAGAGAGTATTTACAGGTTAAACTCGAACAATTTGAATATCTTGCAAAAGTTCATTTATTTAAGTAATGCAACTTACAAGTTGAAACTAATATATGAGATCGACTCATTACATGCAAAGCTAAATAGTTCAAGCCGTGATTTGTCATAATTGACGTGATTATGGCGCACAGCTCATGAAACCTCAAATCCACAATCTCAGAAAATTTGAATATTATGAAAAGGTTCAATATTCCAGACTCAAAGTGCACAGATGTTCATTCAAAGATGATCCAGTAGGTGTTAGCTGAAGAATAGAGAGCGAGAGAGAGAGAGGGAGGGAATGGGAAAGTAGGAGTATTAACACCTTAACAACAGATACAAGAGGAGACAGGAAGGTAGTAGCAAGGAAGATTTAACAGTTCATATCAGATCCACGATGAAGAAAAGAAGAAAGTGGAATTAACTATTTTTTTTTTTTTTTTTAGATCTAAAAAAAAATCCCTTGCAGAGGCCAGGAAAGAAAGTATTTAACACACAGTATTAAACATTTCTTTAGGAAGACAGGACTAGGAAGATTAGCACGATAACGACCAGAAGGTGGCGGTAATGCGACATATTGGATGCCAAAAAAGAAGAAGAAGAAGAAGAAGAAGACACATTAGCGCAGCCATTTTTATTTTCGGATTTGTATACAACGTCGCGAGCGGTGAGAAACAAAATAATCTACTATTTTTTTTTTTTAACAATATTTATGATGCTTTATCAACTAATAAAGCGCATTGAGTAATAAAAGTTAGATGTAATTGTTTAATATTAGCAGTAAGAACATGCGGGCAGATGGTGAGATATTTGCCGTCTAGCTGTTTGTCGGAGGTTATTAATCCCCCGGGTTACCCCTAGTAACGCTGCATGATTTAGCGACAGAACATTTATTTTAAACATCTAATATAATGAATAATGCGGGTTATTATAAGTCGCAGTGAACTTGTAGGCCTGCATAATAATTAATGTAAACGTTAAGGCTATTAGTTTTTCAAATATTATTTTCATGGTATAAAAAGCTAATTAAATCTTAATGAATTAACGGCCCGTCTGTCTGCAGGTTCAGTCCGCGTCTGATCCATCAACACTACATTCTTAGGGTATTTATATACTGCATGTCTCATTTAATCTTTTGTTCAGACTAATGTGTAGAATATTGTTCTTTTAGATTGATTAGATTTAGATTGAATTTTAGACATTCATCCAGATTATCCGAACAGCATCATGAAGGATTATAATACACTGCCTGGACCAAAAAACAAACAAACAAACAAACAAACAAAAAGATAGAAGTTGCACACTTAAGAATATATTTAATTCAATCACCTTGAGCTTTGATTAAAGTGCTCACTGTGGTGTCCAGCTCATGTGTGTAAATGATTCCTCGTGCTCCCAGAACCACACTTTCGCACTCATCAGAGAATTAAACCTCCCATAGATGTGATTCTCTGGTGATTCAGTACATTCAGGTGATCAGCTGACTCCATTTTATTGCCAGATAACGTTGCTGAGTCTCGACCGGAGCAACAGAAGCAATGGTACATTTTTTTAAAACCATGCACCTTCACTAATCAGTTCAGTGATCTATATTCATGATTGTTCCGACAAAGTGGACAGTTCAGATTTATCCTTTAACAGTTTTGATAAATGCTAAAATGTTGAAGGCTTCTTAACCCAGCTCCTGTAATTTCAGTTCTCCTTAGTTTTTTTTTTTTTTTTCCCTTTCCTTTCTTGACGCAGCCCAATAATTTGACCCTTCTGAAATGGCGACTTTTTTTTTTTTTTTTTTTTTTTGTCCGGGCAATGTATCATAAGACCCATGTACAGTCCTTGAAAAATGTGTTACCCACAATGCAGTTTCATCCTTTGCTGATGGTGGTGCAGTGGACTGTAGCTTTCGCATAAGGAAAGTGATGCGGCAGCGCTTTAGTCTGTCCAGCTCTCTCTTGTTCTCATCCGTTCACTCAGATCAACTTCCAAAGCGTCATGCTGATACCCCTATGTCATTGCTGTCACTGTCTTGTCGATTGTCGTACTGATTATTATTATTATTATTTGCATTCTGAATTTGAAAATATTGGAACAAGATATCTGATTCTCTTGTTTTTATATGCTAATAATATTTAGGCTTGAGATGATTATGGGACAGTGATCAGAAATCCCACATTTCTTTTTTTTTTTTTTATATTTACATCTAGCCATGATGCACCTTTTATTGTGACATTGCACATTTGGTTTGAACCCATCCATTTGTCCAATGGTCAAAAATATTGAAACGCGTACCTGTAAGTGTTTCTTCTTGCCCAGGTGTGCCCTGTCAGATTAATATTAATTAATATTTCTGAATGTCTTTTCTTGGTTTCAGTCCTGGATTTCACCTGTTATTATCAAAAAGGATAAACCAAAATGAAGACCAGAGAGCTGACTATGGAGGAAAAGGAAGACATTTTGAAGCTGAAAAAAGAGGGAAAAACCATCAGACTTATTTCACAGGAATTAGGAATAGCCAGTACAACAGTTTGGAACGTCTTGAAAAAGAAAGAAACGACCGGTGTGCTAACAACCAAGCAGCGATCGGGACGGCCGAGGAAAACGACCGCCGTTGATGACAGATTAATTGTGAAAGCTGTGGAGCAAAACCCACTAACAACGGTCAAGAGCATCACGGACAACCTCCACATGGCAGGGGTGAAGATATCACGATCCACAGTTAAACGAAGGCTCCGGGAGCAGAAATATCGGTTCCATTACGTAAATTGTGACCCACTCCCAAGCAGTGTAAAACAGGATGAGGAGGAGGAGGAGGAGGAGGATTTGGAAATGGCAGATAATCCAGAGATTAGAGTTGAGGTTTTAAAAGAAGAGCAGGACGTTGAACTGTGGGAGCAGACAGAAAGTGACTCTAAGGTTTCATCAAACCTGCAACATGACGGAGCAGAAACAGACACAACATGCAAAGAAACAAAGGACGAATCACAACATCCAGATGTGTAGCTACCTAACTTTATACGTCTAGTTTATTTTCTTATGACTACATGAAACTGTTTATTCTTTTCATCATTCCAGTATAGAGGAACATTACAACACTGCCTGGACAAAAAGGTCACACACTGAGATTTTATTAAATCAGTTTTAACTTTGATTAAACACACACACTGTGGTGTCCAGTTCATGTATGAAAATGATTCCTCATGCTCCAAGAACCACTATTTCACACTCTGAGTCCTGGAACATGGCTGTGCCATCGGGGAAGATGCTTGATGGAAATGGAAATGCATTAATTATAACTACTAAACATGGGTCTTGATTTTGCTGTTGATTTTTTTTTTACTTTGCAAGTGTTTAAGTGATCTCAGTTCATGATTATTATTATTTATTTATTTTATTTTTTTCATCAAGGTTCAGCACTGCTTTTCCGGGTTTTAATAATGTATTGAAGGGTTCTTAACCCAGGTCCAGGAATTTCAAATTTCCTTAGTTGTTTTCTTTGCTTGATGCACCCCAATAATTTGACACTTTTGAAATGGTGACTTTTTTTTTTTTTTTTTTTTGCCAGGCAGAGTATGTTTGTTATTTTGACATGAAGTACACAAGTTTATTGCACAATCTGTTACAGTATTTAAGATGACTTTGTACTGATTGACATTATCGTAAGCTGGAATTGCAACGTTTTGTGCATAAACTAATAAACAAATTAGTCTGTTTAGTGCATAAAAACATAGTTTGTGGAAGTAATTTACAATGCTAAAAGCAACAAATGATTTTTTTTCTCAAAGCGTGTGCAGATGCTTTTATTCCATATTTTAAGGAAGTATATGTTTATTCACAGATAATATTAGCAGTTTATGAAATAAAGTAACCACACAAAATACTAATCGTTGAAGCCAAAATACAGACAGACACATTTGCAGACACAAATTGTGCCACTTTAAAAAAAAAAATTCATTCATATTATGCTGCATTATTTTGTACAGGATCGCGGGATGCCTGGAGCCTGTCCAAGGAGACTTTGGGCACCAGGCAGGGGGGTTTGCATGCTCTCTCCGTGGGTGGTGGGTTCTCTCTTGAGTACTCTGGTTTCCTCTCACAGTTCAAAGACATGCAGCATGGACTAATTAGTGTTCACAAATTCCCCGTCGTTTGTGTGCCTTTCAATGTTTCCCCCATACCATCCAACAAGAACCATTACCTTATTATAAGAGCATGCTCTATTTTATTTCTTACGTCTGTTACTTCCAAACTTATGACATTATCAAAGACATGTAGGTTAGGCTAATTGGCGTTCCCAAATTGCCTGTAGTATGTGAATCCTGACTGGAGGTCTTACCATGGGGGTAAAATGGTAAAATAAATACAATGGTAATCAACCTAGATGGATGGATTAGTAGTATTAACAAGAGTAGCAGCAGCTGCATTAGTATTATGGATGTTGGAATGAAGTGTCTTAACACATATGGCCAAAAGATGTCACTAGTGATTCAATTTCGGGGGAAAATCGCTTCAAATTATCTGGTGTTTTTATAAGGTTTCATAGATGATTCTTAATGAGAGCTATTCATTAAAAAAGTAATATAAAATCACATCTATTTGCATTCATTTCCGGTTTCTGTCAAACGCGCCTTTCTATTGGTCGAATCGGCAACCATCGTCTGACGTCACAGCGCAGCCATTTCGGTGCGCGTCCTCTTGCACGTACAGTAACGGCGCGAGCTGTCAAACAAAAAATAACACTAATAATATAAGACTTGGAAATATTTAAAAGAACCAAGTAAGAAAGCATATTTAGTGAGAGAAGGTATGTTTAATTCATTTGTTTGGGCCTATATTAATAACTGTAATGCGAGGCTGCACGGTAGCACGGGAGTTTTCTGCTTAGCCAGTTGCTTCGTTGTTAGCTGTAAGCTAGCTAATATTTATTTTTAGCACCTAGACTATTGATAATTGTTATGAGTATGTACAAAGTATATATGTACATTTATAAGGTCTACAGATAATATTTGCAAGCTAAATATTTAAACATTTAAGTTAGTTTACATCTGTTTGCAGGTATAATTCTGCATCCTGTCCATCACTGCACTCCTGAAGCACCATGGAGGGTTTGTACTGTTAAACACCTAAACAAAATATAAATAATAATAATAAAAAAAACATAATAATTTACTACATTGCTCCTTTTTTTTTTATTGTTTAGGCTGCCCTTTATCCTGTTCGTTTCATAACTGTAAGCGGACCTTCACTTATCCAGATGCTCTGAACATCCACCTGAAGGATCATCATAAGAACCCTGCACAATCCCTGCCTGGTGCGTAGATATAAAAAAAGTATAAGACCTAATAATTGGTAACGGTCATGCTGCCTGTAACTTAAACTATTTGTTTTACCTTTTCAGGTAAGTCGTTCCTGTGCTCGACAATAGGATGTGATGGATCTTTCACCACCATGCAGCAGCTGATGGATCACATGAGGCATCATCACAAGCCGAATTATTTCTTCCTGTACGTTGTTAAACACACTATAATTGTATGATGTTTTTTTTTGCATTACAGCAAATAACAAGCAGCATTTATCTCCAATCTGTAGATGTGAGAGCTGCCGGGCCAAGCTCCGCTCTTACCGCACCCTCCTCAAACACCTCCAGACATGCGCCAAGGTCGCCAAAGGCAAAGGCACGAGACCTGAAGGAGGTTCGATACCCGATTCTTCTGTTCCCAGCGCTGATTCCGATCCTGATGGATCTTTCCAAGCTGTAGATGAATCTCAGCAGATGGAGTCTGACCCCTCGCTGCCTTCACAAGGTCCGTTTCAAGCGATTTCATCGGACCAAGAGTCCCTGTCTCCTCTGGCAGAACCTGGACCTACTGCTTCTGAGGCGGCAAAACCCCAGAATCAAGCGGATGCTCCCTACAGCCCGTTTCCCCCAAGCCTGTCTCCTGCGCCTGATCCTGAGCCCCAGCGCTCACCCAGGGTTGGTCCGGTCAGCATCGCGCCCTCTGTGCCACCACCTCTACCAGGCTCTAACGCCGTCTGGAGGAAGAATCAAGGTGAACACCTTTGAGGCTAGAAATAAAGGGTTGGGACTGCAGAAGGTTGTATTATAATCTTGAAGATGTTTTGTCTCTCATTATTCACTGAGATGTAGCTGCTCTCTTAACGTCTCGATACCTTTCATGATTTTATATAAAATCATTAAAGAAACATTTTACCTTTCCACACTTCATGGCACAGGTTACATTCATGAATTTGAAACTATAACACCAGAGGGTGCTAATTACTGAAAGGAGGCTCGTAAATAAACGAGCACGACTGTTACGAGGACGAGCTAGTGCTAATAAACGCTGGATTCTGATTGGTCAGAAGGTCTTGATTAGTTTTCAATAACAGCAGCTCTGACAGCAGCACAGCTGCCAATCACAGGTTTATATTAATGCGCTTGTTCTAATTCTTCATTGTTTCTATAGCAACAGGGAGGTATGCAGCGGACGCTTTATATTTATCCAGTGTCAGTGCTTTGTAATGCAGTTAAAGCTGTGAAGAGAACAGTTGTTTGTAGCTTCTGTAGCACAAGTGACAACAAGAAGTTAATTATTTAACTGTAAAGAACACGTTAGACTGAGCAATCTTTTATTTAAATAAGATTTAAGAACCAGCAAGTCCATGTATGCTTCTGTGCCTTTTTTGTTTCTCAAATGGAACGTCAAGCATGGTGGTTTTTAACGATGTACTTAGGCGCGCAAGAAGTAAATAGTCTCCCGCTGTTTCGTGATAAAATTTTTGCACAAAAACAGTGCATGTTTAATCAAGTAATGTTTAAGTATTAGTAAACAATTAACGCTTTGTTAACTTTCCTTTAGTGGATTTAAGAGCAACAGTTCATCTAGACATACAGGGGGTTCGCCAATGAAACTGAAACACTGGTCAATTTAGTGTTGGAGGTTTCATGGCTAAATCTGACCAGCCTGGTGGACAATCTTCATTGATTGCATTTTCCACCAGTAAGAGCAGAGTGTGAAGGTTTAATTAGCAGAGTAACAGCACAGTTTTGTGTAAAATATTGCAATGCACACAACATTATGGGTGACATATCAGAGTTCAGAAGAGGACAAATTGTTGGTGCCCGTCTCGCTGGCGCATCTGTGACGAAGACAGCAAGTCTTTGTGATGTATAAAGAGCCACGGTATTCAGGATAATGTCAGCACCAAGAAGGGCAAACCACACCCAACAGGAGTAGCTGTCGACACAAGAGGAAGCTGTCTGAAAGGCATGTCCGGGTGCGAACCCGCATTGTATCCAAGAAACATAAAACCACAGCTGCCCAACTCACTGCAGAATTAAATGTGCACCTCAACTCTGTTTCCACCAAAACTGTTCGTCTGGAGCTCCACGGGGTCAATGTACACGGCCAAATCTTTGATCACTCGTGCCGATGCCCGAGTTGTCGGTTTCAATGGTGTCAGTAGCGAAAATCTTGGGCTGAGGACAATGTGAAACATGTATTGTTCAATGATGAGTCCACCTTCACTGTCTTTCCCACATCAGGGAGAGCTACGGTGTGGAGAAGCCCCAAAGAAGCGACTGTACCACCCAGACTGTTGCATGCCCAGAGTGAAGCATGGGGGCGGATCAGTGATGGTTTAGGCTGCAATATCATGCCATTCCCTAGGCCCAATACTTGTACTAAATGGGCGTGTCACTGCCAAGGACTACTGAACCATTCTGGAGGACCATGTGCACCCAATGGTTCAAACATTGTATCCTGAAGGCGGTGCCGTGTATCAGGGTGATGATGCATTGATACACACAGCAAGACTGGTGACAGAGTGGTTTGATGAACATGAAAGTGAAGGTGACCATCTCCCATGGCCTGCACACTCACCAGATCTAAATATTATTGAGTCACTTTGGGGTGTTTTGGAGGAGCGAGTCAGGAAATGTTTTCCTCCACCAGCATCACGTAGTGACCTGAACACTATACTGCAAGAAGAACGACTCAGAATCCCTCTGGTCACTGAACACTATACTGCAAGAAGAACGACTCAGAATCCCTCTGGTCCCTCTGTCATTCCCAAGATGAATTGATGCTGTATTGGCCGCAAAAGAAGGTTCTACCATACTAATGAATTATTGTGGTCTAAAACCAGGCATTTCAGTTTCATTGTTCAACTCCTGTAGACAGAGAGGATTATTTTCATCTCAACAGTGTTTTGAACTGCATGAAGACAAACACACAGTTTACACAAAGTTTTAACTGTAGAAAGGAGGATTTCAAGATTCCAAGCTATTAGTCTCTGAGACAGACCAACAATCTGATGTGTTCTGATAAAAATTTTGATATTTCTTCGGAACTTACTTAAAAGTGGGACTTTGGAAAAGAAAGAATAGTCATATTATTAATGTCAAAAACATTCTGTTGTTACCAGAGTTTTAGGGCTTGTATTTACTTTTTTGCGTCTCTGTGTACTCATACGAGTGGTGAAGCGTTTTCCCGAATACATTCTAGATTAAACATCGTTTAATCATTCATCATAATCAGTTTTCGAGTTCCTGTGCATCTGTTATTTTTACTCTATTTCTTTCATTATTGTTTAGAAAGTTTCTCACCTGTTCACATCATCACACGTGTTGAGTGAACTCTGTTTTTGTCATGTCACACTGTCGCCCCCAGCAGACTTGCCTGCGCCCATTTTGCACAGATGGAACTCTCCTCAGACTTTGAGTAGAGAGGATGTCCAGGTGAGGAATGGAGAAGCGTGTACACACAAACATAACAACACACATTAAGGAAAAAAACAATCCAATCTGCTTTGGAAGATCTCATCGCTGCTGCTGCTCCTTCTGCTGCTGCTTCTGCACTTCCCAGCAAACCGTGTGGCTGTGATGAATTTCATTATTACTAACAGATTGTAATAATTCACAGAATAAATTCTGTTCTGTCCTCCTGGTTGAACCCCTCTCTCACCTCACTAATCAGCAGCTTGAGTCCTGGGCTTGGTGGACGTGTGCTGAGATGTTGACAGTGCTTTCCACATTCCTGCTCTTAAGTCTTTTTTGGCTGTTTTCACACGTGGCTTTTTTTTCTCTCTCAGCCCTACGTACCGTAAGAAAAGAAAAAGAAAAGCTTTAGAAACCAAGACAAACAGCAGTTTTTATAGCAAGATGGTTAATTATATCTAATAAATCTAATCTTGAGAAAAGCTTAAACTGGTTAATTAGCCAGTAAAATGAAGTGTTATAGGAGTATTTATATCATTGATTTTTCTAGAAGAGGGGAAAAAAAATCCAAGTGTGAAAGCTACAGGGATTTTATTCATAACTGTACCTGATCTGCCTGAAACATGTTTAACGTCCACAACTGCAGAGTTGTTCTGGTATTTTATAAATCATTACACTTATTTGTTACTTATGCTAGATTTGGAGCTTCATTACAAACCATGTTTCAGGCTGATTGGCTGCATTAAAGCTTATCGGTGAAACTGTGCACATTTTCTGGGGCAAGTTTTTGCTTTCGCTTGGTTTATTTTGGGGTTTATCCTGCAGGCACAGATCAAGCCTCGAAAGTCAGATCTGGAGATAAGATGCTATATTTCTTTTTAACCAGTTTTATCTTATCTAGTCCGAAGTGTTGAGGTTTAATCTGTGTCTTGGATAATACTCCTGTTACGAATCCAAAAGTCTGATTTCACCACCACTCTGTACTTATTAGTGAAGTATTTATTTTTACCTGTCAAACGAACATTCTTTATGTGCTGTGTAAATATAAAAAGTGCGTAGAATGAAATTCTGATTGAGTTGATATTTTTGAGACTTTCAGACTTTTGAATTCGATTAAAGATGCATTTGTGTCTATTGTCTTAATTGTGTGTTTGTGTGTGTGTAAACCGTCTCTCCCAGGTCAGTCCTTTAACAGTCGGATCCTATGGGAGCACACCAGGGGGCGATACAGCTGCCTTCAGTGTGGTCACTCCACTCTCGAGCGCAAAGAGATGACAGCACACATCGAGAGCCAGCACAGGAGCCCGGGGGCCAAAACTATTGACACGGGTATCGCTGACATTCTCACGTCTAATGACTAGTGCTGTTAGTTAAACTTGAAACAGTAACTACATCCATCCTAAAATGAGTTGCAAAATATTGTGCCTTAAATGCATTGAAATTGAATACAAGGTCAAATATATGATTGATTTAATCATAATGTGTCTAAGTTAGACGCTGTAACTTGAGACGTCTCACTTTGCTTTCACACATTAAAATTTTGCATGCACGTTTAGAAAAGTTACTGATTTAAGCCCCACCCCTTTCGGGTTATCATGAGGCACCCTTCAAGCCCCGCCTCTCACAAAGTTTCATGAGACGTTCCACTTAAAAGGCAGAAAAGTTGGATCTGTCGTTATAATATGACGGTTGTGCTGACGTGATATAAACTGAATATATATATCATACATACAGTACACACAAACATATACACAGTATGTGTGTGTATATATATATATATATATATATATATATATATATATATATATATATATATATATATATATATATAGAGAGAGAGAGAGAGAGAGAGAGAGAGAGAGTATAACAATATATAATAATTTGATTTAGTTTTTTAGCAACAAAAAAAAGTAATAAGCATGGGGCAGAAAATAAATAATTTAAATAATAAAATATATTTAAAGAAATTGTCTTTTAAAAGAAAGACTAAAATAAAATAAAAAAATGATGGTTATACAGCCAGTTTAATAATATGTATTTATTTATTATTTATTAAAAATAAATAATAGATTTATTTATTTAGTTTTATATCATTCCATATCATAAATACATTGTATAATGTAAATAACAGTATATAACTATGTTTTGTGTGTTTTTCTTTATTTTTAATCATAATTATCATACACAGACGCATCAGTTGGTTCGCCTTCGTCCCTGGGTAAAACCTCAACAAACTCAGAGAGCACAAATTACACCCAGCTTTAGAGTCCCACCAGATGATAAACTCCGGATTTGGACGGCTGTTGTAACTCACACCACATAAACGGAATCGAAATCTCAAGTATCAAAGCACAGTGACTTCCTGGTTGAATCTCTCCAACAACTTCATGTTCCACTTATTGTTCCTTTACATTTCGACTGTAATTACAGTATGATTAAAAACAATGTATGTATTTCATTTGGAGGCTTACAGCAGTAGTTTGTATGTGCTTTAGTAGTGGCATGTAACTGATTTGTACTTGATTGTACACAGAGGTAAATACATCAGTGTTTTTGATATCACAGTAAAAATATTGAAGTCGTCTGAATTTGCATTCATCCCCTCCTTTGTTCCTTAATGTTTGGGTAAAAAAAAAAAAACAGACACTGGCTTTCTAATGGATAATTTAAAATATATATAAAATTAATTTCTCCAATTAAGAGATGAGAATTATGTTATGAAGCTAATATTTAAACATAGCCCTATAAACATCCACTGCATTACAGCCACAAGTTAGTTTCATCAATATGTTTAAATCATTTTGAATAGACATTTTTGAAATTAGTGTTTTATTGTTTCTATTTGTTATAAACATGTAAGCTGTGTCTAATGGTAGACGGCACTCCATGTTTATAATTAGCCTGCAGCGCAATAACTGAAAATGTATTAGGACTTTTTTAGGAGATTGTAATTCGCAAGTTTACAGGCAAGCCAAAAGTATGCATGTTTGCTGTGTTTAGAAGTTCAGATTTGATAGCATAGATACAGTTGATAGTCTTACAACTAAGCTATTCATTATTTCTAGTAGAATAAAATCTAAGAATTTAAAAGAGACAGGTGTACGTATTAAAATACGCAGACTTGTGAAAAGATTTGTGCCCATTTTTCTCTGAGACAGTCCAATTTCAGAATGATCAAAAATCTTTGACCTAGTCTTAAAATATCTCTTTGAATATCAGAACTATATTTGGAATTGTTATTTTGTAAGGTGGATCTGTTCCAGTCAGAAAAAAAATAGATTCAAATTAAAGTCGTAATCAGTACATTTTATCATAAAAGTCTGAGAGTGTATTAAATTCTTGAATGATTGAGTGAATAACGTTTTTAACATTTACTCGTAAGTACATGTGGTGTTTGCTATTGACCTCAACTTTGTACATATTTGAATGCCTGTAGGAAAATATATGATAGAAAGACTATAGATTCTGAGTTTGTGGACTGAGTCAGCATTGCTGAGGGACAGATTAACCAGTAAGCTAACATTAGTGATTCTGTCAGCTATTTTTATCTCGTTTTTTTGTGGAAAAATAATCAGCCAAATGGTGCACGATGAAGGTCACAAGGGTCATGTACAAGCAAAACTCCGGATACATGTGGAATTGCACTGTGAGCAGGTGGGAATTGCCTGAATTTCTTATTGTGCAATGAGAATTTTCAACAAATTCCTGTAGTGTATTCCTCTTAACTCTTACAAAGTGCTAACACTGGAGACTCCTTCCATAAATTGCAAATAAACCGCACCTTTGCTTTTAATTTTATTTAATTTTATCTTACAAATATTCTGTGGGGTGGAGGTGCATTTTAATTTGCTCGCAGTTTACTCAGCTCTCAGTGAGGCGTGTTTAGCCGTGGGAAATTGTGTAGATTGCAAACCTGGTGAAGGTCAAACACCTATAAAATAGCATAAGTGCTATTTATAATAATATACGTATATAAAATAAGATAATTTATTAAGATAATCTGTTAGTATTATTAATTAAAGAAATAAAGAAATATAGGAAAGAGGAAAAGGACAATACTGCTGACATTCAATTTAAAGATGACCACAAATTCATTAGCATGAACTACTTCAGTTTCGACTGCACTTTCTGGTCTAATGTAAGACGCAATAGGACTGGTACGAAAACAAGACGCCCTTATGCATTCATTTTGTCAAGAAATCAGTGATTGAGACTTTTTTTTTTTTTTTTTTTTCAATCACCATTGTTAAAAGCTCTATACGAATAAAATTGAATATCATTTAAAACTCACTGGACATGAGTCCACAGTATTCCACAGATACATTAATAATAAATTTGGCATTGACATTCGTACAGTTGAGCTATTGCCTCATCCACTATTTCAACTGGTTTAACTTCCTAAAAAAATCTACCGATGAAGATCCAGAATGTCCTGTTTTTCTGGAAATTTTGCCTACTACACTCAACTTAAAAAAAAAAAAAAAAAAAAAAAATGAAACTAATTTGTTTTACAAATATATTTTGTGGATTTTTTATTTTTTTTTCAAAGAATCTAATTTGAATTCTGAAGCAGAAGAAGAAGAAGAAGAAGAAGAAGAGCTCAATCTATGAGATTGAGATAAGATTCATACATTAGTTTTGCGTTATTAGTTTTATTTTTCTGACTCTATTTCTTGGACTAAACCGAACGGCCCAGTAGACGTGTTGTAACCCGATGAAAGTCAAAGGTCAAGCTGTTCTGTGTTTCGCCAAGCGGCAGTGTTTGCACTCTGAGGTGACAGACTGACTCAACAAAATGGTTTCACACGCAGGCGCAGCTTTAAAGAGCTCTAACTCTATATGCTCCTGGGGTGTGTGTGGTGTGTATGCGCGAAGGAACTGATTCCAGACACCGATGGTAAGAATGAATTCATCCAGTAAAATACACCAGTGCAGAAATCTACTGAAAGTTAGACTTCATATTATTTTCATTAAATCTGTTATTTCAGATGCTTTTGCTATTAGATTTCAATGTTTTGCCAGCGGTGAAAGGGATTGCAGCCTGTAATAAAATTCCTTGATTCCTTGAATTTACAAATAAGAAGACGTATTTAAGAAGCCGAACGCTTCAGACAAAGCAGCCAACTGTGTTTTATCAGTTCAGCGATCAGTTAACTTGCAATACGCAGTATTTCTACACCATTGTCCATTTCTGTCTGGTTGCACTGATGAATAGATTTTCAAATATTATACTAATATACTGTACAGGTCTTAATCTGTTAGGGTCAACAGTATGTGTTTTAAATGTGTGTGTGTGTGTGTGTGTGTGATGTGAGCATGATTTGTCAGTTTGGAAGTGATTATGAAATCAGTTAGATAAATAATAGTTTTAAGAACATTTAACACTTAAGAACATGTTTACTGACTATATGTACGGTATTGTAAATATATACCAGATCTCATCTCAACTTCATTCAAACAGTGTGATGATGAAACGTTTTGTGAGAAATTGTGTTCGCCCCTCATGACACCACCCTTATGTATCAACCGGATTCGAGTCAGAAAGTTTGCTTTAACTACGACCTTTTCCTAAACCAGCAGAGAGACCCACCGGTCAATCACCTACGCCATGGGAAGCTCACATTTAACAACAAGAAACACAAGTTCCGCAGCAACCTCATCAAAACTGGAGGGGTGAGTTCAGTCCAGTCGCTCTAGTTCTCGGATTGCTCCCAGCCCGGGGATATTTCTTTGTCCGTTGCTTTGTGTCTCCACTCAGGTCATGGTTGTACCTGAAGGAGCTGAAATGATGCCCAGAGCCGGTGCAGATTATTCCATGCTGTCTACTCCTGCTTTATCTGCCATATCAGACCACGGAAAGATCAAATTGCACCATGCTATGAAGGTTAGTACATTTGGTTATGGACGAGCACTCATCAAAAATGTTCTTTCATTGTCATATAGCAGGGGTGCCTTTAATTATGAAAAGAATTCTGTGGATCCTGTTGGCAAATATATTTATTCCGTGAACATTATGTTTCTTTTTATATTAATGACATATATTAGGCTCATTGCGCGCTAGCAGATGTTATGCGTGAGCTTTGAGTTATTAAGATTTGAATTTGATTCATTTCATGGTGACCAGTCAAACAGGCAGATTTCTGGTAATGGTGGGTTGAAATTGACATCTAACGTAAAAAAAAAAAGTCACCGATGTCCTCGCAATGCTTACATTTTTATTGATTATTGGTAGAATATTTTATTAGATTGTTTTTATTGGTGCTGTTCTTTTTTCAGTTTAAATAATAATTTTAACAAAAATTCCAAATGTATAATTATATCACTTAACGTTACCGTTTAAATGAGTTTTCTAATCATAACACCAAAACCGATATAAACACTATATGACCATCAAAAGGGATGATGTGGTATAGTTGGCAACCATATATGGTTCTTCACCAAAATGTTCTCACAATATATAAAGCATCCTGTACCATTATATAGAAAACCTTTGTGTGCATATATTTTCTCTTCACTGGAACTAAAAGGCACAAACCTGTTCCAGCTTCGAGAAGACAGTCCCCACAAAAACTGGTTATAATCTAAGAAAAAACATTTCTATAAAGGTGAAGGCTGTTATTACAGCACAACGGAAGGACTCAGTCTAAATGTCCATGGTTTTGGAATGGGTTGATCAGGGGTCGGGTGTCCACATACTTTTGCCTATATGGTTAAGGCATTGGACTACGGTTCGGAAGGTCCCAGGTTCAAATCCCACAACCACCAAGTTGTCCCTGTTGGGCCCCTGAGCAAGGCCCTTAACCCTCAACTGCTCAGATGTATAATGAGATAAAAATGTAAGTCGCTCTGAATATAAGTATATTTATTTAGTATTTATATGGCAAATTTCATATATATATATAATACACCGTCTTAAAGAAAAGCCAATAAAATATACAATATAATACAAATATATTTATATGTTTAATAATACAAATTCCGGGAGAAATAAAGGCAATATGTGCGGCATTAAAAAAAAAAAATGCACCACTTTTTAAAGAAACGACATGAGAAAAATAAGAATAAGTGTTAATAAAAATCAAGGAAATCATAAAAAGAGTTTGTAAAACAAAATAATAAACATAATAACATAAAACTAAAACAGGTTTAATTACTTTTTGCTAGGTTTAAGAATGAGCAAAAAGTCTTGTTTAGGTGCACTACAAGATCTTAGTGAACATACAGGAACATACGGGGACAAGGTCCATAACACTAATCTATTCCGTGCTTTAAAACTTAAAGATAAATTCTAAACGTGACTGCGAGTCAGTGTAACGTAGTCAGGATTAGTGTGTTGTCTCTTGGTGTGTACCTATCCGAACCCAAGCTCCTGCATTAAACAAATCGTTAAACACATATTCTATGTCAACAATGGTTCTGAGTAACGGGTCAGTACGTTACAGAAGATTACTCTGGTATACATAGTCTCCACATTTTTAGCACTTACACTCTTAAATCTCTCACCGCCAGGAGCCAAATAAAGACAGAGCACATGGGGCGGGAAAGGGCCACAAAAACTACAAACCGAACACAGAGCACAGAGAGCACAAGACTACGACCCTCTCTGAGAGTAAGAGAACTTCCAAAGAGAGACAGCGTGAAGAATGGAAGTCCACACTGGAGCTGCCGTCTTCTTCCTTCATGATGAAGAGCACAGAGTATTGGGGGAAGACAGAGGGCAAAAACATGACCAAAGTGGCCTATAAAGAACCCCAAGGTGGAGGGCAGGTGGATTTACATGCTGCGAGCAAACGCGCTTCATCTACTACAGAGTCATCAGATCTGAGCACCAAAAAGCTGAAAAGGTAAAACTGGTAACAATCTTCTAATCTATGAACAACATTACAACAAATGTACATTTTTGTATTACATATGAATGAAATGAAATGTGAGATTATCATGTCAGGTTTATCATCTTTTATCTATTTTGCTTTTGAATGTTTTATCATCTTCTAATCATTATTATCTATTAAGGATGCATTAGTCATCTCACATATTTCATAATCTGCTTATGTTGTTGTCATAATCTTATTCATAATTAAATTGTGACCTGCTTACAATTATATAGAATCTCCCAATAACTGTATCATCTATTTTCTAATTTCATATCTTTCATAATCTGTACAAAATTCTATTATAATCTACTTATAATGTCTGGTCTCCTATCTTTGTTTTCGGCATACCTCTGCTCAAAGTATGTACATCTGCTCTGTTGTTCTAATCAGCTCCTGTCTTACAGCCATGATACTGTAATTTGATGTCAGTACACTCGTAATGCAACAGTGTGTGGTTGTCAAGACATGTGTTTAATTTAATCTCTTAGTTAATCGTCCAGCTGAAAAGTTTTGAAATGATTCAATTGCTACTTCATTATTTAAAATGTTGCGATGGTGTGTATTTGCCCCTTAAGCTTAAAGGGGTGTAAAGAAAGAAGCTCTGTTACAGTCTCCTCCCGTGGCTCCTCAACCTCCACCACAACTCCATCCAACTACCTGGAGGAGAAAGGGATGAAAGAAACAAGCCACTGGATAAAAGTCAGACCCGGGATTCCTGTAGTGATGAGACGGAACAATTCAGATTCCAATTCAGAAGACAAGATTTTGTCTAGATCCGTGGTGAGGCAGGCCAATCACCCTCGGCAGTGTTTGCTAGCTGTTCAAATGTTTGACTTTCATTTGAAATTGATCGTTTTAACTAAATTACTTGTTATCCCTTCCAGTCCACGGCATCCAGTTCCTGCTTTTCTTCCAGCCCCGATTCTGAGATTGAGCCCTTACCGATGCAAAGCCAAGGTATGAGATGAGACCAAATTGATATAGTCTCTGATGTACTCAAGTTGCAGGTGGGGTGTGTATGAGTATCTGCAGTGTGATTTATCACTTAGCCCAACCAGCTCATCACCTTTAGCCTCCTCTACACTTACATTTCAGTTTTGAAAACCTCATTTAAAGATTGTTACCATCACCTCATGTAAGGGCAACGTATCAATCAAATTTTAAAAGGAAACCACTGATGACGTGTCTCCAGAAACATCCCTACTTTGGAAAATCATGATAAAGAGCAGATAGGGTTTTATGAACCTACAACGTTGGACGAGACTTTAAGGAAAGAATACATTTGAAACCCAGGGCTAAGAGAAGACTTCGAGAACATTGGAGTTTGAGAAAATAGGGCTTTGAGTAGACATGACTTTAGAACATGGGTCATCTCACCTTAACCTGGGACTTTGAAGCATGTAACTTTTAGAGCATAAATCATTGAGAGTTGAGGAATTTTAGCTCCTATAACTGAGAAAAATAAAACAGTGAGGAACAAGCGACCTTAGAGATACGTCTCTCAGAACATGTTACAGTACTTTGGGGTGACTGAAAACATGAGAATATTGTATGCAGGATCTTTGCACTCCATGGTGGAACATCTGCGTTCAGCGCACTCTGATGATTACAGAAACTCAGAGGTGGAGACAGCCATGGAGGCCACAGCCACAATCCAGGACCCTCGGTACACACCATCTCCTCTCCTCAGCATTCAGAATCATTGCCGTTGCTTTCTTTTGGTTTCTTCTTATAACATCATTCTTCTTGTATTTTTAGGTTCTTTTACACTGACTAAACAGAGTTTCCATAATTCTATTTACGGAAGTGTCTGTAGCATTAATCTTTATGCTTTGTTATATTTTTTTAAAGCATTAACTTGTCTTTTTTTCAGTTTGTTCATGAACAGTGACAGTGATGATGGTGAAGAGTCTTACCCACACAATCAGGACGCACCGTCACCCATACCCAAACTCAATACAAAAAGCCTTAGGGTAAGTTATACATACAGGTCTTTCACTGGGAAGCCACACCCCCACCCCCCCCCCCCATCACTGGGACTGACAGATGCGGTACCCACACCCCCATGACCGGGACTGACAGATACAAAAGCTACACCCTTTTTACTGAACCTGACGAATACGGAAGCCACACACCCGCCACTAAGACTGACAAATATGGGTGTGTGGCTGGGAAAGCCACGCCTCTTTCATTAGTACTGACTAGGGTTGGGTACCGAAACAGAATGCGAATTTCGGTGCCTCATTTTGGTGCCACTTAAATGCCTCAATATATTTGTTCTCTGGGGCTATGATGATGACACAGTTGTAATACTGCATTCATGGGGTGTCAGAAATGATCGGAAAAATATCTCGAGGACTTCGGAAAGCTTTGATAATACAAATCCAAAACATTGTTGCATTAATGCTACTGTACATTTTATTTTTGTAGATTAAATGTTTATTAGATTTTGAAAGCACAAATCATCAGGAAATGAGACCATCCGAGATGCGCGTGAACGCATCTTGCGTTACACTCGCTCTGACGTCAGCAGGTGGTCTACCGCTATCTTAACTTGCTACATTTAACTTTCGTTAAAATGCCTAAATCTAAACGGTCGAAAGTGTGGCTATATTTCACAAGAAAGGATTCCGACACCGCGACGTGCAGTAAATGTTTTACAGCAGTTGCGAGTAAAGGGGGAAACACGTCAAATCTAATGAAACATTTGAGGGCACACGGAATAAAGCAGAAGGACGCACCGTGTTTGATTAGCTTACGGACAACAGCTGGCACTATCGGTGTGGACGACCCCAGCCCCAGTCATACCAACCATAGAAAAAAGGAGTCCACCGATTATGATGACAGCTGCAGACTTTCCGCAGTTTAGCAGTAGGCTAATGTAATGTTAACTGCAAAATGCAAATCTTGCGTTCATGCTAACAAATGGTCAAACGATTTGTAAGATACTAATGTAACATGCATTCTGTTTATAAGTATGGCTTTCCAGCTAGGACTTAAACATTTAATATATTGTTCAATTTTAAGCATTTAATTTTTTGTTCAATAAAAATGTATTCTTGAGCCATCATTTTGTGGCTTTTGCAAAGTATCGATTTGGCACTGGTATCGAAAAAAATACGATGCCCAACCCTTTTGTACTGACAGACTCCTTGTGTTTGTAGATGTTGCAGAAGAAGAACTCAGATTCCTGCAAAAACGAAAAAGTTTTCAAGGATCACAAGATAGAAAGGGTAAACAAACAAAAGTATTAAATAAACTGAGCAGATGAAGTAGAATTATCTGTGGCTTGAAAATTGTGTGATATATCGTGTCATTCAGATTGTGTTGTACAGTATATTGTGCTGATTTTTGTCCCCTAAGGCTTACACAGAAGAGATGGTGGACCTCCATCGCAGACTGATGGCTCTGAGAGAGAGGAACATTTTACAACAGGTCAGAAACCAGCTTCCTTTTCCAGATGAGATGTTTTAAAAATCTAAAAAATATATTCTGTTCCATGACCCAACCCAAGTTTTGCTTTTATAAAAGTAATTAATATTTTCATTTAAATAGAATTTTGACCATACACATTTGTCTTAATGACTTACAGACTCTATGCCTAGCACATTCACTCACTTACTAATAACTCATTGAGTGATTTATTGATGAATTCATTCACTGACAGGTTAAATGCCACGCCCTGTGATTGACCCACTGACAAGCAGACTCACTCTTTAACTGACAGACTAATTCATCGTTTTGCTTATTAGTGAACTAACTATGACTGAGTTAGCTGCTAAATTAAAGGGGACATATGCAAAAATAGATTTTTATATTTTTTAGACATTTAGATGGCTTTCCAGTATGCATGAAATCCCGAAAAAAAAAGTGAGAGAGAGTGCGAGAGAAACAAAAAAATGTTTTTGTTCTTCTTCCATGTTTGTATTTCATGGACTTAACCAAGCAAATAAAAACCAAGTTTTTTCCCCTACAGTGGAACGTGGATTGCGAGCATAATTCGTTCCGGAAAGCTTGTATATCAAAACACTAGTACATCAAAGCGAATTTCCCCCATATGCAATAATGGAAACTCAGATGATTCGTTCCACAACCCCAAAATATTCATATAAAAATAATTAATACAAAATATAAAGTAAAAATAAAACAAGTTTTCATCCACAAACAAGCACTTTATCTTTGAAAAGTGTAGTAACGCAGAGCCGACAATTCTGTAATGTATGCCTGTATTGACAACAACAGAAAGGCCTGAAATAGTTACAACAAAAAGTAATGACACACATGCTCTCTGCTTCCCGCGGTCAAGCTGCTTGTTCTCCGCTCTTTTTGAACATGCAAATCCTTACCATTACTCACTACTACCATCTAGTGTATAGGTGAACAATAACCCCACTTTACTACAAAAAGAATCCTAGCTGCAGTAATTGAGACCAGAAAGAGGAGAGGAGGAAGGGGGGGGGGGGGGGGGGGGGGGGTTTGCTGTGTAGGACACATATCCCTGTGTGTGCGCAAACACCCCTCCCGGTGCGAGCACACACACACTAGTAATGGAAAGTTTGAATTATTTTAGTGACTCGGTTCTTTGAATCTCGTTCATCAAAATGATGAAAACTTTTTTTGAGTAATTTAGTTAATTTCGTTTAAATTTCGATCAGAAATAAAATAAAATGTTACATTTTCAATAAACAGACCCCCAACACGTCTACATACACAAATTTTGGCAATAGTTCCAGTAATGAAAATATTACAATGCAGCTAAAGACATATTATTATAAACAGAATGAGCAGCTCACCATCATATCCTCTGGTCTGAGTCGTTCGTTCTTTTGAATCTATTGCACTGCATAGTGGCTAAGGGAGTCACGTGACAAAAGAACGAACGACTTGGACTAGAATGTTCGTTGAGAACCGTTCAATTCTGTTTCCTGTACATAACCTACAGAGGTTTTGCGATGGCTGGAGTTCAATAGCCAGGTCGTAGGGGCGATGAGGAGGAAGGTGGTTGGCACGTTTCTTACAAAAGACTTCAGCCAGGTCCCAATATGCAGTGGGGATGGCGTTGGTGTCGACATCAGGGGCCTCGGACTCCCTAGAGCACGTCCCAGCCGGCGCCCGTAGGCAGAGTTCGAGGCAGGTCAGCCCCCATTGTAGGATCCGGTTTTGAGACCAGGAGATGAGAGGGTCATGTTGAAGTAGCCAGGGATATCCGAGGATGATGGGTGGTGATAAGATGGAGGTGAGGTGGAAGCAGATTAATTCTTGATGTTGATCAATGGTGAGGGTGATGGGTCGAGTCTGGGTGGTGATAGGGCTGGAGGAAAGGGGCCGGCCGTCGACAGATATTACTCGAACAGGCTGGGATAACGCTTCAGTTTCCACCCCCAACTTTTTGGCATAGGAGGAGTCAATAAAGTTTCCGGCGGCACCGGAATCGATGAACGCGGAACTTTGGACTCGTTTGTGGCCAAATTGGAGGTGTACCTGAACCAAGAGACGCGAGACGCTGGGCGTGGTGGAGGCGAGATGAAGGGGACCCGGTGAACTGCAACCCTGGTTCACCGGGCCTGGGCGTTTCCCGGGCGTAGAGGGAAACTTCCCATCAGTACCATCCCATTTATCCGGCAGGGCTATGAAAACATCAGAGAAAGGGGGGGGGGGGGGGGGACCGCGCCGCAGCCGTTGCGACGGGTGTGGCAACAGCCGACTGAGCAGCCGCCCCGCGGAGGGTGCGTTCTCCTGCCGTAGCTCCGCCACCTCGCGGCGCAAAACCGTCCTTTTGGAGAGACGCGACTTCACCACGGAGCTTATTGATCAGCTCGGCATGCTGGTCAACCACATCGCAGAGGCGAGCAAACTCCGCTGGGTTTACTGCTTTGGGCTCAGTCATTCTGTCACGAGCAACCGGAGGATAAACACAACAGCCTTAGCAGTTAGCCCGTGTAGCGTGGATGGTAAACCCAAACGCGGAAGTAGCGCGAGTAGGCAGGATAACCACGCGTTTAGTCTAAGAACTCTCTTACACAAAGAGCAAGGATCTACACAAATAAACCCGCGTTCTAGCAACACACACTCAATCAAAGAAGCAACCCGAATCGGTGAGTACTCACAGAATAGTCGGCGAAGCGTCGGCAAAGGCATGGGCGAACTCAATGACTGAGCAATGTGAAGCGCCATTTTGTCTCCTTTTATGCTTCCTGGTTCACGACCGTACTACTTCCGGGTCCTAGTGCCGGTCGTGTTACGAGTGTGCATGACATGCGCGCCCAGTAGAAAATGAACGAATCACTCTCTGAGACCACTCGATCTTCTGAGTCACGTTAAAGACTCGTTCAAAAAGAATGAATCATTAATGAAAGACCCATCACTAACACACACCTCTGCGCGAGCACACACACGCACACACACACACACACACACACACACACACACACACACACACACACACACACACACACCTCTATTTACTGACTGATTGATAGACTTACTTAGACTTACTGACACACATCTGAACATTATTGATCTGTAAGACTTATTTTGTATTTATTTAGACAAACTAAACCAACTATATGGAGCACACTTTTTTAACCACTGTGGCTTGTTTGTGTTTTAGATAGTAAACCTCATTGAAAAGACGGGACACTTCAACGTCACCAAAACCACATTTGACTTCGACCTTTTCTCCTTGGATGAACCCACTGTGCGTAAACTACAGAGCTACCTGCAGACCACGGGGACATGACGAGAAGAAATGCCTTATGTCTTTTTTTTTTTTTTAGCTCTGTTAAAATACCTGCATGTACACATAACCTGAATACGGCAGTAATGAATGTGATGAACATGAGCAGGGTTTGAGGGCGGGAGTGTGTTTTTGCACTACAGCTGAAAGATCTGAGCATCTGCACAGTGTGCAGAACATGAATAAGGGAACTCAGCACAAACAATGGACCTTTTTCTTATCAATTATTGACATTTAAACACCCAATTGTGCAATAGAAATCGCATTACAGCCACATATAATTAGAATGCTCTCTCTTTTACGTCCTCTTCGTTTTGCCATGGTGCTTCATTCCGGTGCTTTGAAATGAAAAATGTGCTTCACAACACACTGTGCTGTCTTCTCATGATGTAAGTGACCACTTGTACAGTTATCATTCCACTAATGCAGATTAATAAGGTGTGTGATTTTATTTATAAAGTGTGCGTAAAGTTAATTTAACGTTTAGAAAGGGGTTTTCAATGTTATATACACTACATCTTACCGTCACACCCAGATGCTGAGGTGGAAGGTAACTAAGTAAGTTTACTTCATTACTGTACTGCATATTTTACATATTTGTACTTTACTAGAATAGTTTTTCCTCCAGGTATTTCGGTTTCCTCCCACAGTCCCCCAGCAGAGTGCACGGGCGGATCGAGATCGGTATGTCTGGAAAGCTGACCATTCGAAATGTGGCCTAAGCTCAGTTTATGGCCTAACAAAAAAAAAAAAAAAAAATTACTTTAACGTTCTAATTAACAGACATCAGAATTTTTGCAACTTAATATTCTTAAAAACTGTTGTAGTAGGCATCACTACAGTGCGGATTTTTAAGGTGTGCTCAAATGCAATGAATTATCGAGTAATGCCATAACCACAAAAATGATCGCATAACTTTACCTTATAATCTAAGTAGGGATTATGTGTAAAGTGAGTGGTGACATCATCCTCCCCCAATAATTCACATACAGTTGCATTCAGACATACACTTACTGTATCATGAATACGAATGCCATGACAATACTGGGCTTCAGGATTTCTTTGAACTGGTCTTTTTCTACGGAATAATGAATATACAATATACACAGGGGGATGTGGAGCTTAATGTTTAATCAGGCAGAGTTGATGCTACTAGTATAAATGGGGTGAACTAAAATACATAAGTAATACACAGAAATATAATGTAATATATACTTGGATACAAACCATTCATGCAACTTTACAACATAAGTTTGAATATAGCCAAGACTGTCGCTATCTGTTTCCTCCGACGGTCGTAAATTGATTTGGATAAACGTACAAACAAGTCATCATAGTGAACTTTGAAGTTCCAGCCAGAATGTTATTACACCTATTATGTTACTTTTTCTTTCGGTTGGAAGTCAGCTTTAAGGGGTGTTACTGCCACCTGCTGAAGAATACGGTACATAAAAAAAAAAAAAAACTTTTTGTCTAGGCAGTGTAATAGCACATTCTTATATTTTTAGTATTCTATATTTAGCATGCTACTTTATTTTTAACTTTTATCACAATGGGAGTTGAGGCAGAATGCAAGAGCAGATTGTTCTTTAATAGTAAAGTTATAACATTGTAAATGACACATGAAATACAGACATCAGCCGGAAGGACTAGAAACCTGTTAGACTCAAGTTAGTACTAATGATTAAGAGAGAAGCAGACTAATTAGAGATCTGAGATTAAGATAATAAAGTAATAAGATAACGTTATTATAATTGTGCAAAGTGAATGTTAGAAACTAACCAGAAGTGTGTACAGTAAGTGGCCTAACAATAAATAACGAATGAAGTTATGTCTACGAGATAACATAAACATAGACAAGATGAATCATACCATTTAAGTTTATGTGACAGTGACAGGTGATGTATAATGGATACAACCATGAACATGAAGGTCCTACAAAATACAAAATGTACATTGACTGTGACGCTCTCTGACACTGGACATATTTGTCTTTTTTTGTAACTAGGCTTATTGCTACAACACCACACCGCATTATACTGTACATTAATTCTGCAGTCACAGAGCAAATGAACACCAAATTTAAGGCCTGACATACTCATCCCTTACAAGTAGATTTTAAGGATTAATCAAATTAAAGTATACACATATATTTTTTACAAATACATACTGTTTGTCCTTTTTTTAACACACACATTCAATGCAACTGAATGCAAATTTGATTTGTATAGCACTTTTAACAATTGTCATTGTCGCAAAGCGGCTTCACAAAATAAAAAGAAAAAAATATCTGGAAATTTGTATGAAATGTGAAAAATGTGCGTGAATCAAAATGACTAGATAGTCAAATAGTCCCCGTGATAATACATGAGTCTCGACCTGAGCAACGTTATGTGGCAATAAAGTTGAGGGTATGGAGAGTAGAACAACAATTGTCATAACTGTTTCATATTCAAATTGCACATGCTGGTAGAGTAACTCTTCCTCTCTACAACGATCTTACTCAACAAACAGCGCATTACTTTGTACTATCGTTGAACTCCCAAATGTCTATCCTCATAGAAAATCCAGTTGGTCACAGTTGGTGGTCTCCCGTTGCATGATTCGTTTTCAGTGCCGGTTCCCCCTTCTTTAAATTTCTTTATCTATCTGAGCACGTAGCTCGTTTCAATGGTGTCTTGTCTGTTAACATTGTTTAAGGCAGTGAGAGGACCATCAACTAAGGCAAAGAAAATGTTCAATTTTGCGATTAAGACTATGTTGGGTAGTAACGTTACCCTTCTAACATGTGGAATTTAAGTGATTTACTGTATATCATGAAAAAAAAAAAAAAAAAAAAAGGTTATGGCCACTTCTGCATTGCGTTCAGTTCAGTCCTCATATACCACTTTTATTAAAAAAAAAAAAAAAAAAAAATATATATATATATATATATATATATTTCAGGTCTTACCACCCAGGGAGAAGTTCATTCTGCCACCTGAGTTTTAATTTTTGCATAAGCATTTACTAAAAGTTTAATACTGGTTCAAGCAACTTTACCGTTGATTTAAACGTAGTTAGCCAGAACCCGGCGTACAGAGGCTGAGTGAATGTGGTGCGCACTCTGTGGAGGAGACTCACTGAGTCAGAGACGCTGTAGAAGGACAGAGTTCCTGCACTGTGATCCACATACACTCCTATTATGTTCGATGCCGGACCTGAAAGCCCAATCTTAGTGTCACCGTGACAGAAAGAGACAGAGGAAGAAGAACACTCCAGACTCCAGGACTGACTGTTGCGTCCGAACACGCACTCATCACCCTCTCCTTTCCTGCTGATCTCTTTATATGAGGCTGATATGAACACATCACCGCTCCACTCCACCTCCCAGTAACAGCGTCCACTCAAGCTGTCCTTACACAGCACCTGAGTCCAGCAGGCAAATCTCTCTGGATGATCAGGGTATGGCTGTTTTTTTCCACTGCGTGTCACGACTCTGTTCTTCTCAGACAGAACGAGTTGATGATGTGCTGTGTAGGGATCCAGCGTCAGATAACAGAAATCTAGAACCAAAAAAAATGTCCACAGGTTTAGATTGTAGCATTAAAACCAAGAGCATTTATTTATTTATTTATTTGTTTGTCTGTTTGTACATTTGTTTTTCAATACCTCTTTTAATAAATGTATATAGAGGTCAGGATTGTGCAATATAGAGTGGTGTATCATTTCTTCAGCACTAACTAGGCAATATTATGAATCGAAAATTTATTTCATTTTAACCAACTATACCACCATGACTCCATGAAGTATAAAAAAAAAATGGGTCACAAAGGCAGATACATATGGTCATGTGTATTTATGGTAGTTGTTTCAATGGCCAATGGTAATAAAAAAGTAAATAAATAAATAAATAAATAATAATAATAATAATAATAATAATAATAATAATAATAATGCGAGATTAGTATCATTTACATGTTTTAAAAGTAATGATACATATCTTTGGTTCTACCTGACATACAGTAAGTGAAAACTTTTAGCCTGGTTTTATATCTGAAGCCTCCCCTATCAACACTGTCAGGAAGTCTGTATAAGTAGTTTTTTTTATTATCACAGTTAATCACAGAAATGTATATTAAAATATATCATATGGCCCCCCACCTTTGTGTCTAATATGTCTTTAACAAAAAAATTCTGTGTGTGTGTGTGTGTGTGTGTGTCTCATACAATGCAGAAAATCTTCTCTGCTCTGTAATTGTGAGGGTACAGTCAGCCGAACGGCAGCAGCTTGGAGACACAGCGACAGAAAAATTATACACATCGTCTTTACACATTATGATTAAAAAAAAACAAACATTTTTGTTAAAGATTATAGCTGCTAGTAAAGAGAGTTCACACGTCTTTACTGTTTACTGTTGTGTAGCTTCTCTTAAAATCAAACCAGCTTATGATTGTAATACTTATTAAATATGAGGTTTGAAGGTTTGAAGGATTTGTATGTTTACCTCAGTGTAACTTACAAGATTCATGTCTGTCACGTTCGCTTTAATGGACATTTTCTGTAGCTGTAGAGTTAGTCTTGTTACGGCTTAATCATGTTATGACTAGGACAGCTTTTCTAACCTTGTGGACGCATTCGGTTAAATTCCTCATTACAGGTTTCTTCGACTTGTGCTTTCAGTCCAAAGAGAGAGTTCTTCATTCCATCAAATGAGAGATGTTGATTGACTCTGATCCTGGATAAGTCCTTACATCTAGGTGAAGCACAGAGCCGCTGGAAACTCTACACAATGAAATAATAAAGCCAAAAAGAAATGGAACAACATTGTAGAAAGAGACATTTATCGTTGCTGTAATGAGCTTTTAGGAGGAAAACTTTGTGAGGAACAGCGCCCCCTGTAGATCGGACAGCGAGTGTTACCTGGAGGAAGTGGATGTGATCGTGTGTGTGTGAAAGCTGCTCCAGCTCAGTGAGTCTCCTCTGAAGATCAGCAATCTCCTGCTCCAGTTGCTTCAGGAGTCGTTCAGCTCGACTCAGTTCAGCTTCCTCCTGAGCTCTGATCAGCTCCGTCACCTCCGAGCGCTTTTTCTCCATGAGGCTGATCAGCTCAGTGAAGATCCTCTCGCTCTCATCTACTGCTGACTGTGAACGCGTCTGTTAGAACACAAACAGTCCACTTGATAATCAGTTATTATTCATTTTCTTATAAATTAATTTTGAGTGCTTCATCATTCTTGGGGTCCAGTCAGCTGTTACTTATTAATTGCGTGAACCCATACAACCATTTCGGATTTTAGTTTTCATAGAATATTCAATTCAGCACTTCATTATAAAATAGGCTTTTTATTAAATCAAATCAAATCAAATCAAATCAAATCGATAGCACTTTACAGCAACCTAAGTTGTACCAAAGTGCTTCACAGTTCTAAAAATAATATTAGATAATTTTGCTCAACTGTAGGCTAATGTAAGTGTGTAAATGTGGCTGCACTAACCTATGATGTTAGGCGTAATACATAGATATGCATACAGGTGGTCTTAACAATTTTGTGTGAAATTAATACACATTTGGAAGAAACTCTACCTCAAATGTTTTAATTTTCCCCAGCTGGCAACATGATGGAATACACTCTCATGTACAGGGTGGCAACAGACCATATCTCCCAGTCAGCCATGCAGCCTCAGGGCCAAACGACCGAGACTTTGCTGAATAGTAAAGTGATTACTTTGTATGATCAGTGATCGATTTTTGAATCATTTGTAAGAAACTGATGACCCATTCGCTGTAGCATCCCCGGCATCCAGCGAATAGTTTTAGTTAAATTCATTTACCTTTATCAGAACCTGTGTGTATAGGTGTGTGTACACTCCTCACCTTAATAGTGTCTGCAGCTTGTTTGAGTTCCTGAACCATCTTCTGCTTTACTTGGATCTTCTGCTGAAATTGTATCTGCTCCTTCTTTATGTCATTCTGAGGCCAAATAAAACACATTTCATTATTTCTGCATCAAGAGATATGTGTGTCAATATTATCTGCAAATAGCTGAAGGAAAACTCTGCTTGCTTCTGTCTACACTGATCAGTTGCAAAATCAAAACCGTCTACAGTAGGATTTGGATTCTGCTTGTGCAAGTGGGGGAGCTCTGGCCACTCAGGACATGGATCCACAGGGCCTCTGGACGTGTGCTGTGGCGTTTGGGACTGGGGATGTTGGAAGTGGATCATTTGGGTGCAGTAGATGCTCTATTGATTTGAGATCTAGGAAGTTTTATGCCAGGTCAACAAACCGGTGCTCTTTGCTTGCTGGGCCCGATGCATGGTGGGCTGCTGCCAACACTGACTTTTGGTGATTTGCGCTGTATTGGTTTTTCTGTGATATCAGGTCGAATGGGCTGGCCTTTGTTCGCTGTGGGCATGGATGAGCATTGGGAGCCCATGATCCTGTCACAAATTTACTGGTATGTAACTAGTAATCAATGTTATTTACTTCACCTCTTAGTGGTCATAATGTCATAGCTGATCATTCTATGTCTGTATAAACTCTGTCATTGCTACCAGTCACTACCGAGCTTTATAGTATATTCCTGTTTGATGTTTTGATTTTGATCCTGATTTTCTGTTTCTCTGATGCTGTTGGCTTTGAGTCATGTTGTTATCATCTTCTGTTACACAAAGGTAAATTCTATTGAAGATCAAAAGCAAAGCTAAATGTCCAAAAGGCACCTCAACAGGTACTCAAAAGAGACATAAAAGAGACAAGTAATGACGACATCCTGCTGCATTGTTCCTAAACCTGCCTCTCACTAGGGTGATTGTAGTCTAGGGGAAGTGGTGGCTCCGTTGGTTGAAGCTCTGGGTTGCTGATTGGGGGGGCTCTTGATTGGAAGACCCTTAATCTTTACCCATATTGTGTATCATAATAGTTATTAATCAACTATGCTGAGAAAAATGAATCATTCATTTATACAGATGATAATTTAATCAACTCTCTAGATTGGGCTTGGGCCTAGTGCTGCATCTAGTGGCTGGGGTTTAGGTATTGGCTGGATTTCAAACTCCGGCCTTCCGTGTGGCATACGAGAAACCTACCTATGAGCCACCAATGCATAAAAAAAAAACATCGTCATATAAAAGGAATACAATTTGGTGGAAATTCTGTGATATACCATTGGGTTCACATTGACAAAGACAAGGCATCAGCAGTGACCCCACCACTATTAATGAACTGCAACTACAAATTTCTACCATTGATTTATTAAAGGGATTCAGGATCATCACAGCCCCGTTAACCACCTTGCTCAAAAAGAGGACAAACAGACTAAAATCCTGCACAATCTCAAACACCCTGGTCCATCGAGGCCCTTTATTAATTAAATCGTTTTTTTTTTTTCATTTGATATTTTGTTAAATATATAGTATGTAATTACAAAGTTAATAATAGTAACTGCTGATGGAAAAATGCTGTTAGAGGAATGGAGGCAGTGGCTTGAGAGAGTGTTCTGCAACATGAATATAATATAAAAACTGCTCCAAAATGTATCTTATGTCAAATGTTAACTTCACTATCTCCTATCACCCAGGATTTAAGAATATCGTAGCTGACGTCTTGTCTCATCTGTCCCCAGTATCACACAAATAACCCTCGGAAGACCAAACTATCTACCCTGCCAAGCCAACTTGGACTCGGGGCACAGAGAGTAAGCTGCAATACCTAACTGACTGGAAACGCTACTGACCAAAAGTGAGGTGCTGGATGCCAGTGGTACCAGTCGTCCAGACAGATGGTCTAATGGTTTACAGATGGTCTACAAACTTGACCCTCTGCTGAGCCAAGACTACCATGCTCAAAACAAAGCTCCCATTGGAATTGCTTTGCATGTGGGTAGGGAGAGGGTGCTGTCATGTCTAGGGCAGAATTGGTACCAAAATTACTACAAACTACATTTACCAAAAAAACAGCATGGTCTACAAACATGGCCGCAAAGAACTGCACCTCCGGATACAGATAATAATAATAATAATAATAATAATAATAATAATAATAATAATAATAGCCTCATGTGTCTACTTTTTAAACAAAGAAAGTCCCATTATTTTAACCTGTAAAATGCTACTGTATGGTTGTTGCAATTTTAAAGCAACTCTTTTTTTTATTTTTATTTGCATGACTTCTGCAAAAAAGTTTTCAGATCTCACCTGCTTGTCATTTCGTTCTGTTATAGCTGGAACTGTCTCATGGCTTTTGTGTTCTTCCATCGTACACAAGTAACAGATGAAGCTTCGGTCAGTACGACAGTAGATCTCGATCGGTTTGTCATGCTGAGAGCAGATCTTCTCTTGGAGCTCTGCACAGGCTTCCACTAACTTGTGCTTCTTAAAGGCAGGAGACTGATAGTGAGGTTTAAGATGTTCTTCACAATAGGACGCCTGACACACCAGGCAAGACTTGATAGCTTTGTGTTTTTTGCCTGTGCAGAAATCACACTCCACATTTCCAGGTCCAGCGTAACAGTGAGCAGGAGAAGCAGGTGGTTCAGTCTTCTCAGTTTCTCCACCAGACTTCAGTTTGTCCACCACCTCAGCCAGCATGTTGTTCCTGCGTAAAACAGGCCTCGGAGTGAAAGTCTCTCTACACTGAGGACAGCTGTAGACGCCCTTCACGTCCTCCTGATCCCAGCAAGCATTAATACAGCCCTTACAGAAACTATGACCACAAGGAGTAGTTACAGGATCATTCAGGAGGTCCAAACACACAGGACAGCTGAAGTGATCCACTGAAAACTGATCTACTGAAATACAGGCCTCTGCCATTTTTCCAGCCGCGAGAGAAAGAGAGAGAGAGAGAGAGACAGAGAGAGAGAGAGAGAGAGAGCGGGAGAGTCTGAGTTTCATTTTCTCTTGAATTAACTTCCTGGCTCTGCGTGAGTGTATTACATCAGACAGTTAGAGCAGGCGTGGCTTTAAAGAGAGAGCGGACAAATGTAGCTCTGCATGGTGTAAAGATCGCCCCTGTGATTTTGAGAGACTGATTTTTGGGAATATCTTTGTTGCATGATTTAATGTATAACATTAAAAGGGATCATATTCATGAATGAACGGTTGTCAGCATTCATTTGACCTGAATAATAATAATAATAATAATAATAATAATAATAATAAAAAAACTTTAAATGAATAAAAATGTTTGAGTTCAGCCCAGGTAGTCAGGATGGCTCCTGAGGGTTGGTGACATGAGATTACAGTGGATGGTTTTACCAATTCCTTTATTATATTGAAAATCTAACTCATTGTTTTGGATATATAGCCCTTCCAAAAGATAGATAATATGAACAATCTACGTTAAAGTTTTTAAAACGTTTTTTAGTTTGATGAAAGAGTTGCTTAGTCTGCTGTGCTTCAGTAAGTTTATTGACTCCAGGAGAGCTACAGGTACATTCAAACACTCTAAAAATCTTATGTGCCAGAAAGGTCTTCATTTATTAACAGCATAAAAAAAGTTTTTATATGTTCAAATCTAGCTCTCCTGGCATCAGTAAGCTTATTATCTTGGACAACAACGAGTGGAAGTTGTATTAATGTCCATCCGGAGACAAACCAGGAAGTGTTAAGTCATGGGAAGGAGAGAGAGAGAGAGAGAGAGAGAGAGAGAGAGAGAGAGAGAATGTCGGAGAATGAGCACATTGTCAGGGATTACCCCTAGAGGGCGCCAAAGCGCCCAGAGACTTCCTTTGTTTTTTCTGTGAAGGACTCTAATCCCCAGAATGCACCTCGGTCAGGTGATGTGGCGCTCACCTGAACTGAGGTTGCTAATTAGCTGTGCTCGTTAGTTTTGTTATAAATGTTCCTGAGTTCTGTGATGTCCTTGTCTTGCATCTGTTCGTCTAGGGTTACTGTTTGTTCTGGTATGTGGTTTGCTCTGTGTTCTTCCTGACTCTGTGTTCTCCTTGTTCTATGTTCTTCTGGTTCTCTGTGTTCTTTCCTGGCTCCGTGTGCTCCTGGTCTGTCTGTCTCCTAGTCTGTCTGTCTGTCTCCTAGCCTGTCTATCTCTCAGTCTTTTGGTAATGTCTAGTTTGTCATGTTTATAGTTTATTCTGGTTTAAGTTCATGTCTGTTCTTTTGGTTCCCTGTTTTGTGCTTTATTAAAGACATTTGGTTCACTTTACCTCTGCTATCATGTCTCTCTTTCGTCCGGCAAGCAGTAACCGTGACACACACATTGTAGAATTTACATATTTTATATCACAAACACTTACATCTACCAAAAGTTAAAGTTAGTATGCTATAAAATATTTTTTTTTTCTGTGATAAGTTAACTGAAACCACTCTTTGACACTACTAAAAAAATGAAAACATTTATTACTATTTTTTAATGGGCACTGGTGACTCAGTTTCGCCTGCGTCCCGGGTTCGATTCCCAACCAGTGCCAAAACCAAAACCACTGGAAGCCGTGCCGGTATAAATGTAAGGGTTATGTCAGAAAGGTCATCCGGCTTAAAACCTGCACCAAGCTTGTACATGTGGACCGGATAGTTTGCTGTGGCGACCCCTTGCCGGGAGCAACCGAAAGACAACTACGTGTGTGTATATATATATATATATATATATATATATATATATATATATATATATTAATTATCATAAATAAATGAGCTTGTATTTTTTTGCTTTTTTCTTTCTGGTTATTGTCTGTATATTGCCTTTTGAGTTACTGACCCATTTATTACTTTCACTGAGTATAACATTATTCTTTGGAATTGGTTACATTAAAGGAGAGATATTTTGCAAATGTTTTGTGTTTTATTACTTCTAAGTAATTCATACAAGTCTTCAGTGTGTATTTACACATGAAAAATATGTGTAAAGCTATTTCCTGCTCTTTTTATATTTTGGGTTTAACAATGTTTTCTCCCTAATATCCCTTCACGTAAGAAGATCTAACCCCTGGCTGTTCTCTGGTGGGGTGTGGTTTAGCAGTAGCTCATTTATATAGACACAGAAAGAATGTGTTCATAGGTAAAGTATAACAGTGGGAGTTATAGAAAAAAAATCCATGATCTGAGGGGCATTTCACCATTAACTTACATATTCACACATCTGTTTAAACCTGTAAAAGTAAGTCACATATGGAACTGTTATTTTGGAACCAAATTTGAGTATAATAATTACTTAAATGTACCGGAGTCAAATATTTGATATAAAGTTACAACACATATTAGATTCTCAGTTGCATTTATCTTATTCTTTGGTCATAAGAGAGCAGCGGACTAAGATAACATCATTTGATATTTTAGTCCTACGTCATCTACCATGATTTCAGCTCTGCCCTTGTCCCCTTAATAGCCACCTGCTCCTCGCCAGCTGACAGGTGTCCGTAGCTATGCCAAAGATTTTCTTCTCTAGTCCTTGAGTCATAACATGTATGACAAATTGTGCATTATCTTCTTCATTCACCATTCCATCATAGTCATTTACAACTTGAATCACTTGTTCAACATCGTCGACTATGACTCACTAGGTTTCTGTCAACAGTTATTGTCCCTGTTACAGTCTCTGTTTACCGGGAAAGTGTCTTTAATTGGTCTCAGCAGGTACTGTACTCCCCATACTCGGGATGACATTCAGCGTATACCATTGCATTGAGTTCCCAGGAATGATCAACACTTTGTTGCAGTTTTCCCCAATTTAGCCCAAATACTCTCGTCATGACTTTAGTCCACTTCAGGTTTGTCAGTTTGATAATACTGTATTATCAAGAGCTATTATCAAGAGTCACTGATCCACGTTCATCTTTAGACATTTACATTTAGGCATTTGGCAGAGACTCCTATCCAGATTGACTTACAAAAGTGCTTTGATGGTTTTATCATTGAATAGATCTTTACACAGGTTACTAGGTTACTGATTAAGTACGGATTAAGCCAAGTATCTAAAAAACAGACAGGTGTTTAGTCATCGCTTAAAGATTGCTGAGACTCAGCTGTACAGAAATCTTGAGGATGGGATCAGTCAGGCAGTGATGGAGGATGAGAGGGAACATGGTGTGGTGCTGGGTGTGATTAGAGCTGAGAGGTAAGTGGGTGCTGGGCCATTTTTAGCTTTGTAGATAAACATTATTGTTTTGAATTTGATGCAGGCAGCCACAGGAGGCCAGTGCACGGAGCAGGGAAGTGGGGTGGTGAGTAGTCCAGTCTTTAATATAACAAGGGACTGAACAAGCACCTAAATAGCCTGTGTGAAGATAAATGGACAAATTCTTCTAATGTTTTGAAAAAGAAATCGTCCTGGAGTCAGAAAACATCAATACCCACAATATCAAAGGCATTGCAGGGAAGGGAAACATCCCAGGATCCTGAAATAATGCTGGAACACTGTAAGATTAGACTCTTTATTTAGGAGTATGTGCTGTGTAAGTATATCTATCTATCTATCTATACATAGAGGCATATATATATATATATATATATATATATATATATATATATATATATATATATATATATATATATATATATATACATATACATATACATATATATATATATATATATATATACACACACACACACACCTCTATGCCTATATATATGCCTCTATGCCTCATTAGGTTGTACTAATGGCTCTCAGATATGTGTATGTATACACATATCTGAGAGCCATTAGTACAACCACGTACAGTTGTCTCCTTAACAAGGATAAAAAATAAAAAAAACACAGAGAACAAAATGAATTCAGTCTTTTGTCTGTCACACTGATTTAATTCAGAGTAATCTTCATGTAGAGAAAATTAAATAAAAAGCAAAGCAAAGACATCACATTACATCAGATACTGTACATCAGATTTGTGTATGAAAGTGAACTTTAACATGATTTTCTTACTTTTTTTGTTTGTTTTCACTTATTCAGGTAGTCCTGAATGTGTTGTTTTAGTACTTTAACACAATCTTGACAAACATGGAATGAGAACATCTCTTACCTTTATTATCAATAATCCCAAAATCAGTTCATGCCTCCTGACTTAACCAGTATTTCTATAAAAAATGTAATTGTTTAATAATATTTAGTTTAAGGAATTAATTTTCTGTTTTTTTATTTGCTTAATTTAAGGTTTCTAGAACATATACACATGTGGACAAAATTGTTGGTACCCTTCGGTCAATGAAATAAAAACTCACAATGGTCACAGAAATTATTTTTCATATCTTTATCTTTAGACAAAACAGACTTTTTCTAACCAATTGTTAAAGTATATATTATTTTTTATTTCATAATTTACATAAAATGTTAATAATAGAAATAAGTACAATTATTGACTTAAAAATATATAACCTTTTGAGGCAATCACTGCAATCAAACGATTCCTGTAACTGTCAATGAGACTTCTGCACCTCTCTGCAGGTATTTTGGCCCACTCCTCATGAGCAAGCTGCTCCAGTTGTTTCCGGTTTGAAGGGCGCCTTTTCCAGACAGCATGTTTCAGCTCCTTCCAAAGATGCTCAATAGGATTGAGGTCAGGGCTCATAGAAGGCCACTTTAGAATAGTCCAATGTTTTCCTCTTAGCCATTCTTGGGTGTTTTCAGGGTCATTGTCCTGTTTCAAGACCCATGACCTGCGACTGAGACCCAGCTTTCTGACACTGGCCAGCACATTTCTCTCTAGAATCCCTTGATAGTCTTGAGATTTCATTGTACCCTGCACAGATTCAAGACACCCCTGTGCCAGATGCAGCAAAGCAGCCTCAGAACATAACAGAGCCTCCTCCATGTTTCACAGTAGGGACAGTGTTCTTTTCTTCATATGCTTCAAGTATAATTAGCAAAATTTGCCTTGGCAAAAAGTTCCATTTTTGTCTCATCTGTCCATAGGACGTTCTCCCAGAAGCTTTGTGGCTTATCAACATGTAGTTTGGCATATTCCAGTCTGGCTTTTTTATGATTTGTTTTCAACAATGGTGTCCTCCTTGCTCGTCTCCCATGCAGTCCACTTTGGCTCAAACAACGACGGATGGTGCGATCTGACACTGATGTTCCTTGAGCATGAAGTTCACCTTGAATCTCTTTAGAAGTCTTTCTGGGCTCTTTTGTTACCATTCGGATTATCCGTCTCTTTGATTTGTCATCAATTTTCCTCCTGCGGCCACGTCCAGGGAGGTCGGCTACAGTCCCATGGATCTTAAATTTCTGAATAATATGTGCAACTGTAGTCACAGGAACATCTAGCTGCTTGGAAATGGTCTTATAGCCTTTACCTTTAACATGCTTGTCTATAATTTTCTTTCGAATCTCCTGAGACAACTCTTTCCTTCGCTTCCTCTGGTCCATGTTGAGTGTGGTACATACCATGTCACCAAACAACACAGTGACTACCTGGAGCCCTATATATAGGCCCACTGACTGATTACAAGATTGTAGACACCTGTGATGCTAATTAGTGGACACACCTTGAATTAACATGTCCCTTTGGTCACATTATTTTCAGTATTTTCTAGGGGTACCATCATTTTTGTCCAGGCCTGCTCCATGAGTTTATTTTTTTTAATAATTCTGTTGAAGCATAGTTGAAAATCAATGTCTGACTTTCATTGGTTAACATTCATAGATTTTTTTTAATTATTACTTTTGTCAGATTAAAGTTAATCTCCATAATGCATCAAGATTTAAGCTGTTAATCTTTAAACATTACACACACGAGGTTCATTACATAGGTGATGGGGCTTGTTTAACACAACTGATAAATTATACGCAACTGCGATTCTATTAAAGATTCTATGGGCTGCGTCTGGATATCTGTGAACAAAATTTGAACTGATACTTGGAAGGAAGGTGAAAGTTTCTTAAAGAGAATCATTATTGGTGACGAGACACGGATTCATCACTACGAGCCTGCGAGTAAAAGGCACAGTATGGAACAGAAACATCCTCAATCACCGCCCAAGAAAAAGAGCCAGTATTGGACCATTATCAGGAAAAAGCAAAAAAAAAAAAAAAAAAAATATATATATATATATATATATATAGTTAAACAGCCTGTTTGATAACATTTCTTTTTAATAATAACTGTTTCTCGTTTATTACTACATTTATTATTGTTTCCCCACACACACTCTCCTTACACAACACTTCAGCGTAGGAGTCAAATCTCTCCGGATGATCAGGGTATTGCCGTTCTGTCTCACTGATCTGTTCTCCTCAGACAGAATGAGACGAGGATGTACTGTGTTGGGATCCAGTCAGATCAGATAAGAGAAATCTAAAATAATAAAATTAAAATAAAAGGATTTATAATAAGTGTGTGTGAGACAGCGGTTTCAGACATCAGACAGAAAAAGTTCTATTAATATAAACAATACAGAAACTTTAATATGCTGTAGTGTATGTGTGTGTTGCACCTAAACGTCAGAAAATCTTCCCTGCGCTTCTGTTCTGGTGAGATCAGTTGAACTGTAGCAGCTTTTGAAACACAGAGACAAAACACAGAGTGAGAAAAACAGTTTAAAACATAAAAATGAAAAATGAATTGCTGTTTATTATGTCTATCTTTACTGTGATGCAGAACAGATGTTTGCTTCTTTACCTTGTGGACGGATTTTGTTGAATTCCTCCTCACAGATTTCCTCGACTCGTTTTCTCAGACCTGAGAGAGATTTCCTCACTCCATCAAATGAGAGATGTTGATTGACAGTGAAGCTGGGCGAGTCCTCACATCCAGGAGAAACACAGAGAGACGGGAAACTCTACAGAGAGGAAACACATCGTAGAGAAGGAGAAAAGTGGAGGAGAGGAACGAATGAATCTCAGACTGAATCAGACCAAAGACACACTCGTGATCTCAGACAGGAACATTTATCGTTGCTGTAATGAGCTTTTAGGAGGAAACTTTGTGAGGAACAGCGCCCTCTGTAGATCAGACAGTGAGTGTTACCTGGAGGAAGTGGATGTGATCGTGTGTGTGTGAAAGCTGCTCCAGCTCAGTGAGTCTCCTCTTAAGATCAGCAATCTCCTGCTCCAGTTGCTTCAGGAGTCGTTCAGCTCGACTCAGTTCAGCTTCCTCCTGAGCTCTGATCAGCTCTGTCACCTCAGTAAAGATCCTCTCATTGTCATCTACTGCTGCCTGTGAACGCCTCTGTTAGAACACACACACACACACACACACACACACACACACACACACACACACACACACACACACACACACACACGCACACTTCACTTGATGATCAGTCAGTCATCTGTGAACTGACTAGGAGCCACAGCTTCTAGTCTTGTACAAATTTATACTATTATACATATTTTATTTCAAAATGTATTGCAATACATTATATAGTGATATAAATGGTAATATTATGATAATATGATATATTAAGTTCTTTCATTTACATGCAGTCCACTACTTTGTGTTGTAAGGTAACTAAAAGTTGTGATAAATATCATGCGTTTCCAGCTAATGCAGTGAGTAACATTACATCATAGCTACACAGCCCCAGGGTCCTGGACTTGACAGCTTTGTGTTTTCTCCCAATACAGAAATCACATTCCACGTCTCACAGTCAGTAATAGAAGCAGCTTGGAGTTCAGTCTTCTTCAGTTTCTCCACCACTTCAGCCAGCATGGTGTTCCTGTGTAGAACAGGCCTCGGAGTGAAAGTCTCTCTACAATGAGGTCAGCTGTAGACGCCCTTCACATCCTCCTGATCCCATTAGCCATTAATACACATCTTACAGAAACTGTGCCCACAGGGAATAGTTACAGGATCCCTTAAGAGATCCGGACACACTGGACAGCTGACCAGATCCTGTTATGTTGAAATACCAGCCTCTGAGATTTTTCTTCGCTCACACATAGATCAAAAAGAGGGACAGAGGGAGGATTTATGACTCTTATAAGAATTTTATAAGCTATTTTATGAACCTTCCTGTTTCAGTTAGTTGCGGTAATTTAAGTTACTTGTATGTGCAATGTCTAAAACTGGACCAACTTCAAGTATATTTATTGCACTTAAATTATATGGCTGGTACATGTGGTATATTGACCCTTCTCCTGTATCTATATAGAGTTATAACACTGCCATAACCTGAGCAAGCATAGCTTTGTGCAAGATATAGAGTAAGAACACACAAGAATGAGCTTGAAATCCCAAGAGAAACGGAGACATGAAGCGCATACAAAAGTAAGTTTCAGAGTTCATGAGTCTCATGAAATATAAGCATGAATGAATACATTCAACTTTAACCGAAAACATACAGTATAATAACATTTTTCGTTCTAATACAGTGGCAAGTTATAGTAATTTGTTTTCATTCTATTATTCACAAAAGTGTCTACTGTAAGAAGTGAGATGCAGAATTACGAACAACACACAAAGCGGAAAATGTTTTTGTACCTTTACTGCCTTTGTTTAGTGAGTGTTTATACACGTTAAGGTGTTGATGTCAAAGGTGAATCTGCAAAAACTGTAAAATACTCTGTGTGTGTGTGTGTGTGTGTGAGTGACAATTGTGTGACGTTTAATTTCACATCACATAACCTCACAGTTGAGTTATAAGCCCATACCCAGAGCCCAGCGTACAGAGACTGAGTGAATGTGGTGTGGAGGAGACACATCATGTCAGAGCCGCTGTAGAAGGACAGAGTTCCTGCACTGTGATCCACATCCCTCCCTATTCTGGTTGACGCTGGACCTCTGAACTTGGTCTCAGTGCTGTTGTGCCAGAAATAGACAGAGAAACACTCCAGATGCCAGGACTGACTGTTGTATTCACCACTGCTCCACTTCACCTCCAAGTAACAGCATCCACACACTCATAATAACACTAACAACTATTATTACCCAGAAAGTTCCTCGTTTGTATCAGCATTTAAATGATACCGCTTTTTCCTTTTATCCAAAATAATAATAACTAGCTTTTACATTTTAATACTATTGGACCTTTGCATTTTTTGGTTTTTAGCGCTTTTCGGAGAACGCGGGTATCTCTTCGTCTAAGAACAACAAGCGGAATCTATCTCCAAACAACAAAACCCTGACTCAGGTAAGTTATCATGTCTAATATTCAGCTCGTTCAGTTTGCAGAGTGCAGGATGTTTAGACGTTCTTCCTGTCATTGGTGCTAACTTTATTTGTGACAGGTGTGTATTAGTGAGCACTCTGCTGGAGAAGATATTAGCGTTAGAGGACCATACATCCAGACTTTAAATTCAAAATTCAAATTCTAATTTTATTTGTCACATACACAGTCATACACAGTACGATATGCAGTGAAATGCTTAGGCGACTGCCCGTGACCTTAAAACAATACTATTAATACGAATAATATAAAAAAGTGTCAGGGATAACCCCTAGAGGGCGCCAAAGCGCCCTGAGCCTTTTGTTGTAGTTCTGTTTTGGTTTCACTTCAGTTCCCATAATGCACCTCGGTCAGGTGACGTGGGCGCTCACCTGAACCGAGTTGATCATTAGGTTTATTATAAATAGTTTGTTTTAGTTCAGTTACGTGTCTTGCATCTGTTCATTTAACGTGGTACTTGTCTATCCAGTTTAGTTCGTGTGTTTCCTGTCTTTATTTGTGTTTTGGTTTGTTTTATTATAAAGTATCTTTGTTTGTTTGATTTCCCTGGTTTTGTTCATAAAAAACATCATTCTTTGAAACTCCTAAGACCTCTGCATTTATGCCTCGAACCCCATTACGTGACAAAAAGTTACTTTATCTAAGAAAGAATATATATATATATATATATATATATATATATATATATATATATATATATATATATATATAGGAAATAAATATTAAAACAAAAGTAAATTTGAGAAATATATGTTTCTCAAATATATAAATTTAACTAAGAAAGAACAAATTTAACTAAGAAAGAATAATAAAAAAAATATCTGTATAATACAAAATACACACTATAAGAAAGATATAAGAAAAATATAAAAAAATAAGAAAAACCTAGCTGTATAGTAGAAAAATATAGAATTGTGGGAATGGAGTGAACATAAAAGAACAGAATGTCCAGGGGTGTGCAAATATGCAGTAAAGTGTCGTATTAAAGTGGCTTGTGTGCATATTTAAAGCGTCTTATGTGCATAATGTCCATGAGTGTGCAGGTGTACAGTGACCACTAGTGTAGCGAATGTCCAGAAAGTGAGTGCAGAAACATGTGTGTGGATGTGCAAAATGGATCAGTACTGTGTAGTGTACTGATTAAGAGACCGTATCGCCTGCGGGAAGAAGCTCCTCCTCAGTCTTTCTGTGTTGACCGTCTCAACAGAGAGAAGCTGGGGTGACTGAGGTCCTTAATGATCTTCCTGGCCTTGGTCCAGCACCGCTTGCTGATGCCGAGTGCAGGTCAGGGAGCTCGGTGTGGATGATGCGCTCAGCTGATCGCACCACCCTCTGAAGAGTTCGTCTGTCCTGCATGGTGCTGTTCCCGAACCAGGTCGTGATGTTTCTCGTCAGGATGCACTCTATAGTGCAAGAGTAGTTCCTAAGCAGTGGTGTTGATGTGACAGGACCACGACAGGTCCTGCATGATGTGTACACCAAGGTATCGGAAGCTGTCCACACTCTCCACTGGGCTCTTGTTGATGACGGGGGTCTGCTAGTTCCTCTTCTGCTTTGCACTAAAGTCCACTATCAACTCCTTTGTCTTGCTGACGTTTAGAAGGAGGTTGTTCCTTTGGCACCAGTTTTCCAGATTTCCAATCTCCTTCAGGTAGGCCATCTCATCGTTGTCAGTGATCAGACCCAAGACGACGGTGTCGTCAGCGAACTTGATGAAGATGGTGGAGTTGGTAGAGGCTATGCAGTTGTGCGTGTACAGTGAGTACAGTAGAGGGCTCAGAACACAACCCTGGGGGGCTCCAGTGCTGAGAGTGATGGAGGCTGAGACATGTCCGCCCATCCTTACTGCCTGTGGTCTCCCATGTGCTCCAGATTGGTGGTGAGTATACAGGGAATTATGGTGTTAACTGCAGTGCTGTAGTCGATGAAGAGCATTTTAACATAATTTCCCCTTCTAGTGTCCAGATGAGTGAGAGAAGTATGGAGTAGATGAGAGATAGCATCATCTGTATAGCGGTTTGAACGGTAGGCAAAGCACTTCATCACCACTGATGTGAGGGCTGCAGGTCGATAGTCATTGAGGGAAGCAGGATGGGGTTTCTTTGGAACAGGAACAATGATGGACTCTTTGAAGCATGTAGGGATCACAGACTGAGATAAAGAGATGTTGAATATCTCTGTGAACACAGGTGCTAGCTGATCAGCGCAAGCTCTGAGGACTCTACCTGAGATGCCGTCTGGTCCTGCTGGCTCTCCTCACGTCATGCTCGGAGATGATAAACGCATTTCCAGTGGTGGCAGTGACGTCCTGTCTGCAGCCGTTAGCACCGCTAGCATTAGCATTGCTAGCATCTTTAGCTGCAGTCTTGAAGCGAGCATAGAATGTGTTCAGGTCGTCTGCCAGAGTCATGTCTGCGTTCGTCATACCAGATGCTGGTGCTTTAGTCCGTTATTGTTCTTAGTCCCTGCCACAGGCTCCTAGAATCACTCTGTTGGAGCTGTGACTCTAGTTTCCTCCCGTAGCGCTGCTTCGCCTCTTTCACCGTCTTCCGGACGTTATATGACGAAGCCTTGTACAGGTCCATGTCCCCCGACACAAGTCCCGCGTTGTAGGCAGCGGTGCGAGATCTCAGAGCGTCGTGGATGGTTTGGTGTGGCTTCTGATTGGGAAACATTTTCTGTATGGTATCATCAACGCTAGTTTCCCGACGAATCCCACAACCGCTTCCGTAAACACGCTGACGTCATCGGAGCTGTTTCGGAACATGTCATCATCGAGTGCGTTCTTTAGTGCGGTCACCGATTAGTCCGTCCAGCGCGCGACCTCCCTCTGAACCAGAACTTCCTGTTTGAGCCTTTGTTTGTATTTTGGCATGAGGAAGATGGCGGCATGGTCAGATTTCCCAAACGGTGTACGAGATTGTGCCTTCTTGCCGTCCTTGACTGTTGTGTTTCAGTGGTCCAGAGTCCTTTCGCCCCTGGTCGGGCAGGTGATATGTTGATAGAAGTTCAGCGCATCACATTTGAGGATGGCACTGTTAAAGTCCCCCACCACAATAAGTGCAGCTTCCCGGTGTTGAGTCTGGTGCTGTATGAGTGCCTCATGCAGCTCGCATAAGGCAGTGTCCGTGTCCGCTTGTGGTGGAATATAAACGGCGCTGATTATGACCGTTGTAAACTCCCGAGAAAGATAAAAAGGACGACACTTGATAGTCAATAGTTCCAGGTTGGGTGTCCAAGAGCGTGTAAGAGGAACAATGCTCACGCTGTTGCACCAGCTGCTGTTCACCATTAAACACACGCCGCCTTCCCTTGACTTCCCTGATTCCCATGTCCTGTCCATGCGGTGAACCAAGAAGAACTCGGCCGGCTGAATGGTAGTCGTGACGGCAGCCGACCTCACTGGTGCCATCTTGGAGAGGGTTTGAGAGTGTGAGTAACCCAGGGTAAGGATCCATCCAATGATGAAAATTTTAAAGCACTTTTTATAAGTTGCTCTGGATACGAGCGTCTGCCAAATGCCTAAATGTGAATGTAAACCAGGTAAGCTAGAGTTGTTGCGTCCTCATTTGCACCAGAAACAGTTGCGTTTTTACCTCACGTGAAGTCTTAGTAGATGCTCAACACAGAAGAAGTGTCAGACATTGCTATATAACAGTTGTCAAACTATCAGTTTTACTGTAACAATGATGTTTTGACACGTAAATGGAATGCATGTACTGTGAATAATGGAGATGATTATAATTATTATAGCCAGTACACCCCATATAAAAGCATAGTCTCACTCGCCTGGAAAACCTCGAATCCAAAACACTTCCAGTGCCCAAGTCTCAAAAAGGGGTGGTGCGCCACCAGCTTTGGCAACAACGAATCACCTGCCATCGATCTGTCAAAGGCACTCTATAAAAGAACCCTGGTAGCGTATGCCGGTAAGTAGTATGGACAAAGCATGCCATTCACACTGTGTTCTTGTCCTTGCAGAATCTGACATCAGTGAGACCCCTTTCCCTCGCATGGAACCGAGAAAAGGCCAGCGCCACCATGAACCTGAATTCTCAACCAGCCCTTATTCTGCTCCGGCCTGCCCTACACGTCAGAGCACCTCGCCTCAGCTGGGAGCGCGCCACTGTGACTGTCTCATCTGTTCATTCTCCCACTCCTCACTATGAAGCCCAGAGTGCCAGCGATTGAATTCTTAAACATAAGTTAAGTTTTGTACATTTGGTGACACATAACATTATAAATAAAGTGCACTTAAGTCCAGTGCAACACAGCCTCATATCCATGATTTCTGTGCCCACTATGGAGCTTTATATTGGTGGAGAAAGCGGGCATAAAACATGGACCCTGGTGCACAAACATCCCCTGAACTCCCCACTTCTCACCGGGGAGACACAGAGAGCTTATTTCTCCCTCCAGGCAGATGATGCCGAAGATTATAAAATATTTATATATTTATAGATTATAAAATGACTTTGTGAGTCATTTCCAAGAACACCTCCGCAGGATGAGCCTATGCCCACAGAACCCAAACTCTCCCATCCAGCATCCTCCCAGCAAACAGCTGACCATCTCCCCACTAATAGATACAGGGAGCGTCAATTTAGCCCACCTCTCAGTCATTCCTGTTGCAGCATGGCCATGCGAGCCCCACGCGATCACTTGTGTCCATGGAGACCAACGGGAACGTCCAGCGGCAAGGTTCATGGAAGAAGACAAAGGAGGGAAACACATTTTGGTAGCCGGGATCATAACCAACCTCCCGGTTCCCCTCCTCTTAGGGATAGACTGGCCTGGAACACTCCCATCAAAGAAAAACGAGTGGACAAAGAAAAAAGATTCAAGTCATAGGCTAATACTGAAAACAGTAATGTCCCAACCTACATGACCGTGGAGGAGGAAGCTGATGCAGAAGCAGAAGGTGAGGAAATTTTCCACACTAATCCCTTTCTCCCTCTGTCAAGATTCAAGACAAAAATTTTGCACAGATGCAGTGCGAATATTTCTGCCTAAAACATCGCTGAACGTGGGTGCGGGAAAATAGAAGGTGAAGCCAAAGGAAGTGAACAGATGAACCAGGTGTCATATTTTCTCAAAAACAAACAGACTCTATACTACCATACCGAGCGATGAGGAGAACCGCGAGATCTGCTGGTCACCTCACAGGGAGAGATAGACACCGTTTTCAGAGAATTTCAGAGAAATTTCCTGCCAGCGCTGCCAGGACACTCCCCAACGTCACGAAGCATAGCCAAGGGATTAGTTCTATTGTTTTGCCGCGTGGGTCTGCCGAAGAAGATATTGACAGACCAGGGCACACCCTTTATATTCTAATTGATGGCCGACATCTGCCGGCTGCTGCAGATCAAGCATTTGCGCATTTCTGTATATCATCCGCAAACTGACAGCCTGGTGGAGAGATGCGATAAAAGCAGAAGTGGAAAACTTGCTTCAAAATGGCATCATAGAAAAATCAACTAGTCTCTTGTCTAGTGATGGTACCCGAGCCCGACGGGTCACTCAGACTTTGCAATGACTCCTGACGTCTAAACCAGATTTCAGAGGTCGATGCCTACCCATTACCCCGGGTGGATGTCCTCATCGATCGGCTGAGAATGGCTTGATTTATCTATACCACTTAACTTAACAAAAGCTCTCCCTGGTCGCCCTGAATGTCGCAGCACCTAGTCTGAGCTGTTCATCCTTCTACCCCTCACTACCAAGCCCAGGGTGCCGGTGATGGAATTCTTAAACAAATTATTGCTTAAAGTTTCACCAATGCTCTCTTTGGGATAAGATCTGGGATAAGATCTGAGATTTCCTTTGACGTTTTGTGTAAAAAAGGGAAAAAAAGTTTATGTGTGTATTTGGAGTGTATACAGAGTGGGGGAGTGTTATGACCCAAGATTTTTTTTTTCCTCTGAAATTTTGGTGCACTGTGCATGTGTGTCTCCTTGCTTTTTTTTTTTTTTAGTCCTCTCTGATCAACTTAGTGGAAGGGGAACTAGCTGCTAGTAACCTTTCATAAATTAAAGATAGCTGCCATTTGTTTTCTCTGAACTGTTTTCTGGTGAGACAGTCATCAAGGATTGAGGATGGGATATTGTCTAGAGAAACATTGCAAATAATTCCTTATCTGCAGAAATCTAAAGAAGTGATTTTTTGGAGGTTATATTTCTGTTGTAATTGCATAAAGGAAGCTTAAGCCCAATCCAGGTAAAGGTCCTTGACTGTGCTTATACCCATTTCCTTCCATTGATTAAAGGTTGTATCCAACCTTGATGGGGGAAACGATGGGTTGTTTGCTATTGGAATTAATAGAGATGGTGAATTAATCTTATGGTATTCTCTTATCTGTCTCCAAACCCTTAACTGATTCTTAGTGACAACGCTATTAACTGCTTATTGATCTAGTGTCACTGGAGGTAGTAATACTGCTCAAAGATCATAAGGAAGACAATAATCTCGCTCTATCTGCAGCCAATCTGGGGCAGTAGCCGATTGTTCCAAACATAGTGCAAAAACGTGTAAATGAGTAGCCCAGCAGTAAAGACGAAAATCTGGAAATCCAACCCCCCCTCATATTTGGGTTTACAAAGATGAACTTTTTTGATCCTGTGACTCTTGTAATTCCATAGAAATGGAAGAATAATCGAGTGTTTATAAGTGTTTTAAGAAAGACTTAGGCAATAGTATTGGAATATTATGAAATAGGTATAATATTTGTGGAAGAAATAAATTTTTTATCGCATTTATTCTGCCAATTGGAGAGATAGGAAGAGTCCTCCAATAGCGTATACAATTCTGTAACTTATACACTAAGGGGTTGAAATTAGCTTTGAAGAGCGGAGGGTAGTAACCACATTTCCCAAATTTACATTTTTTTCTGTGGAAACCTTAAATGGGGAAGAATGTATTACAGACAAATCATTTAAGCCAATAGGCATCAGTTCACTTTTTTCAAAGTGAAAAACCAGAAAATTTCCCAAAGGTAGTTATATAATCTTGAGTACAACAGGAAGGCTCACCTGCGGTTGAGGAATATAGAGCAAAATAACATCAATATAGTGATATTTTATTAATGGCATTTGAAGTATTGAAGCCATGTATGCAAAAGTTAGATCGAATGGTCTCTGCAAGAGGTTCTACATTTAATGTAAACAAAACGGGTGAGAGGTGTAAGGGTCCACCCCTAGAGGGCACTGTGTGCACGTTTTTGTTTTTTTGTAGTTTTTGTTAGTCGACTCAGTTTCCCAGAAGGCACATCGGTCAGGTGATGACGGAACTCACCTGAACCAAGGTGGCTCATTAGTATTGTTATAAATAGCTGGTTGTTCTGGTAAACTGGGTTGAGCATTAATACTGTCAATGGGTATTTGTTTTGATTGTTTTTTATTTTACTTTGGTTTGTTTATATTGGGCTCTGAATGGTCTTGTTTTCAGTGTGATGTGCAAGTGTACTTTTTAGTTTATTCTGTCTGTGAAGTGAATACTGTGTTGTGTTTCTTGTGCTTCCTTTTGTCTTGTGTTGTGTGTTCAGTGTAACTCCCCTGGTCCAAGGTTCCCCTCTCGCCTTCAGTGTGGTCCTCTCTTGCCTCCAGTGTCCCCGATATCTCCAGTATGTGCCCTTAGCCTCCAGTGCATTCCCCTTAGTCTCCCGTATGTTCCCCTAGCCTTTAGTGTCTCCCCCGTTGCTTCTCAGAGCAGCTCTAGGCCTTTGTGGCAGCTCGATGAGTCTGAGTAGCTAGGAGTCTGTATATCTTAAAGAGTCTGTATGCCTTCCTCAAGAACCTGTGTATGTAATAAGAGACTGTGTGTGTGTGTCTCAGCACTTCTGTGCTCACCTGAAGAGCCTGTTTGTTTGTTGGTTTGTAAAAAGAATCTAAGGATTACCACCAAGGCCATCCTAATGAATGGGCTCCGCTGCTGGCATGATCTCAAGGCAAATAGTCCAATAGACAGGAGTATGAATAATTTTGGGCTTGACTAATATATACATTATATTATAGCAAGAGAGAGAGAGAGAGAGTCAGCCAAAGAATTATACTCACTTCAGGAAAAAAATATAGCAGAATGTTTTGTCAACGGATGGTGTTACCCTTGTAACTGTAGCATCAAACAGTAATGTAAACAACAGTGACAAAATGACTGAGGTATGGTTATCAATTAAGGAATGTAAGACCATTTTAAATTGGTATTTCAAATTTGAGAAGTCCAACTACTACAGTGAGGGCATGAGTTTGGAATGAAACCTCCAACACACCTGACAATTTCTGACAGGATTTGTCATGAGTTTAAAAAAAAAACACGGTACTATGTGTGATGTGCATAAAGGAAAATTTCGGCAGAATTTGCACCACAATTGCTACTTCCTCCGCTATGGTGCTGGAACACGTTCACCACAAATGTCTACCAATGGGCACATTAGGCAGCAGTACAAGTAAATGGCACATTCTTAAAAGAGCTAAGTAGAAAATTTACCTCTCAAGATTGAACCCAAAAATAATGGTAAGTAAAATAACACAGCAACAGTAAAGATATGAATAAGATGGTAAGGGATTGTAAGGGATGGGGTGGATGATTTATGGATCCCTCCTTCTGTTATTGTCTGACCACATCACCTCATCCACATCACAGGTAACATCATCCCTGTCAACAACATGTCCAACCCTGCACTGACCCAACCTGACTGTGCGGTGTATGTGCGTGTGTATGTTGGAAAGAGAAAGAAAGTGTATGTGTGCACATGTTTTTCTCACACATATACTGTAAGCGTGTAGTGTATTTTTGAAACAAACACACAGGGAAAAAGAGAACGACTGAGTTGAGTTGTAGAGTTCTAGACTTTTTCAGTGATAAAAGGAGTGTTTGTGTGTTTTTGTTTGTTCATTAGAATATACAGTATATGTCTGTGTGTGTGTTTATGTGTTAAAGGCTGTGTTACATTTTATTTCAGAACACATAACCTCACAGTTGAGTCATATCTCCATACCCTGAACCCGGCGTACAGAGGCTGAGTGAATGTGGTGTGGACGCTGTGGAGGAGACTCGTCGTGTCAGAGACGCCGTATAAGGACAGAGTCCCTGCACTGTGATCCACATACACTCCTATTCTGGAGGATACTGGACCTGGTAGTTTAGTCTCAATGTTGTTGTGCCGGAAAGAGACAAAGGTAGAAGAACACTCCAGACTCCAGGACTGACCGTTGTATCCAAACCTACACTCATAACCCCGTCCTTTCCTGCTGATCTCCTTATATGAGACTGATATGGACACACCACCGCTCCACTCCACCTCCCAGTAACAGCGTCCACACACACGCTCCTTACACAACACCTGAGGCCAGGAGTCAAATCTTTCTGGATGATCAGAGACTTGCTGTTGTGTCTCACTGTGTGCCGCTGATCTGTTCTTCTCAGACAGAATGAGTTGTTGATTTGCTGTGTTGGGATCCAGAGTCAGATAACAGAAATCTAAAACAATAAAATGTCCAAAGGTTAGATGTTACAGTTTATCATAGGTGTGTGTGTATTAAAGAGCATGAGAAAAAAATTCCATTGTAAGTGTGTAGTGTTTGCCTTGTCTGCACTTTACGGTGTGTTAACAAGTGTGGGAAAGCAACAGTGAGTGTGCACATAAATGTGTGTTTGTATGTGTGTCAGACAGAGATACTGATAAATAGTGTGTGTGTGTGTGTGTGTGTGTTACACCTACACTGAGGTAGATCTTTTCTGCTCTTTGGCTCTGACGGTAAAATCATCCGAATTGCTAATGGTGTTGAGACACAGAGACAAAATGAGAGAAAAACAGTTTAAAGCATGAAGATGAAAAATGTGATTCCTCACTGCTCTCAGTCAGACACGTCTCCATGGAGAAGGACTGGATTTAGAGCTTCAGTAAGTTATTGGTCAAAAATGTCCTAACACTGTGCAGCATTTGAATGTAAGAATCACAGAATTAAGGCCTTAGTTCTCATCTAAGTAATTTGATGCAATTTCTGTTAGGCTAATGCTAATACTTTGTGATCTGAAGCAGTCTTGTCCCTGTTTCCTTCTTATTTCTGTTAGATGAATTTTATGGCTCTCTTTGCTGTGATGCAGAACAAATGTCTGATTGTTTACCCTGTGGACAGATTTTGTTGAATTCCTCCTCACAGATTTCCTTGAATCTTTTTTTCAAATCTGAGAGAGATTTCCTCACTCCAACAAATGAGAGATGTAGATTGACAGTGAAGCTGGGCGAGTCCTCACATCCAGGAGAAACACAGAGAGACGCGAAACTCTACAGAGAGGAAACACATCATAGAGAAGGAGAAAAGTGGAGGAGAGGAACGAATGAATCTCAGACTGAATCAGACCAAAGACACACTCGTGATCTCAGACAGGAACATTTATCGTTGCTGTAATGAGCTTTTAGGAGGAAACTTTGTGAGGAACAGCGCCCCCTGTAGATCAGACAGTGAGTGTTACCTGGAGGAAGTGGATGTGATCGTGTGTGTGTGAAAGCTGCTCCAGCTCAGTGAGTCTCCTCTTAAGATCAGCAATCTCCTGCTCCAGTTGCTTCAGGAGTCGTTCAGCTCGACTCAGTTCAGCTTTCTCCTGAGCTCTGATCAGCTCCGTCACCTCCGAGCGCTTTTTCTCCATAAGGCTGATCAGCTCAGTAAAGATCCTCTCACTCTCATCTACTGCTGTCTGTGAACGCCTCTGTTAGGACACACACACACACACACACACACACACACACACACACACACACAATATAACAATTATATTGCTACATTATTTTTGTTTTGTTTATTGACATTTTCTAAGATGATTAAAATTATTAAGCATTTAAATTTACAGTGGAACCTCGGATTGCGAGTAACGTGGTTTACGAGTGTTCCGCAAACCGAGCAAAGATTTTTAATACATTTTTAATCGGAAAATGAGCAAGTATTAGTTTATGAGCGCCGAGTATCATGTATCACGCATGCGACTCTTATTTTGACACCGAGCGTCACTCTCTCACCTTTCCACACCCCCACGGTTTCGCAAACACACAGAAACTCTGCTCGTCTCTTACTTGTATAATCAACATCTCCCTCTTTCTTTTAGTCTCTTATGCGTGTGCACACATAATGTGACACCGACACACACACACACACCCTGACACATGCACAGACGCTCTTTCGCCTTTTCACCCCCTCCTCGGCTTCACAAACACACAGAAACTCTGCTCTGTTGCGATTCTTTTCAAAGGTAAGGTGCTGGTTCATTTGTTTTGTTTTTTTTACTTTACAGCAGTGATTCCCTTAGTATGCGCTGACGCCAGGTCAGAGAGACTTCTTTTTTCCCTGTTAAAACGGTGTCCGTTTGTTGTGAAACTTAAAAAGTGATTCCGTTAATATGCGCTCATGCCAGTGTCAGAGAGATGTCTTTTTTTCCTGTTAAAACGGTGCCTGCGCGCACCAACGGAAAAACTTATCTGTCGGGATTTATTTGTACTTTTTTTTAAAGGTAAAGTGCAGATTAATTTGTTTTATTTTCATTTTATAGATTGTATTAATTATTTTTATGTACTTATTTTTTGGGGCTGTAGAACGAATAATTTGAGTTTTCATTATTTCTTATGGGAAATGATGATTTTGTTTACGAGTGGTTTGGAACACGAGCCCACTTCCGGAACGAATTATGCTCGTAATCCAAGGTTCCACTGTAATTTGCTGTTACTTGTGCTTTTATTTTAGAGTGGCTTTTGCTCTGACATCTCAGCAGCAAGGAGGTGCAAAATCGTTGGCTTTCGCTAAAGGAAAACTCTTAAGTGACTTGTATGAGGCATGGATAACTTGTGTATATATAAGAAAAGATTTAAGCTTCTAAGAAAAGAATTTAATAAGAAAATATTTAAACATCTAAGAAAAGAATTTAATTTGTTGTCAACTATTGAAGTAAATTTTATAAAACCTGCAGACTGTTCCCTTTAGCATGCAGCCATTGAGGTATTTATTTATTTATTTTTGTCTGTATTTTAATTCAGTAGCAAACACATTTTGTGCATGCTAATGTTCATGTTAAGCTAACATGGTTTGTACTTTCGTTTACTACTCTGTGTTTCATTTTCAAGGCAGTGAATCAAAATTTCAGAATCAGGTCAGCCTGCAGTACAGGGTAGGGATAGTGCAAACTCCAGAGCCTAACCTGAAGAAGGTCAAAGGTGCTGAAGACCAGCAAGATGAAGTCACAGAACAAGAACACAGAAAAGGCTAGAGAATTACAATCCAAAAAAAAAAAGAAAGCACTTCAACAAAGGTTTAACTATATCTATGTGAAACGGAGAACGCAGGTTAAATCTTTTAAGAAGCCCTTTTCACAGTCAACAGAGCCTTTATCTGATGATCTGCTCAATAGTATGATTGATGTCACAAGTCTTTCAGCAGATGTCCAGCGTGTCTTTAAGGTGAACCATGAAAGATGTCAACTGCAAATCAGGACACACTTAGAAAAGTGGATGGGTGTGTAGAGATTTCTAAGTTGTACACAGAGCTGCAAGTTGACTAGGTGGAAAGATTCCTGAAGCAGAAGATCAAGACTGTCCAGAAGCAGGCTATCTCTTCGACTCAAGAACCGGTAAATCAGGCTCTGTCATTTCTATCTTGAAAAGTGCCTCAGATCACTCAAAAGGTCTTTTATAAAATGACAAGAAGCTGCTGCCAATGTTGCTGCAAGCCAAGCTATTTGGAAAGTGTTACAAGAACAAAAAGAGAACAATTGGAAATACAACGCCTGGAAGCAGAGGTTAAAAGGAAGATCAAGAAGCAGCAGTCATAAAGCGTTGTTTAGAACGAGAAGCAGAATTCTGTCAAGGCAGTGAATCAAAATTTCAGAATCAGGTCAGCCTGCAGTACAGGGTAGGGGTAGAGGCTCCAGAGACTAACCTGAAGAAGGTCAAAGGTGCTGAAGACCAGCAAGAGCAACCACTAAGACGAAGTCAAAGAACAAGAACACAGAAACACAGAAAAGTGTTATTCTCTGTGAAGCAGAAGAAGTGAAACGAAGAAAGCTGTGAGAGGACGACGAAGTTAAAATTAATTTCAATTCCAGCTAGAAGAAGAGCACTTAACAGTACAAAAAACTTTAGAGGAAAAAAGAAGAACGGTGCAACATTTGGAGGTAGTAAAGAGTCTAAGTACAGCACAAGCAAGAATGTTCATGTATGACCAAGTCCTGGGTCCAGGAGAAGAGCAGAAAGAATGAGATGGTCGAAAATAACAGTGTGGCGCTCCCACAAGTCGTGTGCCTCCACATGTATCTTCAAACTCACAGGTTGGGACCACCTCCTCAAATTAAAATGCAATTTAGATTGTCAAGGTGCTGGCATGCTTTAAGTGCTAACAGAATTCCTATTCCTGAACCCTCAGTATTCAATGATGACTGAAAACTCTCTTTTGAGACAATGAGAAGATGTATACCTTCATAAATACGTAGGTGGCGAACTAAGAAAGCACTTGATGGCTACTTCCTCCTTGGAACCGAATCTGCCTACGTTGCTGCATGGGAGCTTTTGGAGGAGAGATATGACAACCCATTTACAATTGCAAAGGCATACAGAGACAAGTTCCAAGTATGGCCCAAGATAGGAGCCAATGACAGCTTTGAGCTCAGAGAGTTTGTTAATTCTCTCCATAGTTGCAAGGCTGCTATGGTCCACATTTAGGCTTTGGAAAGCTTAAATGACTGTAATGAAAACAGGAGAATTCTTTCAAAATTACTGAAATCGGAAGGTTATTAAATTAGAAGAAGATTTAATTGAATTGCCTCCTTCAGGCAATTTGTTACGTTTCTATCAAGGGAAGCAAAAATTGCCTGCAATCCTGTCACATTGCTGCAGTCACTGAAACAGGGTTAAGCAGAAAAAAAAACAAAGTTTCAAAGAAATCAAAGGCATCAAATTGGCTTTCAATTAACTGAATAATAATAAGATCTGGTTCTGTTAGTCTTTACTGGCACCGTTACGTTCTCCCAAGAGCAGCAAAGCATTTAAACAGACAGCGAAAATGTTGCACAATTTCAGATTTATTCAGGTCTTTAAATGCAGTCAGTTTCATATGTGAATGACTGTAGCTTTTTATTTGAAAGTTTTTTTTTTATTTGAAAAAACTTGTATGCTAAAAGAAATTAATATTAGTTATTGTAAAGTTACATGAGTATTTTATCAGACACAAAATATGAGTTTCTTTTATATGGGTAGGAAGGGAGCAGGGAGACAGGAGTGCAGACATGGATAAGAATAAGTCATAAAGTCTGATTTTTCACTCTGATTTTTCTAAAAATATTTTTTCATAATGTAGTCATCATTCTATTTTTTTTTTTTTTTTTGCTCATTTGTGAGGTTTTCCCTCTTATTTTCAAATTAAGCTCTCTAGACAGTCAGCCTAGCACCAGCTCTGTTGCAGTGATCACACATCAGATAAAGCCAGGGATAGGGAGAAATATCATCAGCAGTTAAAGTATTTTTCACCAATACATGCATCTGTATGAAGAAAAACATAAGAAACTGATTATTTTTTTAAATAATATTTTTATATTAGTTTTAATATAGAGAGAAAAAAAAGAAGGCTGTCTGTGGTATATAATTGTTTTATTTATTTATTTTTTGGGGTGTATATAATGGCCTGTGTTGGGGTGGAATTTCCCGGCCTGAAATTATGTCCCAGTCCGGCCCTGGCAGAAGCACTTGTAAACTGTGCCACAACCTGTAATGGTATGAGGAGCGAGACTAAGGAAAAAACAAAAACAAAAAAAAAACACCACAACAAGCTAAACAAAATCTGAGTAAAAAACGGCCATTACAAGTCAAGAGAACTACAAAGATACAACTACGGTTGCTACTTTTGAATAGAGTAATATGCTGTGAAGCTAACGCACAAACACTGCAATCATTCCTGTCTGGCTTTTGTCCACAACACAAGAAATTCTTGTATATACGCTGTTGGATTCTCAAAGCAACACAACCTTTATTTGTTATTTGTGCTTTTATTTCAGCGTGACTTTTGCTTTGGTCTCAGCAGCAACAGGGCACAAAACAGTTGACCTTAGCTCAAGGCGTGGATAACTTGTGAAGATTTAAAGTCCTGAGAAAATAGTCAACCCATAGAAGTGAATTTGATAAGACCCGAAGACTGTTCCCTTTAGCATGCAGCCAACAAGTTATTTATTTATTTATTTATTTATTTATTTTTGCCTGTATTTTACTTTGGTAAAATATTACTCCACATGCTGTGCATGCTATTGTTCATGTTACACTAACATGGTTTATACTTTCCTTTATTACTGTGTGTTTAGTTTTCACGGTAGATTTGGACAGCAGCTTTCAAATAAACCAGTAAAAAGAAAATCACTTTTTTCCTGTGCTTCGAGGGAATCATACACACACGCGCGCGCACACACACACACACACACACACACACACACACACACACACACACACACACACACACACACACACACACACACACACAGGACGATTAGAGTGAACTCCAAATAAAAGTACAACAACTGTGTGTGTGTGTGTGTGTGTGTTTTTACTCTTCACCTTAATAATGTCCACAGCTTCTTTCAGCTCCTGCACCTTCTTATGTTTCTCTTGGATTATCTGCTTAGATTTCATCTGCCCATCCTTTAACTCATTCTGAAAATAATTATAAAAACAAAACTATAATATTAAAAACATAATGCTTAATCATATCCATGTATTTGGGAATTAGCTAGAAATATTGCATCTAAAGCAAACTAGAATAAAGCAAACCCGGAAATCAGGTAACTGTACTGAATGAATGTCAAACTGTTGTTGAGCCGCTCTAAACTCTACTTCCCATAACACACCACAGCATACTAGCACTACCTTGGACTATAACACCAGCACAAGACTCCAAGGTCACATTCACAGTTACTATAATTCTGATCACACACCCCTGTTCACATTTCAAACCGCACCAACATCTAGACCAGACATTGAATCCACTGACATTAAGAGAGAGAGAGAGAGAGAAAGTTCTCATGTTTTATCTGTAGACTATTAAATGTTATGGAACAGGTTATGACAAAGTGCTTGTCTGAACTCTAGTTGCTCCCAGTTAACACAGTAAATAGTGATACAGACACTCAGCTCCAGGGTCCTGTGTTCAGTCCCGAGCTCAGGTTGAGGACTGTGTGTATTTTTGCATATTCTCATCATGATTGCTTGGATTTCCTCTGGGTTCTCCAGTTTTCTTTCAGCTCCCAAAAACACGCAGGTAGATTGAAAGACTATGCTAAATTGCCCCTGGATGTGAATGTGTGTGTGTATTCTGTGCAAAAAGGATTGCAACTGTTCCAGAGTAAATACTTCCATCTTGCCCCCATTATATACAGAAACGGGTCTGATCCACATCAACCCTAATTAGGACAGCTCCATGCAGACAGGACAGCTACATGGGGTCTTTGAAAAGATGATCAGTGGGTCAATATTGTAATTTGATTTGCAGCCCTGGTTATTGCAGAAGCTGCGGTGACTCAGTTCTACAATCACTCTTTATTTCATTTAGTTGAGGGCATGGTCTGCACTCACAAATCACACTTTAAACAAGTTTGACATGTTCCAGTGCGTAAATAAATAGAAACATGTTAAAAATAAAATCTTTCAGAAAATAAATCTGATAGTAGGATAATAAACTGAATAATAAATGTAAAACAAAACAGTTATGTTAGAAGGGAAACTGTAAATAATTTAACCATCTACTGTACACCATGATAGAAATTAGACTTGAAATACTGTAATATCTGTAGTAACTTGTTTGAAAAATGAATAAATTGCAGCTCATACCTGCTTTTTATTTCTTTCTGCTTTAGCTGCAACTGTATCATGACCTTTATGTTCATCCATCATACACAAGTAACAGATGAAGCTTCGGTCAGTACGACAGTAGATCTCAATCAGTCTGTCATGCTGAGAGCAGATCTTCTCTTGGAGCTCTGCACAGGCTTCCACTAACTTGTGCTTCTTAAAGGCAGGAGACTGATAGTGAGGTTGAAGATGATCTTCACAGTACGACGCCAGACACACCAGACAGGACTTGATGGCTTTGTGTTTTCTCCCGGTACAGAAATCACATTCCACGTCTCCAGGTCCAGCGTAACAGTGAGCAGAAGACGCAGCTTGGAGTTCAGTCTGCTTCAGTTTCTCCACCACTTCGGCCAGCATGGTGTTCCTGTGTAGAACAGGCCTCGGAGTGAAAGTCTCTCTACACTGAGGACAGCTGTAGACGCCCTGCACATCCTCCTGGTCCCAGCAGTAATTAATACACACCTTACAGAAACTATGGCCACAGGGAATAGCTACAGGATCTTTCAGGAGATCCAGACACACTGGACAACTAAACTGATCCACTGAAATAAATGCCTCTGCCATTTTCCTACCGCGATTGAAGTAGAAAGAGAGAGAAAGACATTCTGAGTTTCGTTTTCTCTGAAATTAGCTGGGTGTGTGTGTTACAGTATGATTGACAGACATGGGTGTGGCTTTAAAAAGAATCTGCTTTACCGGTCACGTGTGCTTTATAAAAACAGCTTTTTCTACTTTAACAGTCAGATTCATTGCACTTTTTCTTTGTATGCATTTGAATGTGCCTTTGGGTGGTTAACAAATAGAGTTAATTTTTGTTTTTGCAAAACACCATTTTTAAAGACAAAAAATACATGTTTTTGTAGTGTGGGATCTGCTGTTTGAGAAAGTATAAGGGATAACTAACATTGTCAGGTCTTTAACTGTTTCAATGTTTTTCTTGGAATGTGCCGTGAATGTCCTATAGTGTGACATAAAAATAATATGCAGGAAAGTCTTCCAAAAATAGGATGAAATTGATTTATCTTCATTTTAGAATTATTTAGTGTTAATAGTCGACACATAGTTAACAATATTTTTCTTCCATGACATGTTGAACTTTTTCAATAAATGAAAACCAATTTTGCTTTCAACTTTTCAAAACTATTGAAAATTATATCACTTTAAGATGAGTGATGATTTTATCTCTGCTAATCCAAACCTGAGCTATTTGTTAACAACAACAAAAAAGGTTCTTTTATGTCACACAATAAAGACATTGTGTCATGCTAAAGGACAGAAATGTTTCTCAATTATTTCAGAATAAATTGAAAGGTTAAAGTATTACAGTTTTTATTTAACATTTTTTATTCTGTCAACTTTTTGTGTATTCCATTCTACTTGGAATGGAATGTGATCCGTGTAGAAGCCATCCTCTTTACAACTTCAGCTTTTTTACAGATGGTGTGATGTTTGCTTCCAGAATTTGCTGGTATTTAGTGGAATCCATCCCTCCCTCCACCTGTACAATGTTTCCTGTGCCTGTGCAACCCCAAAGCATGATAGATCCATGCTCCATGCCTCCTTTGCTGATTGTGGCCAAAGAGTTCTATTTTAACTTCATCAGTCCACAGCACTTGTTTCCAAAACACATCAGGCTTCTGTAGATGTTCTGTTACATACTTCTGATTTTGGATTTTATGATGGGGATGCAAGTGATGTTTTCTTCTGTTGACTCTTTAATGAAGGTCTTGTGGAACGGTGCACCACCACTCCTGAGTCTGCTAAATCTTCCTGCAGGATTTTTTTCAGTCAGATGGGGTTTTGATTTGTCTTTCTTACCAGCATATGCACAGTTCTCTCAGGGAATTTTCTTGGTCTTCCAGATCTCATCTTGACCTCCACAGTTCCCCTGAACTGCCATTTCTCACTGTGGAAACTGCAAGCTGACAACGCTTTACTACACTCTAAAAACTGCTGGGTTAAAAAAAACAACCCAACCATAACCCAGCTGCTGGGTCACTATTGGACAGAACACGCGCTGGGTTGTTTTGACCCAAGTTCTGGGTTGTACCATTTAACCCAGATTTCTGGGTTGTTCATCTGACCCAACCAGTGGGTTAAACTGAGACTCTTGCTCATTCTTTTAAATGTTAAAGTGCTGGGTTGTTTTATTTGACCCAACCAGTGGGTAAAATTAACACTCTTGCTGGGTTGACGCATGACATTTGATTTTTTTTTTTTTTTTTCAAAAAAGACACAAAATGTACACAACTTCACATAATGTAAATAGATTGTCACAGAATAAGAAAATGTGAATAACTTAATTTTGACCAAAATGTGAGACAAAACCATATAATCACAAGCTGACCATCTGTTAAGTATAAAATAAATGTACTGTAACAAACACTCAAACAAAAAAGAGACCCCTGTAAGTCTGATTTGTACTGCATTTTTTTGCATTTAATACAATGTTTAAAAACTTTTTATATAGAAGTTTTCAATACAAATCTTATAATGCCCACATGACACAAACATTTCCCATCTTAATATTTTAACTATCCATTATTTAACTATTACTATTTAATTTCCTTCAAAAATGACATTAAAAACAAAATGACAAAACTTTAAAAAATATTATTGATTAAATGTTCGCTGAAAAAAACTGTTGTCCTCAAAAATTTAATGACAAGAGATGAGTACTCGTGTCCATCAATCTGATCTACAGTATGCTGGAGAAACTCCCAGGTGAGAAGACACTTCTTAACATCAATGACAAAAAAAAAAAAAACAGCCTTCACCAAAGAGTCAATAGCGTTGCCTCCAACAATGGAAAAGGTCTGTCAGGTCCCTCTTGTCTCATCCCCAAAAAACACAACATGGAACAATGCTCCAGTCGTCTCCATATTTTGCAGATATCATCCTCATCATGTTGGTCCACCTGTCGATTATACAGCATCACTTAGTGTTGCAATATAACTAACATTTACGTTGAGCATTTTTGTTAAGGACGTACAGCTACATATGCATTTAATGCAAAACATTTTTTCTCTTGTCAATACACAAAAATACATAATGTGACCATGAATTTAGTGTATATTTTTGAATAATTTCATCACTATTTAACATGGGATAACAGGATACGGCGCTCCATCTGGATTTAATACAAAACATTCACCCCTTTTCAAATTCTCAACAAACACTAGATGAATATGATATTTAATGGTGAATTTACAACTTATAATAAATATTTCGAAAGGATAAAGAAAAAGCTTGTTTTAAACTACGACTTATCCATGACGCTTTCTCGTTTTATGAATAACAAAACAGAATGGGAAAACAATATTAATCCCACATAATATTAATATCAAAGCATTTATTTTAAACAATAAAATATGCTTGCTCCTACCACAAGTTACTAAAAAAAAGTACAAATTTACATTAACTTACCATAAAATACTGAGCGCTCTGAGTCAGAAGTGACGAATCCAGAAAGTTCTCCAAAGAATAAACCAACTGCTGGGTCAAAATAACACAACCAGTTTTTTTTACAGACAGAAACAGAAGACATATTAAGACTGTCACTAAACATATCCCAATAGCTTCTTCTGACACATATTAAATATTATAAAATAAGAGACTTTCCACACACAGCTTTAGTGAAGATGACTAGTAATTTACCTAAAATTACATATATTTATTTATTGTGTGTGTGTGTGTGTGTGTGTGTGTACTACAAACGCACTTTTATCATAAAATACACTATAGCCGACTGTTGGCACCGAATATTAAAACATGACCTCCTCTCACCCCCATATCAACGTGTGACTAAAAAGGTGGAAAAACAAATAAACATTAATATTGAGCTCCTACCACAATTACAACATTTAAAATTAAGGTCAAAATTCATATAAACTTACCATAAAATACTGCCAGCATTAAGCGGCGTGCTGCTCGCTTCAGAAGTGAAGAATCCAGAAAGTTCCTCATGCTGTGTCTCAATTCCAAGAACGCAAAGACTTGACATGGAAGTGCACACTCGAGGGTTTGAGGACTCCGGGTATAGTGCAAATAGAACGCAGCATACAGGAAGCTTCTCACAGCCGCGATATATTATACCTTAACCGTATTATACCAAAGATTATCTGTTAGGAATACACAAAATGAAAAAAAAAAAAAAAAAAAATCCGCTGTTTTAACCACTGCAGAGACACCACAGCCAGCGGTCGTTTTCAGACATTTCTACCAAGATGAGGCTGTGTTGATAGAGCGCGGAGCACCGTAGGATTTAAATAGACGCCATCTTTAATAACCGATTGATGTTTTGAGCTGTACACACATACATTCTCCCTTAAACTACTCTTAAAACTACTTTATGTGACACAATAACAGTAATATTTCAAACACTTTGCAGGCTGCCATTTGGAGAAATAAAGAATAAACCAGTTGTTGGGTCAAAATAACCCAACCAGGTGTTCATGTGTAAATGACCCACTACATCTCATCTGACCCAGCATTACCCAACCCAACCATGTGTTTACAGAAACAACCCAGCATTTTTTAGAGTGTATTATTTTATCTTGTATTTTAGAAAAATACATATTTTTTCCATGATTTGTACATCTAATTGAGTGTTGTTTATTGCATATATGAATGGTTTGCAAAACTTTTTTGTTGTTGTTGTAATAGACCAGTAGATCAAAGTAAATTAACTGTTTAAACTGTTTTACCCATAGACCTGTAAAATATTAAAAAAAAAAAAAAAACTAATTATGAGGTAGAATTAACCCAACATTCCAGTTAACAGAATGGGTAGAGTAAAATAGTTCTAGGTAGAGCATTTGACCAATTTATGTGGCAGAATTAACCCAGCATTATAGTTAAATATGACGTAGCATTTGTGTCGAATATTTTACCCATATTGCTGGGTTAAACAAATTACCCATGTTACTGGGTTAAATTAACCCAGTGTTAGGAACCTCCACCAGAGGTCACTGTCTCTGTCTGTAGTTTTTGTTGGTCGACTCAGTTTCCCAGAAGGCACCTCAGTCAGGTGATGAGTGCTCACCTGAACTGAGGTGCCTCATTAAAGTTTCTATAAATAGCAGTTTGTTCTGGGAAACTGGGTCGAGCATTGTTTCGGTATGTTTGTATACCGGCATGTGGGCATTCCTTTTTGTTTCTTTAAGTTTATATTGGGTTTATGTTTTGTAACCTTTGTTTCTAGGGCTAGGGCTCTAGTTTTGTCTTCTGTAAGTTCCTTGTTCTGATGGATTCATGGAGCTGCCTTGTTCAGTGTTTAGTTAGGCTGTGTCTCCCCAGTGTCTGTTTAGTTTTGTGTAGCCAGATGACGGCCTAGCCGCTAGCAGGGTTAGCTGCTAGTAGGCCTTGGCTGCTAGTAGGGTTAGCCTCCAGTAGGGTTAGCCTCTAGTGGGATTGACTGCTAGTGGTTTTGGTCGCTAGTAGGTTAGCCGCTAGTTTGGAATAGCCTCATGTGTGCTTTGCTTCTTGTTTTCTGGTTAGGTCAGCATCCAGTGTCCCCAGTATTCCATGTAGCTACTAACCTCACTAACCACTAACCCATCTAGTCTCTGTTGCCCTTGGTCCTGTCTCCTGTCTCGCCTGTCTCTCCAGTCTCTAGTTCCCCTATATGTCTTTAGTTAGCTCCAGCTCCATGTTTCCTCATCCCCAGTCCCCTATTCAGTTCCCCATGTTTCCTTCCGTCAGTTCCCTGTGTTAGCGCGCCGTTCCCTGTGTTTTTCCTGAGCCCTAGTTTTAGTTTGTTGTTTTGGTTCCCTTGTTTGTGTTTATTGAGTTGTAAATAAAGACACTTTCTGTTTGAAAACCCCTCTGCCTTCATGCCTACCCTCATGCCCACGGCAACCACACCATCAGCCGGTCTAGCCAGTACCACCAGCTAGACCACGACACCCAGCATGTAGTTGGTCCAATATTTACCCAGCAGCTGGGTTAAAAACAACCCAAAATGAGTTGTTTTTAACCCAGTGTTTTTTAGGGTGTAGTGACATTAAAAAAGTGTTTTCAATAAATGTGAGTCAAACTTTGCTTTCAACCTTTCAAAACTGTTGAAAATTATATCACTTTATTTTCCCTAATGAAATCCTAAGCTGTTTTTTTTTTTTATATTTGAAAATAAAAGCAACACATTTTTTGTTATTTTATTTGTGTCACAAAATAAGACATTGTGCCGCACTAAAGGGCAGAAATTGTAGGTAATGCACTAAAAATAAAGTGAACTGTTAAAGAATAAAAAAATGTAATTTAACTTTGTAGATCCCAAGAAAAATTACACTTTAGTATTGTCACAATCATGCCCTAATTTTCCTGGGCTAGGCTCCGTGCCCCACACGACCCTGTATACAGGATTAAGCCCTATAGACGCTGTGAGTGAGTGTGTTTTATTGTGATAACTGGTTTTGCAAAAACAAACGAAAATCTTTAAAGCGACAATTCCTATATTTAACCCTATTGAAAATGGTCAAGAAAGGAATAAATAATGGTTAAATAAAATGTATTTAATTATTTAACAAGCTTAAAAAAAACAGCTCGTCCTCATGTTTAACATTTTTGTCCTCCAGTGTGACAGTACAGATGTGACTCCAGTAAATATTTTGTGTTGCACCAAGGACATTTCAGCCTTTTGTCATTTAATGAAGACGTTAACAAGACACATTTGCACAATTCTACATAATTATGTAGTTTACCATACTGTTTTACCATACCATGGTTCTAAAATAAACAAATATTTCTGAGACAAAAAAAAATTTCTGAGACAAAAACATATCGAGTGTACATGTACATGTCATGAGCTTCACAGAGCTTGAGTTAATACAGAAGCATTAAGTCACAATTTCATAATTTCCAGCATCAGCTGATGGGTGTGTAAGTAGTTTGATCCGAATCAAATTCTGCTTTGATTTAATAGAAAATAGAACAGTGTGACGTCTGTAAACAGCCATACTGTATTTTCTTTGTTTTTGTCGAGTCAGAGATACCCAATGCAGGATTTTAAAATTCTGCTATGTGGTGGTTGTGCATTAGCATGCACATGAGTTAGAGGAGGGGGAAAAGTAGTATAGAAAGTGAGATGAGAATGAGAAAAACTTAGAAAATATGCAAAAGAGATGGGTGAGAAAGTAAAAATTAAGAGCATTGAGTAAATGAGTAAAAATGAGTAATAAAATAAGAATCAGTGGGAAAGATACAGAATCCTCTGGTAGGAGGAGTATTAAAAGGGGTGGATATGTTTGATTGACAGGTGAGACGATGAGCTTTTGTAGTGGCTAAAGTATAAAAGGCCATAATCACGAGCCAACAGTGCTGCAGGACAGGTCTGATGAACATCTTCTCATCTTTGCTGATCTAAACTCCTGATAAGTGTGCGTGTGTAACATCTTTCAGGTGGCTGAGGCTTCTTATCCAAGGGTACTATTATTTTTTATTAAGTATTTCTCCACTGAGAGCAGGGCTTAGCAAGATACATTCTCTATCAGAAGAATTTATCTATTCCTCTCAGCACAGCAGTGCTTGTTCAGTCCTGTTATTTGAATTACTGCAATGTGACATCTGCAGCTGACCCAGAATGCAGATGCATGCCTTTTACACCTCCATAAGTTCTCCCACACACAGCCACTTCTCTGATCCCTTCATTTGCTTCCTGTAGCTGCCTGCATCAAATTCAAAACACTGATGCTTGCCACAAACACAAATGGACAAGTTCCCACTTACCTCTAATCATACACTGCACTACATGTTTACTTTGATCCTCCAGCACTGCTTGACTGGGCCCACTATCTCTCAGGGATTAAGGCAGTTTTGCAGCTCAATTTTTTATGTCCGGCTCTTAGGTGGTGGAATGAACTTTCTCTAGATGTCTGTAGCATCTAGATAATCTGCATGTCACTGACAACAATTGAGCAATGAATAAAGACACTCTTTCTGGGGATTTGGGTTAACTCTCCATCCCTCACCCAAAAAGGAATTGTTCCCAACTGTGTTTGATTGGCACTTCTAACAACTTAGGAAAATTCAAAGAACTTGTGTAAGTTGCTCTGGATAAGTGTGTGCATGCATACTCTTTTGTGTATGACTCAAGGTCATAGATGGTGACTTAATGCTTTCAAAATTATGTATAAAAATTGAGTAGGAAGTATGTGCACTGCTAGTTCAGTACCTGGCCTCATGTTTATGACTGTATGCAGGCATAACAGCAGATAATGTCTGACTGAGTTCATTCTGGCCAGCTGGGGAAAAGTGTAGAGCAACCTTGCAGGCTATGGAGGAGAAGTTCTGACCTGGTTAGTACCAACCACTTTTCCAAAAGGTTTCTTCTGGCATGTCAAGCATCATTGCACAAAGGTTAACCAAGTCTTGCAGTTTATAGTGAAGGCTATTGATGACCAGTGCTGTTTATTGCTTCAATTCAAGAGGGATGATTTTCAAAACTGTTCTGACAAACCTGGGTGAGATCCTCAATGCAAAAGCCTCCAGTGATGTCATCAAGCCACTGGCTACAACCCATGCCAACACACAGAAGATCAGCCTCAACAACTTCAAGGTAACACTTAAATGATCTTTTATTTAAGTTTACTTTTTTCAAATTCTAATTTCAAATTTTATTTGTCACATACACAGTACAATATGCATTGAAATGCTTATACGACTGCCTGTGACCTTAAAACTTAAGCTCTTAACTACACCGTACTAGTTACATCTCTAATACCCTCACTCTCCTCATCAGCTGGTTACAGAGGTCATCATTAAGGTGTTTGGGGAGAAGGGCACGTAGTATGCTGCTACCCAGGATGCTTTCAGAAAGGTGATGGATGTCATCAATGAGATCGACTGTGTCTACAAGCAGCTAGGCTTTCCTGGCTAGATGACATTTGTCTCCTCACGCCCCTGACATTGCTGGAACCAAGTAAACGAGTGTTAATTTAGCCTATGGGAGTAGATTGGAATCAATATTATTGGTGAATCATAATTTGATATTTTACAGCAAATCACTGATTGAAAATAAAACAATGGAATTGTACCAAGTGCACTTTTCAGCTTTTCCAAGAGGAGGAGCCAGCATAGCATTATTTGCCTGATTCCACCTTCGGGTATTTTGCATTTTGAAGAGATTTTGATCACAAAGTGTCAAATGGTGTGGTTTGACAAGTGTACTGCATAATTAAATTTACAAAACAGAAAATGTTTGTACTTTTCAGTGGCTTTAAGGTGTGATTACAAAAGTTAAGGGTTTTTGTTTGCACATAAGGTGTATTAGTGTTAAAATGTGTGGGTGGGGGATACTTAAGATTGTATAACACTTTATCAGCTCACCTAAATGATTCATGTTGTACACACTTCGAAATTACTGCTCCACCCCAACTCCCACTAATGACAAACACACACAACTGAAAAAAAAAACAAAACAAAAAAAACCAACATCGTTCTGATCAGAGTATTGCTGTACAGCACTGGTATATTTTTCTCAGAGAGAATGAGATTTTGTGCTGTGTCGTATTCAGAGTCAGATAAAAATCTAAAACAAAATGTACAGATTTTGTTAGATGTTAACCATGTAGGCAGAGGTTAAAGTGGCAGATTGGTGCAGCTTGGGCTTAAACTGGCAACTGATCAGTAACCCAGAGCCTTAACCCACTGAGCTACACACTCACATTCTACTACTATTACACAGTATATAATGTGTGGCCATACATGCATATGAAAATGTCTACAATAAAATCTGTTAGAAACCCAACAACGAACCTAAAACAAAAGTATCAAAATCAAATCAAGAAATACTTTCCCCACCCTCACCGTGATAGCCTGCGTGATAAAGCTTTACTAGTGATCTAAACATTGTTAATTCCTCATTAAATCTAGGTCACGTCCCTAGATCTTTCAAGTTGGCGGTTATTAAGCCTCTTCTTAAAAAGTCTCATTTAGACCCGAATGAAATAAATTATAGACGGATTTCAAACCTTCTGTTTATATCAAAAATATTAGAAAAGGTAGTATCAGCTCAATATGCACATTCTTGCAGGAAAACAACATCCTCGAAGAATTTCAGTCAGATTTCAGGCCCAATCATAGTACAGAAACTGCTCTAGTTAAAATGCCAAATGACTTGTTTTTAGCTTCGGACCCAGGCTGCATCTCAATACTAGTCTTATTTGATCTTAGTGCTGCATTCGACACTATAGATCATAACATTCTCATAGATCGCTTACAAAATAACATAGGTATTCAGGGACAGGCTTTAAAATTATTTAGATTATTATTCCTACCTGTCTGATCGATACCATTTTGCAGATCTATAGTGCGAACTATCTGGTGTAATGCCAGTGAAATATGGGGTGCCACAAGGGTCAGTTTTAGGACCTCTGCTGTTCTCAATATACATGCTTCCCTTGAGCAACATCATTAGAAGACATGGGATTAGTTTCCATTTTTATGCTGATGATACCCAATTATACATCTCCACAAAACCAGACAAAATACCCAAGTTGTCTAGACTAACTGAGTGTGTCCAGGACATAAAAGATTGGATGACCAATAACTTTCTTTTACTAAATTTAGATGAGACAGATATTACTTATAGCCCCAAAAACGAGTACACAAGAGCTCTCACAATTCAGCCTGCGTTTAGAAGGATGTACTGTTACCACCAGCCGACAGTGAAAGACCTGGGTGTAATATTAGACAGTAACTTGTCCTTTGAAAATCATATTTCCAACATCACAAAAACAACCTTTTTCCATCTTAGAAATATTGCCAAGCTTAGAAACATTTTATCTGTATCTGATGCAGAAAAGCTGGTTCATGCATTCATGACCTCCAGACTGGACTACTGGAATGCATTGTTAGGTGGTTGTCCTGCATCCACAATAAACAAGCTTCAGTTAGTTCAAAATGCAGCCACCAGGGTTCTCACTAGATCCAGAAAATATGATCATATAACCCCAATATTATCATCATCCCTGCACTGGCTTCCTGTTCAGTTTAGAATTAATTACAAAATACTATTACTTACATACAACACTGTAAATGGTTTAACTCCCAGAATTTCAAAATCTACAAAAGGATGTAGGGCTTTTTCATATTTAGCTCCAAAGCTTTGGAATAGTCTTCCAGACAGTGTTCGGGGCTCAGACACAGTTTCCCAGTTCAAAAGTAGACTCAAGACATCTCTTTAATCTGGCATACACATAATTAATTTCTTTACCTCATACTCCAGTACATCTATCCTGAATGGCAACTTTGCTAATTCTCTCCATCTGTTCTGTATTCTTCTACCCATGAGGCAGATAAGCGGTATTTAGCACACAGAACACAATTACTTCAACCAAAAAGATAAATAAACTAAAAGGAAAGAAGAAAGACAATCAATGAAACCCTAAACAAAACTGAAAATAAGATTAATGTATATAAAATCAACAAGACTAACTGACCATCGCCAGGGCTGAGGCTCCCAGCAGTAAGAGAAATGGTGTTCTACTTCTTGTACTACACTTCAACTACACACCACAGTGCACTCACTCACACTAGCACACACAGTGAGGGAAGCCACCACCGCAAGGCCAAGGAAATAAGCAAATAAAAATAAATAAAAAAAACCACACCAATCACAGTATGGCCATGTCAGAAAACATACAAAGATATATCAACACAGTTGATAGGCATAAACCAAACAAATCAAATAAAGTAATAAAATGAAACCAACAAAAACAAAACCAACTTGATACAGCTTAGCTTACCCTCAACGGGTTAGATATGCTCTCACAGGGCACATCAAACACCAAAGCGGAAAGGTAAAATAAACAACAGAACCAGGCACTACAGCTTCTTGGTGCTACTGGTTGTGGCATATGACTGTTAGCAATATCGGTACAGGCCTCGAGTTAGCAATCACCATTCACAGTGAACTTCTGGAAGCATGCAAAAGCAATTTAGGTCTCAATACCAGCGATAACCAAGCATACGTGAAGGGAAGCAAAAGGCAGAACAATTAAATAAAATGACGGTAGGTGATGAAGCCAGACACGCTAAAAGCAAACTGGCGTGAAGAGCAACAGCACCGAAACACTTGAGATGAAGCTGGAAGCGCTACAAACAAAGCTGGATGCAAAAGCAGAAGACACTGCGAACAAAGGGTGGAAGCAAAAGCTAAAGCTGGCAGCAAAAGGGAGAATCCTAAAACAGGTACAAATTAACAGTTATTAGTAAAATATTAGCACCTTATTTCCCAACAATATCATTCTTCTACTTACCGGCACGCCACCCGATATGGGAAACTCCCGTATACAGCATTGATTTTCGGAAGTATCTACAAGTACCACTTACTGTATACATCAAATTCCACCAAGCTAGGATACTTCTGGATTGATACCAATTCGGATGTATCTCGCTGAGGAATCCTTCCATGGTACAGCCATTTGTTGCCATGGCAAATAATGCACTCAAGGATTTTGTCAGGAGACCTTCACACCTCAAGCCCCATTTGCACTTTACACCTTTGAACAACTCTGCTCTTCCCTATTGGTTTTTTATCTCTGCATTGATTGGCTGTTAAAAAAAAAAACACTCCCAAAACCCTGACATCTACTGGGACATTACCCAGTCACTACATGTTATTCAGCCCAACCCAAGCCCTCATAACTTAGTGACTTCATTGGTTATTGGGCAGGTATGTAGATAGGGGTATGACAGGGTCTGGCGTTCCTCTCCACTCGGGAGTGACTTACTTTTCCAGAACACCAGCAGTTCTGCAATAACCAAGTCAGTGGCCTGCGTCCCTAATAGATCTCTAATGCAACCGGGAAACACCATAACCAGGTCCATCTGTGCCTCAATTTCACCCCAGCCTGCTTCTTGCACAGCCCCTGGAACAGTAACACCAACACACAAGTTAGGCTCATCTAATGGAAAAGGCTGCCGCGACAAAGCATCAGCTTTGCGGTTGCTTCTTACTGATCGGTATTTGATATCAAAGTTAAACGAAGCCAACTGGGCAGCCCACCGCTGTTCAATAGCACCCAGCTTTGCTGAAGTCAGGTAGCTAAGAGGGTTATTATCTGTGAAAACCACACACTTATTGCCGATCAAGTACTCCCGAAATTTCTCGGTCATGGCCACTTGAGCGCCAAAAACTCCAACTTTATGGAGCTATAGTTGGAAGTGTTTCGCTCCGTGGGCTTAAGACTACAATTTCCATAAGCGACGGGTCACACCTTACCATCCTGTTCCTGGGAGAGGACTGCTCCTAGCCCTCCATGGCTAGTATCCACCTCTAAGAGAAACGGCAGCGAGAAATCTGCATACGCGAGTACTGGGGCTGTGGTCAACTTACCTTTTAAACCCTCGAAGCTACACTGACATTCCTCAGACGAGGCTTCCGTAAAACTCAGCAACTGCCAATGTGAACCCTTTGGGTTCGTCAGCTGAGCTACACACTTATGGAGGGGAGCAGCCAACTTGGCAAACCCCTCCACAAACCATCGGTAGTAGCTGGCGAACCCAAGAAATTAATGCATCTCTTTAACGCAGGTGGGGCTGGGCCAGTGCACACCTTACCTGGATCGGTGGCAATTCCTTCTGAGGAGATAACATGTCCCAAGTAGTGCACTTCCTTTTGGAAGAACGCACACTTAGACAGTTTCACCTTCAACCCTTCCTTATGCAGACGGCTCAAGACATCTTCCATCCGAGCAAGATGTTGATCTACAGAGGCAGAAAAGACAACAATATCATCTAAGTACAAGAGAAGCGACTGGCACTGCTGATCCCCAAACACACGCTCCATCAACCATTGGAAAGTGCTTGGGGCATTACACAAACCGAATGGCACCCGATTCCATTCGAATAGGTCAAAGGGTGTGCAAAACGCTGTCTTTGGCCTGTCCTTCTCAGCCACAGGCACTTGGTTATACCCACTGGCCAGGTCCATGGTAGAAAACCAACGGGCTCCAGCCAGCGAGTCCAATGTCTCCTCGATCCGTGGCAAGGGAAAAGCATCCCTTCTTGTCTTGGCATTTAAGCGACAGTCCATGCACATGCTCAGAATACCATCCTTTTTCTTCACCAAGACAATCAGTGACGCATACGGGCTACAGCTCTCTCTAATTACATGTGTTTCTAACAGCTGGTTAATGTGTCCGTTAACCGCCTCATTCTGATGGGGGCAGACGCCAAAACCGCTGCCTAACTGGGATGTCATCTAATAAGGGGATATCATGGAAAATTAGGGTGGTACACCCCAAATCTCCCTCATACCTGGAAAATACAGAGGAATACCGCAGCAACAACGCTCAAACCCTACCCTGATCTTCCTCTGACAGGACTGACAACTCAAGCACGGCTATCTGTTCTTGGACAATAGAAGGACCCTGCACTTGTGTGCTTACTGTAGCTGACACTACCGGGACCTCAACCACCTCGGGGGGTAAACTTACCATATTTGCCCTCTTAACTGAACCAATCAGGGTACGAGCATACAGTAACACGTCCACAGTGCCAACATTTACCACAGGCACATACACTGTACCACCACTCACACTCAGTAATGCAGGAGATGTGATCCACTCCGCTGGCAATCCAGAAGCAGGTGGCTCAAACAGCACTGCGCAGCCAGAATACTGTGCTGAGCAAGTTGCAGCCACAAACTTCATGGTGCCTCCAGGGATGCGACACGCATGACATCCTCTAACCTTAACACGACCCTTTAATTCTAATACTGGCTGAGCACTAACCTGATGACAATGTTGAAGTGCTTGAAACACGACACTAGGGGCCTGGGACACCATAGGCAACTCAAAAAGTCTAGTGCCATGTTGACCAAAGAGCTCCTGGTAGCAGCGACTTAGGATGTTCATACCTAAAACACCCGGCACTTGCGCACACACTCCACCAGGAGGATCCTTGACCACCAGGACACCACAACTTACAACCATTCGACCACACAGCTGTAAATCTAGCTCTAAATAACCAATATAGGGGATTGAGAGGCCATTTGCTGCCCTCAGCTGCAACCAATGACACATTTTGAGTGGCATCCTACCCCACAACTCAAAAACAGCCCTAAAGCAGCTTTCAGTGATGGTGGACACCATGGAACCGGTGTCCGCAAACACGGTACCTTAACCCCACCCATGGATACGACGAGCTGTGGACAAGTAGACATCAGACGTGATAAAGAATCAGAATCAGTTAATTTTGTGCCTACCGTTTCCCCAACCGAACTGTGGCCCTGCAACTCAGTGGGGATTAGTTTTCCGATGGCTGCACAGCCGGCAACAGCTCACCCCTCACCAACCCAGAGTTTACATTGGCCTGAGAAGCTTGAAGTAACAGACGCTCCCCATCGCAATCCCTGGCAAAATGGCCAGGTCGCTGACACCTTCTACAAATAATTTGATGTGATCTAAGCAGTGGCGGACACTGGGGACCTTGAGATTTTTCCAAACTTCGAATGAGTTCAGTTATCTGCTGCTGCTGTTTTCGTAGCATATCCCCAAGCTCATTCATCTCTGGTTTTACTAAATTATCACTACGCCCACCGTGCTGATGTCCCTGAACCCCATACTGAATGCCATAGACTGAGGGAACAGACTGACATCGACCTCTAAACACACCCGGCATGCCCTCTCTTTCCCATCGCAGGGTTTCACTACGAATATCAAACAATGTGGCCAAGGGCTGGCGACGCACTAATTGTTTAAGTTCATGCCGCAGCACTCCATCATAAACATATTCAACAAATTGATCTCGCAGTAACATTTCGGAGTTAGGCATGCCGTGGGGTGACTGTCTCTTGACCTTCTCCAGAAGGTTCATCAGGGCTAGGGAGAATTCTGCCAAAGTCTCCCCATCCCGCTGTCTTCTGGAGAAAAATGATTCCTGTAGCGCGACATATGAAGTATTACAACCATACAACTCGCGCAATATTCTAATGATCTGATCCGGATTCCCCCTCTCGGTCTCAGACCAATAGCGAATCTTCTCTCTGGCCTCTCCCTCTAAATGGCCGAACAAGAAAAACGCACGATCGGCATTAGCCAACTGGCGAAGACGCATGCACACTTGGTTTTCTTCAACCCATTCATTAATGCCAATGCCAGACTTGCCATTAAATTTGGGTCACCTACGATCACGAGGGATAAACACGAGACGCTCAGCTGCTGGAACGCTGGCACCAGCTTGTGGAGGATCTACCATGGCTGAGACAGAACTGTTAGATGGGCCCGGCTGCGGACCAGGCACTTGCTACTGCCACAGCCGTTCATTATCTGCTTTTAATTGGGCCACCGTCTCACGCAATTCACGTAACTCATCTTCCATGTTTAAAAAAACAATCATGTACCACAGCCAATGCACCCAAAACCTTTATCAAGCTCCACTAAGAACAGCTCCTGTCTGGTTCCTATCAAAACAAATACAACATTCAAGCACACAATACCCACATCTCTGTATTATAAACAGGAATCCTGCCGACTACGCCAGAATGTGACGGAGCAGTCTAGGCTTTTAGAGGAGACAATCAATAACTAAATAAATTCCGACTACGCCACCCCGGATCTAGCCCGGGGAAAATGGGTCGTCACTGGGTCTTTCAGGAAGATAATGTGGCCAAAACATGTGGCCAAATCTACACAGAAATGATTCACTACACACAGAATCAAGCTCCTCCCATGGCCATCTCAGTCCCCAGATCTCACCCCCATTGAAAACCTGTGGAGTGAGCTGAAGAGAAGAGTGCAGAGGAGAGGAGTCAGGTTACTGGATGATTTAGAGACATTGTGCAAAGAGGAACGGTCAAAGATTCCTCTTTCTGTGTTCTCTAATCTTGTGAAATATTATAGAAGATGATTAGGTGCTGTTTTTGTTGGCAAAAGGGGGTTGTACAATGTATTAAACATCAGGGGTGCTAATAATTGTGGCACCCATGATTTGATGAAAAATAATTATTTCTTAATAATCAACAAGGACATTACTGAATGACATGGAGCATCATCGTTCTTACTGTAAATGTGCAGACGGAATACAACTCAACAGATCTGTAGAGCCAAACCCTGCTCTTACATCTTACATTTTATTTCAATTTTATTTTGAATTGTGAAGATAAAAATAAATATTTGGTTCCTTTATGTGTGTCACACAATAGACACTATGCCACCCCAAATGACAGAAATTATACTTAATGCATTAAAAATCTTTTTTATTTCCTTTTTTCACTCTTCTCCTAGGATCTCTTCCATTCTGCATGGATCACTGTTATTTCTCTCCTTGTATTTCCTCTCTCTCTCTCTACCACTCACATCTCACCCTGAATTCTTTCTGTCTCAAAAAAGAGTAAAACATCACATTTCATTTTCATGACACTTTATAAAAGGTTCTGTAAAAACAGGAGAAAATACTTAAATGAACATATTATTGTATTTAAAATGAAAATGGTCAAGAAAAGAATAAAAATTGATGAACTAAATTTATTTAATTATTTAGTCAACTTTTTAAAGAGACCTTGTCTTCTTGTGTGACATTATTTCCTTCAGTGTGACAGTACAGGTGTCACACCAGTAAATATTTTGGGTGGGGCGTACAAGTGGGATAGAAAGAGAGAGAGAGGAAAAATATGAAAATATGAGAAAGAGAGGTGAGAAAGTAATAAAAACGAGAACCAGTGGGAGAGAAACAGAGACCTCAGGTGGGAGGAGTATTAAAAGGGGCGTGGTTACCATCTAGACAAGGTGTGGATATGTTTGATTGACAAACTTTTATAGGATCCAAAGTATAAAAGGCCAAAGTCAGGAGCCAGTGATACTGCAGGACAGGTCTGAAGAACATCTTTTCATCTCAGCTGTGCTACACACTCTCCTAGTGAGTATCTATTAGGTGACAGTCAGTTTTGCAAAACAAGTCACAAGTTGAATTTCCTTTTAATAGTGTAAGAAAATCAATGAAATCAGTATTTTGAGATGTGCATTTAGATTTCACAGGACTGTGTGTGTACTTTAAAGCTTGGCTATTTCTCCACTGCAAAGAGGTTTTTTCTTTTGTTGTTTGTATTGCTGTTCTGTGGTGTGAGTGAAGTAGGTCTAAAGTATTTTGTTCTCTCTGGTGATTAATCAGGAGTAATTTCAGTCTCCTTAAATGTGTGAATTGTGGGCAGGGCTTAGTAAAATGCATTGAAGATGGACCCTCTCTGTCCTGCAACAGTTGGAGCCACAAGTCCAGATAGGAGGTGTATTGCAGATATAGCACATTTTGCTAAGCTTTAATACAGACATTGACCTGATCAAGCTGCCCATCAGAATTTTTTCTCCACACAGGCCACTTGGGTGTGTGTTCAGTCCTATTATCTTAGGAAATTAAGACTGTAATTTGTCCTCTGCAGCTCTTCCAGAATGCAGTGTGCATGACCTGTTTGCAACCTCCATGAGTTCTACCACTACCCACTGCTCTGCTCCCTTTACTGGTTTTCTTCATTAAATGCAAAATGCTGGTATTTTCTTCTCGACTCTAATCACACCCTGCACTGCATCACATTCCCTTCATCATCCAGCACTGCTCGATTTGTCTCACCTGGAATGAGGAGGACCTGCATTGGGAATGTTTTCCGTCCTTGCTCTTGGGTAATGGAATTGACCATCTCTAGATGTCTACAGCTGAGTCACTGCCAAAGTTTAAGTGACAAGACTGTTTCTTGGGTGTTTGGGTTAACTTGTCCTTTACACAAAATCCTTCCCATCAAACTGTTTGACTGGTACTTCTAGTTAGCAACTTGTGCAAATTTGAAGAACTTGAAAGTGCAAGTTGTTCTGGATAAGTGTGCATACTTTTGTGCCTGACCCAAGGTCCACAGTGTCAGAAATACTGACTTGTATTCACTTAATACTTTCAAAATTGTGTATAAAAATTAGCATTGTTTTTGCTTGCAAACTAAATTGAGTAGGTGGTATGTGTACTACTAGTTTGCCTTTACCTGTCTGATCACATGCTGTTGTGTCTGCAGACAATGTCTGACTGCGAGTTGATTCTGGCTAGCTGGGGGAAAGTGGAGAGCAACCTTGCAGGCTATGGAGGAGAGGTTCTGATCTGGTTAGTACCAAACCACTTTTTCAAAAAAAAAAAAAGGTCTAGCATGTCATGCATCCTAGCACAAAGACTAACCACTCTTGCAGTTTGTATTAAAGGCTAATCATGAAGACCAGTGCTGTTCATTGCTTCAACATGAACAACTTCCCAATCCAACCTTCTCTCTGCTCTAGTACTGGCTGTCAGTTCATAGCTTAAAGCTTTTTACTGGGTGATAATCATATGTACACACTCTCTTTGGATAGTCTGTTCACAGAGCACCCTGACACCCAGAAACTCTTCCCCAAGTTTGTGGGGATCTCACATGCTGATCTGGCTGGAAATGCAGCCATTGAGGAGCATGGCAAAACTGTTCTGACAAAACTGGGTGAGATCCTCAAGGCCAAAGGCTCTAGTGACGTCATCAAGCCACTGGCTACAACCCATGCCAACAGGCACAAGATCGGCCTCAACAACTTCAAGGTAACGCACTCAAATTTACTTTTATTCTCGTTTACGTGAGCAAATGAACCCTACTAGTAACACCTAATATCCTCACTCTTTCCAACAGCTGATCACGGAGGTCATCATTAAGCTGTTTGGGGAGAAGGGCGTGTGGGATGCTGCTACCCAGGATGCTTTCAGAAAGGTGATGGGTGTCGTCGTCAATGAGATCGACTGTGTCTACAAGCAGCTAGGCTTCGCTGGCTAGATGACCTCTGTCCTGACATTACTGGAACCAAGTAACAAGTGTTAATTTAACCAGTCGGAGTGGATTGTAATCGGTGTTATTGGTGGATCATAATTTAATGTTTTACACCAAATTATGGATCTAAAATAAAACACTGGAACCATACTGTGTACACTTTCATGCTTTTCCAAGAGAGGGAGCCAGCACAGCTTTTGGTGTGCCTGCCCCCATTCTTTAGATATATTTTGAATAAAAGTACAAGGGGATTCATTCAAAGTATCTCGGGTGTAAACTGGCAAGAAGTGTACTGTGCAATTAAATGTTCAGCGGAAAATGTTTAGATGCATTAACAAACTTCAAACACTCTGAAGCCACTCTAAACTCCCCTTTCCATAACACCACAGCATTGCACTACAACCCCAGCACAACATTTCAAGGTCACGTTTAGTTACTGTAATTCTGATCACACAGCCCTGGTCACATTTTAGACCACACCATACTGTAGAAGGACAGAGTTCCTGCACTGTGATCCACATACACTCCTATTCTGGAGGATGTCGGACCTCTGAGCTGAATGTTATGATGCTGGAAACTGACAGAGGAAGGATAACACACCAGACTCCTGGACTGACTGTTGATCTCTTTATATAAGACTGATATGGACCATCACTCCACTCCACCTCCCAGTAACATCATCCACACACACTCTCCTTACACAACACTTGATGGCAAAAATCTACTCTCTCTGGATGATCGGAGTATTGCTGTTCTGTCTCTGATCTGTTCTCAGACAGTATGAGGTGACGATGGTCGACAAGAAGTGTGTTGGAGGGAGTAAATATAAACTTGGTGTATAAGTGTGTAGTGTTTTTGTTGTGTGCACATTAAAGTGAGTAATCACATTTATGAAAGGAACAGTGAGCGTGCACTTACAGTAAATGTGTTTTCATGTTCGTGTGTGTTGGAGAGAGAGATGTCTGTTAGAATAAATATTTTCTTACACAGTGATTACGTTTGTGTTGAGATTATGAACCAAATGGTTATCTGACACACACTGTTTAAATGTACAAGTGTGTGAGTGAGGCACAGACAATGTGTTTACAGGTCATGGTGTGTTTGTGTTCATGCATATGTTGAGCGAGTGTGTGTGTGTGTTACACCTACACTGAAGTAAATCTTCTCTGCTCTTTGCTTCTAAAAGTAAAATCATCTGAGCTGCTGCAGGATTTTGTTGAATTCCTTCTCACAGGTTTCCTCGACTCGTTTTCTCAGATCTGAGAGAGATTTCCTCACTCCATCAAATGAGAGATGTTGACTGACAGTGAAGCTGGGCGAGTCCTCACATCCAGGAGAAACACAGAGAGACGGGAAACTCTACAGAGAGGAAACACATCGTAGAGAAGGAGAAAAGTGGAGGAGAGGAACGAATGAATCTCAGACTGAATCAGACCAAAGACACACTCGTCATCTCAGACAGGAACATTTATCGTTGCTGTAATGAGCTTTTAGGAGGAAACTTTGTGAGGAACAGCGCCCTCTGTAGATCAGACAGTGAGTGTTACCTGGAGGAAGTGGATGTGATCGTGTGTGTGTGAAAGCTGCTCCAGCTCAGTGACTCTCCTCTGAAGATCAGCAATCTCCTGCTCCAGTTGCTTCAGGAGTCGTTCAGCTCGACTCAGTTCAGCTTCCTCCTGAGCTCTGATCAGCTCCGTCACCTCCGAGCGCTTTTTCTCCATAAGGCTGATCAGCTCAGTAAAGATCCTCTCGCTCTCATCTACTGCTGTCTGTGAATGTCTCTTCACCTTAAGTGTCCACAGTCTGTTTCAGACTATAATTTCCTTTATATAAAATATATAATGTTTAATCATATCTTATGCAAATAAACATTTATATAAAAACTATAAATACTTTATGTAAAGGGAACTATGATAAAAAAAATAATCAAAAAAACATGCAGGTGGATCGCCCAAAATGTGAACAGATGTGTAAATATGTGTGTCTGCTGGTGTGCAATGGGTTTACAATCTATCCTGAGGAAATACTCCAATCCTGCTCTCACTGTAACCAGGTGAGGCTCTGGATCCACCTCAATCCTGATCAGGGCAGCTGCATGCAGACAGGACAGCTACACTGAGTCTTTGCAAAGATAATCAGTGGGTCAATATGTCAATTGGACCTGCAGCTCATTGGGACCTGGTTATTGAAGAAGCTGCACAGATGTCAGTTCCACAATCACTCCTTATTTCTTTGAGTTGAGGGTGTGGTCTGTACTCGCACATGTCATCTTAAACATGTCGGAAATGTTCCAGTATATATATATATATATATATATATATATATATATATACTGTATATACATACACACACATCTAAAATAAAGAGAATAATAAATATACAATAAAACAGTTCAAAGGAAATCTATGAATAATTCAAGAAACTACACCATGAAATCAATTATATATAACAATATTTATTGTAAATATTATCTGTAATACCCAACAAGAAATAATAAAGATGTTCAGAATTTAGCTGCTTTTTTATTTCTTTCCACTTTAGCTCCAACCGTGTCGTTGCCTTTGTGATCATCCATGATGCACAAGGAACAGATGAAGCTTCGGTCAGTACGACAGTAGATCTCGATCGGTTTGTCATGGTGAGAGCAGATCTTCTCTTGGAGCTCTGCACAGGCTTCCACTAACTTGTGCTTCTTAAAGGCAGGAGACTGATAGTGAGGTTGAAGATGATCTTCACAATAGGAGGTCACTGGAGGCCATATGGAGTTTTGCATGTTCTCCCCGTTATTGGTGGATTTCCTCTGTGTAGTTCAGTAATTTTGCTAAATAGTGGTTGTCTAAATAGTGTTAGCATGAACGTGAGTTAGAGGAAGGGGAAAAGTAGTATAGAAAGGGTAAAAAGAAATAAAAATGAGAACCAGTGGGAGAGATACAGAATCCTCAGGTGGGAGGAGTATCAAAAGGGGTGGGATTAACATCTAGGCATCTTTGATTGACAGGTGAGATGTATAAAAGGCAAATGTTGGCAATCAGTAGCACTGCAGGACAGGTCTGAAGAACATCTTCTCATCATAGCTGAGTGAAACACTCTCCTGGTAAGTGTGTGTATCTTTCAGGTGGCTGGGATTCTTATCAGGTGGGACTTTGGTCAGTTTTGCAAAACAAGTCACAAAGTTGCAGAGGCTGTAAGCACATTTACAATTTTACTTTAATTTGAGAATTAACTTTAAGTATTGAAATGTACATGTGTAAAAAAAAAAAAACCCAGGACTGTTTTTTATTTATTTATTTATTATATATATATATAAGTATTTCTCTACTGCAAAGGTGGGGTTTGTTAGGGGATGACCCAGTTGGTGCTATATTATGTGCTAGGTCTGTAGTCTGAAGCAAGTTGTTCTCTTAGGTGACTAATCAAGAGTAGTTTTAGTCTCTCTTAAGGTGTGAATTGTGGGCAGGGCTTAGCAATATGTATTGAAGGTGGCTCTTTATCCTACAACAGTTGGACCCCCAAATCCAGATAAAGTGCATTGCTGATCTAGCACATATTCTGGTTTAGCAATGATTGGCAACTTTTTTTTTTTAAATAGCCCCAGTACAGACACTGACCTGACCTAGCTGCTCATCAAAATAATTTATTTCTCTCCACACAGGTGCTTGTTCAGTCCTGTTATTTCAATTACTGCAGTTTGATCTCTGCAGCTGATCCAGAATACAGATGCATACCTTTTACACTCCCATAGATCCCCCCCCCCTTTCTTCTTGTAGCTGCCTGCATCACAATCAAAGCACTGATGCTTGCCACAAAACTAAATGGCCAAGTGCCCACTTGCCTCATTCTCTAATCATACCCTGCACTGCATCATGTTTCATGATCCAGAACTGCTTGACTGGGCCCACCATCTCTCAGGAATTAAGGCAGTCATGCATCTAGTGTCCTGCTCTTAAGTGGTGCCATAAACTCTCTACGTGTCCGAGTCACTGGCAACCATTGCGCAAAGAGTAAATATGCTTGCTCTTGGGTATTTGGGTTAACACTCCATCCCTCACCTCCCAAAAAAACCCTTCCCAAAGGTTAACTGGTACTTCTAGTTAGCTACTTGGGAAGTTCCAGCAAGTTAATTGCACTGGATAAGTGTGCATGTGTCTGATCCAAGGTCCTTAGTTGTAGATCCTGACTTTTAATGCTTTCAAAATGGTGTGTAAAACTGTAGAATCTTTTGCATAATGTCGAGTAGGATGTATGTGAAATTGGTAGTTTATTACCTGACCTCCTGTCTGACTGTATGCTGTTGTGCCTGCAGACAATGCCTGACTGTGAGTTGATTCTGGCCAGCTGGGGAAAAGTGGAGAGCAACCTTGCAGACTATGGAGGAGAAGTTCTGACCTGGTGAGTACCAAACCACTTTTCCCAAAAGGTTTCTTCTGGTATGTCAAGGATCATAGTTCAGACCGTACAGATACACTTACAGTTTAGAGGGCTTTTTTTCCCCCTCCAACCTTCTCACTCGTTTTGAAAGAAACCAGCACTTTTTAGAGCTTAGACTGTCATCTTGATGCCTCTGTTTACTCATGATTTTCCGATCAACATTTCTCTCTGATCTCGTTACTTGCTGTCAGTTTATAGCCCCAAATGTATTACTGGCGAGTAATCCTATGTATACACTGTTTGGACAGTCTGTTCACAGAGCACCCTGACACCCAGAAACTCTTCCCCAAGTTTGTGGGGATCCCACATGCTGAACTGGCTGGAAATGCAGCCATCGGGGAGCACGGCAAAACTGTTCTGACAAAACTGGGTGAGATCCTCAAGGCCAAAGGCTCTAGTGATGTCATCAAGCCACTGGCTACAACCCATGCCAACACGCACAAGATCGGCCTCAACAACTTCAAGGTAAAGCTCTTGAATTTGCCTTTATTCAAGTTTACATGAGCAAATGAACTGCAACCTACTAGTAACACCTAATACCCTCACTCTTTCCAACAGCTCATCACGGAGGTCATCATTAAGGTGTTTGGGGAGAAGGGCGTGTGGGATGCTGCTACCCAGGATGCTTTCAGAAGGGTAATGGGTGACGTCGTCGTCAATGAGATCGACTGTGTGTACAAGCAGCTAGGCTTCGCTGGCTAGATCACATTTGTCCCTGATCTTGCTGAAACAACGTATACTACTCCTACTGGCTAAATTAGTTTAATCAGTAGTGGTGGATCAAGATGTTTTGCAGCAAATTACTGATTGAAAAATAAAACCATCAAATCCTATTGTGTGCCTTTTAATGCTTTTTCAAAGGGGGAGAAGTTAGCACAGCTTTGTCTGCAATAGGTTTGCAACCCATCTTTCCCTGATTGTAACCAGGAGAGGCTCTGGATCCACCTCAACCCTGATCCGGACAGCTCCATGAGGACAGGATGGCTACATAGGGTCTTTGCAAAGATGAGCAGTGGGTCAGTGTCAATTTGTCCTGCAGAATCTTAACAGAGCTCAGTTCCACAATCACCCCTTTATATCATTAAGTTGAGGGTCTGGTCTATACTGACATGTTTCTATGCATATATAAATGCAAACATGGATTTAAAAAAAAAAGTGCGCCCTTCAATTTTTTTTTTTCCTTCAGTGTGAGAGGACAGGTGTCACACCAGTAGATATTTTGGGTGGGTTGTGCAAGTGGCATATAGAGAAAATCTGAAAATGTGAGAGAGATGGGTAGAAGAGCACAATAAATCAAAAAATAAAAATCATGATCTCGATTCATACACATTTGCGAAATCATTTCTGAATGATGGCGATTCACTTGTTTCCCTGCATTTAGATGACGCTACATTCATAAGTTCACTTATTTGATTGATTGACAACAATCCCGGATTGCTGTATCAGTCAAGGTCACGGGTTTCACTCATACAGTGCAATACAAAAAACTACTAGTTAGTCCAAAATGCAGCAGCGAGATTCCAAATACTACTAATCGATTTTAAAATACTACTATTGACGTATAAATCATTAAATGGTCTCGCGCTGCAGTATCCGAGTGAACTGTTGCTGTCTTACGATTCGCCACGCCTACTTCGATCAAAGGATGCAGGCTGCTTGTCAGTACCACATATAAAAAGTACAACAGTGGGCGGAGCTTTTTCTAACAAAGCCCCCAAAGTTATGGAATAGTCTTCCTATTAATGTTCGGGACTCAGACACAGTCTCAGTGTTTAAGTCTAGGCTAAAAACCCATTTATTTAGCCAAGCATTTCTGTAAATAGATTAACCTTAGGTAAAGGAGCAGATCTGGGGGACTCATGGACGTAGAGTATTCTGGTGAACTGGTATGTTTAGATGCTGTCCTCCCCACTCTCATTGTTCACTCAGGTTTGTTGACGGTGAGGTGATTGGTTGCTTTACATCTCAGTTCCCCCTCATGTCTGTGTTTCCTTCTGGCTCCTTCCTTCTGGCTTCTTTTGATTGTGTAAAACTGCTTTGTGACAGTGTCAATTGTTTAAAGTGCTATACAAATAAAATTTGATTGAAATGTATATTAATTTATGAATCAGTCCAGAGATTAGGAACTAATTTAGTTATATAACTCAATCACTTCTTATTTCTCTTCCTCATTTACGGCATTCCGCTGTCACTCACATGACGTGTAACAAGGAGGTGGAGCTAAATGCAAAAATACTACTACTTATTAGCTATTTCTATGTATGATTGTTCATATTCTATTTATGTCAAATTCTATTTATGTTTAACACATTTTCACTTTAAAATAAGGTGACTTTTATTTTAACATGAGAGAGTTGAAAGTCCAGTGCGGACAACACTTTTTATTTCCTAAATGCAATGTTTTTTGTTTTGTAAGAAAAAAAAAACAGATAGAGAGAGAGGGAGAGAGAGAGAGAGAGAGAATCGTGATCTCAATTCCCATGAAGAAAAATTGTGATTCACATTTTGTCAAGAATTGTGTAGCCCTAGAGACAGAACCAGTGTGACAGATACAGAATCCTCAGGTGGGAGGAGTATTAAAAGGGGTGTGGTTAACATGTAGACAAGGTGTGGATATGTTTGATTGACAGGTGAGAGGACAAAGTTTTGTAGGCTCCAAAGTATAAAAGGCCAAAGTCAGCAGCCAGTGGCACTGCAGGACAAGTCTGAAGAACATCTTCTCATCGTAGCTGTGCTAAATACTCTTCTGGTAAGTGTGTTATTGTTCAGGTGGCTGGAGTTCTTATCATATGGATTTGTGGTCAGTTTTGCAAAACAAGTCACAGATTGAATTTCCCCTTAATAGTTTAAAACAATAATGTAACTAATGTCATGTGTAACTAGTATTGCTGTTCAGTTGTGTTAATTGTAGTGAGTGAAGTAGGTCTGAAGTGATTTGTTCTCTCAGGTGACTAATCAAGAGTCCTTTCAGTCTTAAGGTGTGAATTGTGGGTGGATCCTAGTACAGACCTGACGTAGCTGCCCATCAGAAGAATTTGTCTTTCTCTCCACACAGGCCACTTGGGTGTTTGTTTAGTCCCATTATTTCAAGACTGCAATTTGACCTCTGCAGTTATTTCAAAATACAGATGCATGTCTCATTTGCTCTCCATCAGTTCGCCCACACCTCCCCACTTCTCTGCTCCCTTTACTGGCTTCCTGAATCAATTTCAAAATGCTGCTACTTTCTTCTCAGCTGTAATCACACCCTGCACTGCATCACATTCCCTCCAATCCTCCAGCACTGCTTGATTGGTCTCACCATATCTCTGGTATTGAGGAAGACCTGTATTGAGACTGTTCTCTCCTGACTCTTAGGTGGTGGAATGAACCATCTCTAGATGTCTACAGCTGGGTCACTGGTAAACTTTAAGTGACAGACTCTTTCTTGGGTATTTGGGTTAACTCTTCCCTCACCCAAAAGATCCCTTCAACTGTTTGACTGGTACTTCTAGTTAGCCAACTAGGCAAAGTCACAGAATGTGTAAGTTGCTCTGGATATGAGTGTGTGCAGATTTTCTGCCTGACCCAAGGTTCTCAGTCATGAATATTGACTTATGTTGACCTGATACTTGCGATGCATAAAAAAATTGCATTGTTTTGCATACAAATGAAATGTTTTTTTTTAGGATGTACGTGCACTGCTAGTTTCATTACCTGACTTCCTGGCTGACTGCATGCTGTTGCGTCTACAGGCACGATGTCTGACTGTGAGTTGATTCTGGCCAGCTGGGGGAAAGTGGAGAGCAACCTTGCAGGCTATGGAGGGGAAGTTCTGACCTGGTGAGTACCAAACCACTTTTCCAATGTATTACTTTCAAAATTATGTGGAATTTGCATGCATGGAGTTTTAATGTTGAGTATAAGGTATGTGTACAAAATGGCATTAGATAAGGACAAGTCTCTCTCCCCCACTCAGAGTCTTAAAGGAACCAGGATGTTTTACAGAGCCTAGACTGCCATCTTGATTGTCTTCTTATGGTTATTTTACAATCCAGCGTTCTCTCTGATCCTGTCAATTTATAGCCACAAATGTATTATTGGTGAATAAACCTATGTATATACCCTATGTGGATAGTCTGTTCACAGAGCACCCTGACACCCAGAAACTCTTCCCCAAGTTTGTGGGGATCCCACTTGCTGATCTGGCTGGGAATGCAGCCATTGGGGAGCACGGCAAAACTGTTCTGACAAAACTGGGTGAAATCCTGAGGACAAAATGCTCTAGTGATGTCATCAAGCCACTGGCTACAACCCATGCCAACACGCACAAGATCGGCCTCGACAACTTCAAGGTAATGCTCTCTTAAATTTGCCTTTTCAAGTTTACTTGAGCAAATGAACTGCACCCTACTAGTGACACACTTCTAATACCCATCAATCACTCTTCCCATCAGCTGATCACGGAGGTCATCATTAAGCTGTTTGGGGAGAAGGGCGTGTGGGATGCTGCTACCCAGGATGCTTTCAGGAAGGTGATGGGTGTCGTCGTCAACGAGATCGACTGTGTCTACAAGCAGCTAGGCTTCGCTGGCTAGATGACCTCTGTCCCCTCAAGTCCTGACATTACTGGCACCAAGTCAACTAGTTGCATTTAGCCAGTGGCAGTGGATTGTAATTAGTATTCCTGTTTTACAGCAAACTACTGGTCTAAAATAAAACCATGGAAGCCTACTGTGTTCACTTTCATGCTTTTCTAAGAGGGCAAGTATGTCAAATGGTGTTTAGCAAGAAGTGCACTGCTGAATTTAAATGTGCAAAGTAGAAAATATTTGTTTGTTTTAGTGGCTTTAAGGTGAGACTTAATGTTAAAGGCTTTGAAAATCAAAACTTTAAATACTTTTCAAGGCATTTGAGTGTGTATATACATTATTTTTTTGCACATAAGGTCTATTAATGTGGTGTGTGGATATGCAAGATTGTATTACACCATCAGGTCAATTAACCTCATAACTGATCCATGTCCTACATTAAACCCAGATACAGAGGATGAGGTAATGTGGTGTGGACTCTGTGGAGGAGCCACATGCACTTCCAGTCCTGAGGATTCTGGTCATAATGTTGCCATGCCAAAAGGAGACAAAGAACACACAAGACTCCAGGATTAATTGTCTCCAAACAGTCCTTTTCCCTTCCTGCTGATCTCTGACACTGCACCACTGCAACAGCGTAACACATTCTCCTTACACAACACTTAACAGAAATCTAAATTTCTCTGGATGGTCAGAGTATCGCTGTTCTTTCATAAAATATCATACAGAATGAGATTGTGCGGTGTTGGGTTGGATTTCTCACTGCTCGGTGGATTTAGAGGTTCAGTGAGTTCTTGGCCAGACGTGTTCTACCACTGCAGCATTTGATGTAATAATCAGTGACACCTTAATCCTCCTGAGCTCTGATCGGCTCCATCACTTCCGAGTGCTTTTTCTCCATGGAGCTGATCAGATTGTATGGAAACTAACAAGTCGATCTTGTCACTCAGCTACTGCCGCCTGTGATGCATGTTAGAGTGGAAACACAAATGCATGGGATGATTAGACTGAACTCCATATAAAAGTATGCCAACCATGTCTTCACTCCTGTGTCGAGTCGGTTTCATCACCACCCTGTGCTCTCCTTGACTCATTCTGAGGATGAAAACATTTTAAACATTTAATATTCTACAAAAATTTACATTTATATAGTATAAAGTAAATGTCCTGAATGAGTGTCATTTGATCATCTAAAGCCACTCTAACCTTCACTTCCCATAACACACCACTGCATTCTAGCACAGCCTTGGACTCCAACACCAGCACAACACTGAGGTCACATTACTGTACAGTTACATTAAGAAAAAGTTCTCATGTTTTATCTGTAGACTATTAAATGTTATGGAACAGGTTATTAGAAACTCCATGTCTGAACTCATTATACTGTATATTTTATGGATTTTTTTTAAAACAGTTTATAGTTTGTCTAATATACATGTTTATGTTGTTATGAAAACAGTTTATACTCGTCAAATTCCAGGATTTACATTGTAACAATTTCGGTTCATAAACATGTTTTTTTTTTTACAGCTCAGAACTGTCTAATTTAAAGAGTTATGTTGTAATAACGGTTTATTTCCATCTTTGTTACAGCTCAGATCTGTCTAATTTAAAAGGTTTTCGTTGCAACAATTACGGTTAAAACTTATAATTATTTCACAAAGTAGACTATTTAAACTATTTTAACTATTCAAACTAATGAAAAAATAATTGTGAATTAAATATGTGAATGCTGTTGGACTATTTTTTTTTTTAATTATAAGTAACCACAGTGAATGCATTCAGCAATGTGAAAGAATAATTTTCACACACTAGCTGGGAGCTAGAAGAGATAGAAGTAACATTGCTGGCAGGCGGGGACAGGCTGGTGAACGGTGGCGACGGGCAGAGTGGCAGCGTGGGCAGCAGCGGCCTTTTCCTCCTTTGTGGCAGGGTCACGAAATCCGGCTCCGCTGAGAGTTAATGAGCCGCGGGAGATCCGGCACTGAGAGGGATCAGGGAACTCTCTCCAAGTTTTTAAAGCATTTGTTTAATTTAAAGTGCATGATTTTTCATAGTCAGGAACGTGCCACTTTCAGGAATGTCACATAATGGTACATATTGCTCATGAATGGGCACTGGAAAATTCAAATAAAGTAACTTTTTAAGCTTCTGTGTAGAGGCATCCCTTCATTTGTTGGGTATAGCTGATTAATGCTTCTGATTGTTCATTTTAATTCAAAGAAATCCTAAAAAAAATATTTTCTCACTTCCATAACACACGTTTATTTTTTGCTTTTGTAAAAAAAAAAAAGTCTAGACAGATATTCTGATTTTGAAACTCTTATCAACAGGTGTTTAGTCAAATATAACTTGATGGCTCAATATACTGTTAACAAAGATATTCTCTGAGAGTTTATATGTTGCATCCATAACGCATAATGTCATATCCATAATGCTTGAATTGACAAAATAAGACAAAATAATGTTTCCTTTTTATCATAAATAATACAGTATATCGTAAATATTACTGCAATACACCAGATTTCCATATGTTTGCAACTGTTAAATTTAAGGTCTTATTCTGTAAAACTAATTACAGTTTTTCACTGTAAATTCTACAGTTATCACGGGTTTTTATGAAATACGGTTTTATCCTGTAGTTTTTCTTTACTGTTAAATTTACGGACATTTTTTACAGTGTAACGTTCAGGCACGATCTTCATGCTGAAGTGGGTATTTTGTAGCGTGGCTTGAGCACTTTCAACATGTTTTTAAATCCTTTGTTTTCCACAACAAATTATGGCCTCATGCTTGTTGCGATAAACACCCGATATTTTGGGGAATCGCTTTAGCCCGCTCTGATTCTGCTGCAATGGGCAGCTTAAGTGCAATGGTGAGCTTGCTATGGTTGTTGTGGTTTGCATCTTAACGGCACACCAGGGTGATGCACCTCAGATGCGTGGCCATGCTAAATGATTTGCCGCTTTCTCATACCACAGTGCCTACACACTGTAACTGTTTTGTCTCTTCTTACATCATCATTATATTTTACGCGGAAGCCAAAATGCTCCCATACTGTACATGTGATTTGAACGACACGGGAGGCTTTCTGTGTTCTTCTGCTCTGTCTAATTCATTACTTAAAAAGCAATATTGGCAGAATCGCTCTGCGATATTCGAAAAGATCAAGATTACGTTTAAAAAACGGGTCACGTGCAGGTCAAACTGTAGGTTGTGATCCGCACAGATCACCAATCAACTGTGATCCGTTGCACCCATAGTTTCTAGTTTTCTTCCATTTCCAAAAGACATGCAGGTAGATTGACAGGTTTTGGTAACTTCCCCCTAGATGTGATCTATTGTGTGAATGTTTGTGTATATTGCTGGGCAATGGGCATCAACTTTGTGTTTTTCCATCGTACACAAGTAACAGAAGCGTTGGTCAGTATGACAGTAGATCTCGATCAGTTTGTCATGCTTGGAGCTCTGCACAGGCTTCCACTAACTTGTGCTTCTTGAAGGCAGGAGACTGATAGTGAGGTTGAAGATGATCTTTAGAAAAGGAAGCCTGATACACCAGACAGAATTTGATGGCTTTGTGTTTTATCTCAGTTCAGAAATCACACTCCACATCTCCAGGTCCAGAGTAAGAGTGAGCAGGGGAAGCAGCTTGGAGTTCAGTCTTCTTCAGTTTCTCCACCATTTCAGCCAGCATGTTGTTCCTGTGTAGAACAGGCCTCGGAGTGAAAGAATCACTGAGAGAGACACTGAGACAGCTGTAGACACCCTTCACGTCCTCCTCATTCCAGCAGTCATTACTTCACACTTTACAGAAACTGTGAGCACAGGGAATAGTTACTCTAGTTTTTAGGAGATCCAGACACACTAGACAGCTGAACTGATCCACTGAAGTCCAGGTCTCTGCCATTGAGAGAAGAAGAGAGAATGACTTTACGTGTTCAGAGTTCTGTTTTCTCTGAAATGAAATTCCTGGTTGTTCCTTTGTTGAGTTTGGTGTGAAATTAAATATAGCATCTTTAGGCTTTCAAGGACAAGTGTACTGTATAAAAACAGGTGATTCTTTCTCATTTAAAAATATATATTTGTTTTACAGAACACCATTTATGAAATATACATCTATTACATTTTCCCTGAAATATTCCCTAATAGTGTCATATGGTGTGGCATTAAAAAGGTACTAAAGATCGTAAATAATAAACAAACAGCATGAGATACTGTAGCTTTATCTTCATTTTTAGACACTTATTTTTATTTTGTGCACTTTATTAAATAACAATATTTTTTTCCATGACATGGAGTTTTGTAGAAAAATATATCACTTTAAGATCAGTGATGATTTTATCTCCCCTAATGCAATCCTTAGCTGTTTTTAATGTTAAGATAAAAATGCATTTTGGTTGTTTTTTTTTATGTGTCACACAATAGGACACTGTGCCATACCGAATGACAGAAATGATAGGTAATACATTAAAATTAAATAAGAGGTTAAAGTATTAAAGTTTTTAAGTTACCTTTGAAGACAAGCAACAGTGGGAGACATACAGAGTCCTCAGGTGGGAGGAGTATTAAAAGGGGTGTGGTTACATCTAGACAAGGTGTGGATATGTTTGATTGACAAACTTTTGTAGGGTCCACAGTATAAAAGGCCAGGAGTCAGTGGCACTGCAGGACAGGTCTGAAGAACATCTTCTCATCTTAGCTGAGCTACACACTCTCTTGGTAAGTGTGGTATCTTTCAGGGGGCTGGGGTTCTTATCAGATGGGACTGTGATTAGTTTTGCCAAACATGTTACAAGTGTAATTATTTACGTATGATGGTGGTTTTGTAGGTTGCACAGGATTGTGTTTGTGTGTACTTGGGTTTTCCTTTTGTACTTTTTGTTTTGACATGGCTGATTTTTATATTGTGTACATAGTATTATAGTTCTGTAGTGTTAATTGTAGTGTGAGTGAAGTAGGTCTGAAGTATGACTTCTCAACCGCCATAAGTTGTCATACACATCCCAACTTCTCTGCTCCCTTTACCTGCATCAAATTCAAAATGAAACTACCCAGCACCCACTTACCTCTCAGCTCTAATCACACCCTGCATTGCACCACAGTCCTTATGATCCTCCAGAACTGCTTGACTGGTCTCTCTGTCAGGGATTGAGGGAGATGTGCATTGAGAGCGTTCTGTCCTGGCTCTTGGGTGGTGGAATGAACCCTTTTTAGATGTCTACAGCTGAGTCACCGGTAAACTTTAAGTGACAGACTCTTTCTTGGGTGTTTGGGTTAACTCCTCCCTCACCCAAAAAATTATTCCTATCAAACTTTAACTGGTACTTCTAGTTAGCAACCTAGGCAAATTCAAAGAACCTGTACTGTAAGTTGCTTTGGATAAGTGTGTATATAATTTTGTGCCTGACTCAAGGTCGTGACAGTCATGAGTAGTGACTTATGTTGACTTGATACTGATGCTTAAAAAAATAGCAGTGTTTTGCATACCTGCTACTAAACATTTAGTTTGTATGTGCACTGCTAGTTTCATTATCTGACCTCCTGTCTGACTGTATGCTGTTGTGTCTGCAGGCACAATGTCTGATTGTGAGTTGATTCTGGCCAGCTGGGGAAAAGTGGAGAGCAACCTTGCAGGCTATGGAGGAGAAGTTCTGACCTGGTGAGTACCAAACCACTTTTCCAATGTATTACTTTGTATCACTTTTCCAAATGTGGCTTTCTGGCATGTCAAGCATCATGGCACAAAGATGAACCACTCTTGAAGTTTATAGTGCAGTCCAATAATGACCAGTGCTGGTATTGCTTCGATGTGGAGGGGAAAGAAATGATGGTTTTTTTCCCCTCTTTGCTCACTAGTCTTGAAGGAAACCAGGACATTTTACAGAGCCTAGACTGTCATCTTGATGCATGTTTCCTCATGATTTTCCAATCCAACTTTCTCTGATCTAGTATTTGCTGTCAATTTATAGCCCCAAATGTACTACTGGGTGATCATGTGTATACACTTTGGCTAGTCTGTTCACAGAGCACCCTGACACCCAGAAACTCTTCCCCAAGTTTGTGGGGATTCCACATGCTGAAATGGATGGAAATGCAGCGATTGCGGAGCATGGCAAAACCGTTCTGACAAAACTGGGTGAGATCCTCAAGGCCAAAGGCTCTAGTGACGTCATCAAGCCACTGGCTACAACCCATGCCAACACGCACAAGATCGGCCTCAACAACTTCAAGGTACCACTTAAATTTGCCTTTACTTGATCAAATGAACTGCATCCTACTAGTGATTTCTCTAATACCATCAATCTCTTTTCCCATCAGCTGATCACGGAGGTCATCATTAAGCTGTTTGGGGAGAAGGGCGTGTGGGATGCTGCTACCCAGGATGCCTTCAGAAAGGTGATGGGTGTCGTCGTCAACGAGATCGACTGTGTCTACAAGCAGCTAGGCTTTGCTGGCTAGATGACCTCTGTCCCCTCAAGTCCTGACATTGCTGGAACCAAGTAAACGAGAGTTAATTTAGCCGGTGGGAGTAGATTGTAATCAGTGTTATTGGTGGATCATGATGTGTTACAGCAAATTACTGATCTAAAATAAAAACACTGGAATCATACTGTGTACACTTTCATGCTTTTCCAAGAGGGTGAGGCCAGCACAGCTTTTGATCTGTCAGCCCCACCTTCACGTGTTTTTGCATTTTGAATAAGTTTTTGTGAGAGGAATAATTCAGTGTCATGTCAAGAAGGGTACCGTAGAATTAAATGTACAGAATGTTTAGTACTGTAGGCTTAAGTTGTAATTTACCGAAGCTTTTATATGCCTTAAACCTCAAAACTAAACCATTTGCACCTGATTGTATATTAGTGCTTAAAATGTGGTGTGGCTACTCAAGCTTGATGCAGTTATGTTGTCTATTAACTCGGATACAGAGGTTGAGTTAATGTGGTGCCATGATGTGAGTCACATTGTGTCAGACACAGTAGAAAGGCAGATTCCTTCATTCTGTTCCACATATATTTCTATGCTTGGCTTGATGTTGTCATGCCAAGAACACACCAGCCTTCAGGACGGTGTCCAAATGCACTCGTCCCTCTTTACTCCTGATCTCTTTTTTGAGACTGAAATGTACTGTATGATCAGTCTATTGCTATAGGTCACTGACCCCCCCCCCCCCCCCCCCCCCCCCATACAGAATGAGGTGTGCTGTTGGATAATGAAACTGTTTTCTAGAATAAAGTCCCCTCACACATGGAGTATAAATGTGGGTGTCTCTTTCTGTTTATTACTGTATAATTTGTTGCACGTCTACTGCAGTAAATCTCTGCTCTTTGGTTTTGAGTTAACTTGTCTGAACTGCTGCGGCTGTGGAGAGAAACAGTTGAACAAGATGTAAAATGTGATTTAGAACTCCAGTAAGTTATTGGCAAGAAATGTCAACACTGCAGCATTTGAATGTAATGTAACACCTCGAACCTGGAGGCAGTGGATGTGATTGTGTGAGCTGCTTTCTCAGTGACCCTTTTCTCAACAATCTCCTGATCCCAGTGGAAGTCCTAGTACCACTTGGCAAACTCCAGCATCTGCCTTCACAAGGCTTCTTGGTGATGAAATTCTAAAATTCTTTTCCCCATTAAATTTAGGACTAAATCTTAAAACAATTCACAAAACATCTTCGACCTAAAAATGGCTCCTGAAGTAAGAGTAGAGAGGGGCATGTTTAAAATGCTTAAGAGTTTCTATAGCAGAGGACATAATGGCAGAAATATTCTCCAAACACTAAACGTAAAAGTGAATGTGGCTCTTCTGTTCGGTTTGGTTTTCTTGTTGAGTTACTGCCTTCCATTTCTCTTGGATTGTTGCTAACATACTTAAATAGACTCTGTCCTGTGATCATGTAAATTAGTAAAAGGTGAGCCATGTTGCTTTCATCAATCTAAAATGGATTACAAGTAATAAAATCACTATGGTAAATTAATGTGAGAACTTTAAATATAGTAACTACCGCATGGTTGCTTCAAATGTAGACACATTTTCACCATTTGGCTGTTTAACTTTAAGATCTTTATCCTATAACAGAACTTTGCATAAAGTAGCTTGTAGTCATGATTATACAATCCCCCCCCCCCCCCCCCCCCCCCCACTTTCTCCCTAATTTAGTTGTCCGATTTCCAGCATAAACCCGGATGAGGGGGCGAGCACTTTACCACTGCGCCACTCAGAGGCCCTTACAATGTCTTTATATACAAACATTATGATTTCACTGTCTATTCTGTTATCATATATTCTATATTCACAAAGAGCACATGACAAGGCCTTTACCTTTACAGGGGTTATTTTAGGAGCTGTTTTTAGGGGTAAACATTTTAGGGCTTTATATTATTCTGATATCTAGCAAAGCATATAACTTGTGTTTTTACTATTGATAGATTAAAACCACATTTATTTTCCCACTCTTTAATTTTGTCTATTGTATTTTGTGTCTTATGGTCACATGGTTAAAAAATTTGAAACTTGGTGATTGGCTGTTGGCAATGCATAATGGGAACGTGAACATGGCATTAATATATTAATTACATTTTAATACAGTGGAACCTTGGATTACAAGCATAATTCGTTCCGGAAGCGGGCTCGTTCCACTGTACATTTGTTTAGGGAAACCAATTCCCTCACATTTTTAAGTAAATTTAACGTACAGAATCAAAGTGCAAATGCTAAAGTTGAAACAAACTCTTGATCTATTATCTGTTTTCTAGTAAGTGAAAGAATTTGAGGGATAATGAGAATGAAATTATAGATAGTGCTGTGACTCCTCAAATTACATTTGAAAATCTGCACCCTGAGCTCATAGTCAATATTTAAATTTAACACCAATACACTGTATTAGTTAGTTAACATTATCAAATCATTATCAGTCATAATATTTACAGACCTGAATGGACGTCACATTTGTAGTGCTTCCTGTATAAACAGACCCATGTCCCCTGCACCAGTCAACCGAATTTACTGAAGTGCTTCACAACAGTAATAATAGTAATAATAGTAGACTTTTATGTGCCTGCTTGACAAACATTTCATCACTTCAAAACTCTGCCATCTAAATGTAAGAATCATTTTACAAATTAGGATTTTTTGCAGTGAAGCGATACATACACGCACCATTTGAAGTATTCTTTCAACACAATTATAACAATACATGAGAAATTATATAAACACCTTATTTTTGCCATTTCAGATTTTTACAACAATAATACAAAGTAAAGTAGAATCACATTAATCAATACAGTGTAATTGTAAACTCTCAAATCCTAAAAATAAAGACAGTAAAATTCACTCACTCACTCATTGTTTACACCACGTTATCCTGTATTCAGGGTCACGGGGGGCCTGGAGCCTATCCCAGCAGGGTACACACTAGACAGGGTGCCAATCCATCACAGGGCACACACACATACACACACTCACACACTACGGGCAATTTGGGAACAACAATCAGCCAAACTTGCATGTCTTTGGACTGTGGGAGGAAACCGGAGTACCTGGAGGAAACCCACCAAGCACGGGGAGAACATGCAAACTCCATGCACACAGAGACGGGAATCAAGCGCCTTAGTAAAATTCAATTCAATTCAATTTTATTTGTATAGCGCTTTTAACAATTGCCATTGTCACAAAGCAGCTTTACACAATCAAAAGAAATTATGAAAGGTTGTATGAAATGTGACTGCGAATGAAATGACACGGCAATGTAATAAAAATGAAGGACAAAAAGAAATAAAAATGAGAACCAGTGGGAGAGAAACAGAATCCTCAGGTGGGAGGAGTATCAAAAGGGGTGGGATTAACATCTAGACGTCTTTGATTGACAGGCGAGATGTATAAAAGGCAAATGTCGGTAATCAGTAGCACTGCAGGACAGGTCTGAAGAACATCTCCTCATCATAGCTGAGTGAAACACTCTCCTGGTAAGTGTGTGTATCTTTCAGGTGGCTGGGATTCTTATCAGGTGGGACTTTGGTCAGTTGCAGAGGCTGTAAGCAGATTTGCAATTTTATTTTAATTTGAGAATTAATTTTCAATATTGAGATGTACATGTGTATTTGGGTATGACAGTCAGGTGTCTAGGATGCAGATATACAGGACTGTATATCTGGAAAGGTTTTGGGGGGGGGGTGAATAGTTGGTGCTATATTATGTGCTAGGTCTGTAGTCTGAAGCAAGTTGTTCTCGGGTGATTAATCAAGAGTAGTTTCAGTCGCTCTGAAGGTGTGAATTGTGGGCAGGGCTTAGCAAGATGTATTGAAGGTGGCTCTTTATCCTACAACAGTAGGATAAAGAGTTACAAATCCATTTCTGGTCTAGCACATATTCTTGTTTTGCAAGGAGTTGCCAACTTTAATAGCCCCAGTACAGACACTGACCTGACCTAGCTGCTCATCATAAGAATTTCTTTCTCCACACAGGTGCTTGTTCAGTCCTGTTATTTCAATTATGGCAATTTGATCTCTGCAGTTGATCCAGAATACAGATTCATGGCTTTACACCTGCATAGATTCTCCCACAAACCCCCACTTCTCTGATCTATTCATTTGCTCCCTGTACTTGCTACAAAACCTAAAATGACCAAGTCATTTTATATTCATTTCCTGCACTGCATCATGTTTCCTGATCCTCCAGCACTGCTCAACTGGGCCCACCATCTCTCAGGAATGAAGGCAGTGCTGCATCTAGATTGTTTTAGTATGTTCTCTTAGTGGTGCAATGAACTTTCTCTAGATGTCTGTAGTGCTGGCAACCTTTCAAGCAATGACTAAAGATGCTCTTGCTTTAATATTTGGGTTAACTATTCAACACCCAGAAAAACCTTGTCAATGGTCTTTAACTGGTACTTCTAATTGGCTACAAACGGAAATTCAAACAAGTTGTAACTTGCTCTGGATAAGTGTGTGCAAGTCATAGATCCATCAAAATTGTGTTAAAAAAAGAATTATTTTTGCATAATGTTGCATAGGAGGTATGTGCACTGCTAGTTTGTCTTTACCTGACCTCCTGTATGCCATGGTGTCTGCAGGGACAATGTCTGACTGTGAGTTGATTCTGGCCAGCTGGGGGAAAGTGGAGAGCAACCTTGCAGACTATGGAGGGGAAGTTCTGACCTGGTGAGTACCAAACCACTTTTACAAAGGGTTCCTTTTGGTGCATCATAGCCCAAAGACTAACCAATTCTTACAGTTTAGGGGGGCTTTTTTGTTTCCCTCCCCTCTTCTCACTAATCTTGAAAGAAACCAGCATGTTTTGGAGCTTACACTGGTCTTGATGCCTGTTTCCTCATGGTTATTTCTTAATCCAACTTTCTCTGATCTAGTGCTTGCTGTCAATTTATAGCCACAGATGTATTACTGGAGAATAATCCTATGTACACACTCTTTGGATAGTCTGTTCACAGAGCACCCTGACACCCAGAAACTCTTCCCCAAGTTTGTGGGGATCCCACATGCTGATCTGGCTGGGAATGCAGCCATCGGGGAGCACGGCAAAACTGTTCTGACAAAACTGGGTGAGATCCTGAGGGCAAAAGGCTCTAGTGACGTCATCAAGCCACTGGCTACAACCCATGCCAACACGCACAAGATCGGCCTCAACAACTTCAAGGTAAAGCTCTTAAAATTGCCTTTATTCAAGTTTACATGAGCAAACGAACCCTACTAGTGCCGCCTCTAATACCCTCATTCTTTCCATCAGCTGATCACGGAGGTCATGATTAAGGTGTTTGGGGAGAAGGGCGTGTGGGATGCTGCTACCCAGGATGCTTTCAGAAGGGTAATGGGTGACGTCGTCGTCAATGAGATCGACTGTGTGTACAAGCAGCTAGGCTTCGCCGGCTAGATCACATTTGTCCCGTCAAGTCCTGAGATTGCTGGAACCAAGTATAGTACTCCCACTGGCTAAATTGGTTTAATCAGTATTGGTGGATCATGATGATTTGCAGTAAATTACTGATTGAAAAATAAAACCATGGAATCCTATTGTGTGCACTTTCATGCTGTTTCAAAGAGGAGGCGGGGCGGAGCTAGCACAGCTTTGTCTCCCCCCCCCACCCACAGTTTTGCATTTTGAATGGAAGTATTTTATTCGAAGTGTGCGGTTTGACAAGTGTACTGCATAATGTACAAAGCAGAAAAAGTTTGTTCTGTTCAGTGGCTTTAAGGTGTGATTACAAAAGTTATTGACTTTACAAAGAATTAGCTGACTTGACAAATGTGTTGTAATGTAATTATTATTTTTTTTTTTTCCCCGTTTATTCTATCAGCTCACATTAACTCCTAACTGGAATCATGTTGTACACATTTCTAAGCCACTGCTCCACCCCCATCTTCCACTAACTCACACACACACAGTGTGTTCACACACACTCTTGCACAACAGTTGACAGAAATCAAAATCTTTCTGGATGATCAGAGTATTGCTGTACATCACTGGTCTGTTTCTCTCGGACAGAATGAGATGTGCTGTTGGATAACAAATCTAAAACAAAACTCAATTTGGATGTAAATCGCAGGTTTTTTTTTTTTTTTTTAGGTGGAGGTGATTAAAAGAAACTGCCAGAGTAAATCGTCTTCTCATGCACAATTTTTTTTGAGATTTGCATATTCTCATGGCTGCATGGGTTCGATCTCTCAAACATGCAGGTAGAGTGACGGGCAGCCCTACTTTACTCGTCATGTGCATAAATGAAAACTTTAAACATATCCAAAATAAAATCTGTTAAACAGCAGCTCTAAAGCTAAACAATTTTGTTAAAAGGGAAACCATAAATCAAATCTTTAAAAAAATCATTTGAGTTGAAAAAGCGGTCCAGTGTTTAGCAGCTATTTCTTTCTTTCTGTTTTAGCTGCAACTGTATCATGACCTTTGTGTTTTTCCATCGTACACAAGGAACAGATGAAGCTTCGGTCAGTACGACAGTAGATCTCGATCGGTTTGTCATGCTGAGAGCAGATCTTCTCTTGGGGCTTTGCACAGGCTTCCACTAACCTTTGCTTCTTAAAGGCAGGAGACTGATTAGTGAGGTTGAAGATGATCTTCACAATAGGAGGCCAGACACACCAGACAGAACTTGACAGCTTTGTGTTGTCTCCCAGTGCAGAAATCACACTCCACATCTCCATGTCCAGCGTAACAGTGTGCAGGAGAAACAGCTTGGAGTTCAGTCTTCAGTTTCTCCACCACGTCAGCCAGCATGGTGTTCCTGTGTAGAACAGGCCTCGGAGTGAACGTCTCTCTACACTGGGGGCAGCTGGAGACGCCCTGCACATTCACCTGATTCCAGAAACCATTAATACACACCTTACAGAAACTGGCCACAGGAAATAGCTATAGGATCTTTTAGGTGATCCAGACAAAAACTGCTGAATTGATCCACTGGAAAGTCATTTCCTGAAATCCAGGCCTCTGCCATTGAAAGAAGGAGAGAGAATGACTACAGTAAGTGTTTAGAATCATATGCTGTGACGTTATAAAGCTATAAAAAAAATTCTAAATGATAAACAAATAGAATGAGAGAGCTTCATATTAATTTTAGATACATATTTTCATTTAGTATAATTTATTAAATAAACTACTTAACATGTTATACTGTTCAACAAAACTTCAAGTAGTTTATCACTTTGAGATCAGTGATGATTGTATCTCGACCTAATGCAATTCTAAGCTTTGTTTTGGTATATTTTTAGACATGTGAAGATGATATACAGTATGTTTGGTTCTTTTATGTGTGTCAAACAATACGACACTTTGAACACAAATACAAATTCCATTTCCTTTTTCTCACAAAATAAACAAAGAAAATTGTTATATATTACATTATATTGTACATTTTTTAGGAGACTTTCATTTCTTCACTCTTCTCTAAGGATCTCTTCCATTCTGCATGGATCACCGTTATTTCTCTCCTTGTATTTCCTCACTCTCTCTCTCTACCACTCACATCTCACCCTGAATTCTTTCTGTCTCAAAACGGAGTAAAATATCACATTTCATGTTATGACACTTTCAATTACCATAATTATTGTATTTATAAATTAAAATGGTCAAGAAAAGAATAAAAAGGGTTAAGCATAATTTATTTCATTATTTAACCAACTTTTTAAAGAGAGCTCGTCCTCTCGTGTGACATTTGTTCCTTCAGTGTGACAGTAGTGATGTCACACCAGAAGATATTTTGGGTGGGGTGTACAAGTGGGATAGAAACAGAGACCTCAGGTGGGAGGAGTATTAAAAGGGGTGTGGTTACCATCTAGACAAGGTGCGGATATGTTTGATTGACAAACGTTTATAGGATCCACAGTATAAAAGGCCAAAGTCAGGAGCCAGTGGCACTGCAGGACAGGTCTGAAGAACATCTTCTCATCTTAGCTGAGCTACACACTCTTCTGGTAAGTGTGTGTTTTCAGGTGATTGGTGTTCTTATCAGATGGCTCTGTGGTCATTTTTGCAAAACATGTTACAGATTCAATTTCCTTTTAATAGTTTAAGACAATCAATAACATTTTCAGTATTCTGAGATGTGCATTTAGGTATGATGATGGTTTGTGTAGGTTGCACAGGACTGTGTTGTGTGTTTGGGTTTTTCTACACGGCAGAGGTTTTTCCTTTTGTACACTCAAAAGGAGCAGTTTGACAGTTGACTTTATATTGTGTACTAGGTATCTCTGTTCTGTGGTGAGAGTCAAGTAGGTCTGAAGTAATTTGTTCTCTCCGGTGATTAATCAAGAGTAATTTCAGTCTCCCTAAATGTGTGAATTGTGGGCAGGGCTTAGTAAAATGCATTGAAGATGGACCCTCTCTATCCTGCAACAGTTGGAGCCACAAGTCCAGATAGGAAGTACATCACAGGTCTAGCACAGATTCTTGTTTAACAATTAACTGCCATTTTTCTAAGCCCTAGGACACTGAATGGCTATGCTGACCATCTGAAGAAATTGTTTCTTTCCACACAGGAAAGATTTAACCTCTATTGCATAATGCAGATGGATGACTTGTTTGCAACCTCCTTGATTTCTCCTACTCCTCCCCACTTCTCTGCTCCTTTTACTGGCTTTCTGCATCAAATTCAAAATGCTGGTTCTTGCCTACCCAGCACCCACTGACCTCTCGACTCTAATCTGGGTCACTGGCAGACTTTAGTGATGAAAAGACTTTCTTGGGTATTTGTGTTAACTTGCCCGTCACCCAAAAGATCCTTCCTATCAATCTGACTGGTACTTCTAGTTCAAATCTGTTCATATATCACTTAATAGTTGTAATTGTAACCTAGGAAAATTCAAGGAGCTTGTGTAAGCAGCTCTGGATAAGTGGGTGCATATTTGTGCTTGACCAAATGTCCACAATGATAAAAATACTGACTTTTTTTTTTTTTACTTTTTAAAATGAATTATTATTAATTTGGAGTAAGTTTGGACACCTTCTCAGAGTTTTCTTTGTGTTCTTTAGCCCAAACGCGTCTCTTCTGCTTGTTGCCTGTCCTTAGCAGTGGTTTCCTAGCAGATATTCTAGCATGAAGGCCTGATTCACACAGTCTCCTCTTAACAGTTGTTCTAGAGATGTGTCTGCTGCTAGAACTCTGTGTGGCATTGACCTGCTCTCTGATCTGAGCTGCTGTTAACCTGCGATTTCTGAGGCCGGTGACTCGGATGAACTTATCCTCCGCAGCAGAGGCGACTCTCGGTCTTCCTTTCCTGGGCCGGTCCGCATGTCAGCCGGTTTCTTCGTAGCGCTCGATGGTTTTTGTGACTGCACTCGGGGACGCTTTCAAAGTTTTCCCAATTTTTCCGGACTGACGGACCTTCATTTATTAAAGTAATGATGGCCACTCGGTTTTCTTCACTTAGCTGCTTTTTTCTTGCCATAATACAAATTCAACCTCTTTGAATGAGAAGGTGTGTCCAAACTTTTGGTCTGTACTGTCTGCGCGCTGCTGGATTAATTACCTGACCTTGTGTGTTGACTGCAGACAATGTCTGACTGTGAGTTGATTCTGGCCAGCTGGGGGAAAGTGGAGAGCAACCTTACAGGCTATGGAGGAGAAGTTCTGACCTGGTGAGTACCAAGCCATTTCTCTGAAAATGGCCTCCTAACATGTCAAGCATCGTAGCACAAATATTAACCAAGTCTAGCAGTTTATAGTGAAGGCTAATTATGAACACCAGTGTTGGTATTGCTTCAACATTCGGTTTGGGAGAGCAATTTACATGGCAAAACTGCCATTTTGATGCATGTTTCCTTATGATTAATTACTAGTCCTCCCTTTTCTCTGTAGCACTAGCTGTCAATTTATGTCCCCATCCTTATTACTGGAGAATAATTCTATGTATACACTGTGTGGCTAGTCTGTTCACAGAGCATCCTGACACCCAGAAACTCTTCCCCAAGTTTGTGGGGATTCCACATGCTGATCTGGCTGGGAATGCAGCGATTGCGGAGCATGGCAAAACTGTTCTGACAAAACTGGGTGAAATCCTCAAGGCCAAAGGCTCTAGTGACGTCATCAAGCCACTGGCTACAACCCATGCCAACACGCACAAGATCAGCCTCAACAACTTCAAGGTAAAGCTCTCTTAAATTTAGCTTTATTCAAATTTACTTGAAAATAAACACCATCCAACTAATGACCTACTAGACGCCTCTAATATCCTCATTCTTCCCGTCAGCTGATCACGGAGGTCATCATTAAGCTGTTTGGGGAGAAGGGCGTGTGGGATGCTGCTACCCAGGATGCTTTCAGAAAGGTGATGGGTGTCGTCGTCAATGAGATCGACTGCGTCTACAAGCAGCTAGGCTTCGCTGGCTAGATGACCTCTGTCCCCTCAAGTCCTGACCTTGCTGGAACCAAATAAATGAGTGTTAATTTAGCCAGTGGGAGTAGATTGTAATCAGTGTTATTGGTGGATCATAATTTAATGCATATTATTGATCTAAAATAAAACACTGGAATCATACTGTGTACACTTTCATGCTTTTTCCAAGAGAGGGAGCCAGCACAGCTTTTGCTGTGCCTGCCCCACCTTCAGGGTTATATTCCTGCCACAATTCTGAGCACGCAGTTTGACATTTTGAGAGCAGTATCTCCACTGCGCGCTCAACAGCTCGATTCTGCGCGTGCAGCATGTCCCCCCTGCTCGCTCAACACGTTATCCGCGCACGTGAGATTTTGCCTGTACGCTCGCTCAACTTTGTCCAGTGTTACAAAACTGATCAGATTAGGCTAATTAGATAAGTAAATACAAACACAATGGATAAATGAAACTGGTATATACTAATACCTCATTGAATAAATAAGTACTATAATAAATACAACTTTATTTACAATGCTTCCCTTGTATAAATTTCTTTTATTTGTGTATAATTTTAATTCCATAATATGATTTTGTAAAGCTGCTTTGAGTCAATGATTTTAAAAGCACTATACGAGTTATACTGTAGTATCCGTTATGCGGTCGATCGTGCCAGCTGACAGAGAAGGAACAGCTAATCAGAGGTAGTGTGTGGAAGTCTGTGATTGGTTGGTTTTGTGGCAGTTTTGTAACAAAGTTGAGCGCGCGCGTAGACGCTGCGCGCGCATGGAGTGCTTTTTTCTGCTCTCAAAATGTCAAACCGCGCGCTCAGAATTTTGGCAGGAATATAACGCCATAGTTTTGCATTTCGAATAGAGGTCTTTGCAAGGGGATTAATTCAAAGTATCTGATGTCGGTGTACAATAGAATTAAATTTATAAAGCAAAAAGTTTAGTAGGCTGAAGGTATCATTACAAAAAGTTAAGGGTTGGAATTCACTAGGCCTTTTCATGCTTTTACAAACTTCAAACGCTGTAAAACTAAACATTAGCACCTGAGGTATTGGTGTTAATGTGCTGTGTGGATACTTAAGACTGTACAGTTTATCGGCTCTTATAACTAAGGTCATACATTAAACCCAAATACAGAGGCTGAGTGAATGTGTTAGTCTGTGGGGAAGCCACATTGTGTCAGATTCCAAAGAAAGATGGATTTCTGCACTGTGATCCACATACACTCCTATTCTTGAGGATTGGAGCTCAGGCTTGATGTGACAGAAATGAACCAAGAACAGATACTGTAACACACCAGGACTGGGTGTTGAATCCAGAAACTCACTATCTTTGAGAATGAAATATATTCCACCTCCCCTTGATAAGGCACCCCCCCCCCCCCCCCCCCCCCCACCTTACAGAACACTTAACAGTCAAAATCACAGCGTCACTGATCTGTTCTTCTCCGACAGAATGGGATTATGTACTGTGTTGGGATCCGGAGTTGGATAACAAAAATCTAAAAGAATTAAATATCCCTATGTTGTGTGTCTTAAAGTGTTGGAGTAAACCGTGAGGGAGTGTCTTCCTTTTACTGTCTGTTACACCTATACTGCAGTAAATCTCTGCTCTGAGCGGTAACTTGTTCCTCACTGCTCCGTCAGATGTGTCTCCATGAAGAAGGTCTGGATTTGGAGCTTCAGTGAGTTACTGGCCAGAAATGTCTTAACACTGCAGTATTTGGATGTAAGAAACAGTGACACCTCGAACCTCCTGAGCTCTGATCAGCTCCATCACCTCCGAGTGCTTTTTCTCCATAGAGCTGATCAGATTGTACAGAAACTAAGATGTAGATCCTTTCCCCTCATCTACTGTGAACACATGTCATAATGGAAACGTGCACACACGTGGGATGTTTAGACTCAACTCCATATAAAAGTATCTCCAACGTGTCCACAGCCTGTTTCATCTCCTGCACCACCTTGTGCTCTTTCTTTAACTCATTCTGAGGATTAAAATAAGTTTAAACATATAATCTTATTCTACAAAAATGACCACATTTATATAGTAAATGTGCTGAACGAGTGTCATTTGTTCATCTAAAGCCTCTAAACTTCACTTCCCATAACACACCACTGCATTCTAGCACAGCCTTGGACTATAACACCGGCATAACACTCCAAGATCATGTTCACAATTACTATAATTGATCACACTCCTGCGCATAAATAAATACAAACAATTATTAAAAGAATTGTGTAACATTTTTTTTTTCCTTCAGTGTGACAGTACAGGTGTCACACCAGTAGATATCTTGGGTGGGCCGTGCAAGTGGGATATAAAGAGAGAGAGATAGGTAGAGCTGCAGAATGAATGAATGAATAAATAAATAAATAATTATCTCGATTCATACACAAACGCGGTCTCATTTCTGAATGACAATGAATCACTTGATTGTATTTCCCTGCATTCAGATCACACTGCAGTCACAAGTTCACTTCTTTACTTGACAATCTCGGATTGCTGTATCAGTCAAGGTCACTGTTGGCACTTAAACAGTGTAACACAACACACTATTAAATGACCATATCAACATATTATAAATGTCTCTCATACACACATGCTAAAAACTAAAACACACACTACTCTCTGATCAGAGACAGGCACGTGCAGGTCTAATTTGGCTATAACTTAGAGTATTAGATAATTGAGGCTGCTGTGTTGATTCGAGCTGTTACACAGAGACTCTGAGAACAGAGCCAAAGCTACAGAGGAGTTTACTGGAAGTGGGTTAAGATTGCGCAATAAATAATTTGAAAACAATAAATTCTACACTTCAACTCATGTCATTTACCATATGCTAATATAATAATAATAATAATAATAATAATAATAATAATATTTACATTACAATAGGAAAAGATGACTTTTATTTTAACACAAGAGACTTAAAAAGTTCTGCATAGATAACACTTTTTTTTTTTTTTTTTTTGGGATTGACACCCTGTCCAGGATATAGTCTATCTAATGACCTAATTTTCCGGGGAATGGCTCCAGGCCCCCCGCGACCCTATATACAGGATTAAGCGGTATACAGGTCGTTCTCAAAAAATTAGCATATTCTGATAAAAGTTCATTATTTTCTGTAATGTACTGATAAACATTGGACTTTCATATATTTTAGATTCATTACACACAACTGAAGTAGGTTCAAGCCTTTTATTGTTTTAATATTTATGATTTTGGCATACAGATCATGAAAACCCAAAATTCCTGTCTCAAATAATTAGCATATTTCATCCGACCAATAAAAGAAAAGTGTTTTTAATACAAAAAAAGTCAACCTTCAAATAATTATGTTCAGTTCAGGAGAGTTGGCAGGCCAATTGAGCACAGTAATACCATGGTCAGTAAACCATTTACCAGTGATTTTGCCACTGTGAACAGGTGCCGCATTCCCCAGGTCAAGCTAATTTTTTGAAAAGTTCCTTTAGTTGATGAATGATAACCCTATTGGTTTTGCAAAAACAGCCGCACGTCTTTAAATTCACATAATTCCTATATTAAATGTATTAAACAAAGTATCAAAATGGTTAAGTAAAATTCATTTAATTATTTAACAAGCTTTTAAACACAGCTTGTCCTCTTGTTTGACATCTTTGTGCTCCAGTGTGACAGTATAAGTGTCACACCAGGAGATATTTTGTAGACGTTTGTGTCATTTTATGAAGAAGTTAGCAAGACACATTTGCAACATTTCACATGATTATGTAATTTACCATACCATTTTAAATGTAATTTAATATTTAAGTTGTGTCATACCAAAGGATAAAAACATAACACATTTTGTGGTTTCAAAATAAACATAAATATTTAAACAATTCTGACACAAAAAAAAGACAAAAAAAACACAAAAAAAAGACAAAAAACCGTCTTGACATGTCAGGAGCTTTACAGAGTTTCCATTAATACAGAAGCATTAAAGGCACAATTGCATAATTTCCAGCATCAGCTGATGGGTTAAGGTCTGTAAGTTGTTTGATCCAAATCAAATTCTGCTCTGATTTAATAGAAAAATAGAACGGTATTTTACAGTATTCATGGTGTAAACAGCCATACTGTAGGATTGTTCAATTTTGCTACATGGTGGTTGTGTATTGTCATGAACGTGAGTTAGAGGAAGGGGGAATATAGTATAGAAAGTGAGAATGAGAAAAACTTTGAAAATATGAGAAAGTAATAAAAATGAAGGTCAAAAAGAATAAAAATGAGAACCAGTGGGAGAGAAACAGAATCCTCAGGTGGGAGGAGTATCAAAAGGGGTGGGATTAACATCTAGGCATCTTCGATTGACAGGTGAGATGTATAAAAGGCAAATGTCAGTCATCAGTAGCACTGCAGGACAGGTCTGAAGAACATCTCCTCATCATAGCTGAGTGAAACACTCTCCTGGTAAGTGTGTGTATCTTTCAGGTGGGACTTATCAGTTTTGCAAAAAAAAAAAAGCACAAAGTTGCAGAGGCTGTAAGCACATTTACAATTTTACTTTAATTTGAGAATTAATTTTCAATATTGAGATGTACATGTGTGGCTTTGTGTGTATTTGGGTATGATGGTCTTGTGTGTAGGTTGCACAGGACTGTGTGTTAGTATTTCTCCACTGGAAAGGTAGGTTTTTAGGGGGGCTATGAATAGTTGGTTCTATCTTGTGTGCTAGTTCTTTATTCTGAAGTAATTGGTTCTCTCAGGTGACTAATCAAGAGTAGTTTCAGTCTCCCTAAAGGTGTGAATTGTGGGCAGGGCTTAGAAAGATGGATTGAAGGTGGCTCTTCATCCTACAACAGTTGGAGCCACAAATCCAGATAGAAACTATGAATTATTTTTGCATAATGTTGGGTTAGATGTATGTGCACTGCTAGTTTCTTACCTGACCTCCTGTCTGACTGTATGCTGTTGTGTCTGCAGGCACAATGTCTGACTGTGAGTTGATTCTGGCCAGCTGGGGGAAAGTGGAGAGCAACCTTGCAGGATATGGAGGAGAAGTTCTGACCTGGTGAGTACCAAACCACTCTTGCAAGAGGTTTCTTCTAGTATGTCAAGCATCATAGCCCAAAGACTAACCAAGTCTTGCAGTTTAGATGGACTTGAACTGTTTCCTCATGGTTATTTCTCAATCCAGCTTTCTCTCATCTAGTACTTCCTGTCACTTCAGCCCCAAATGTATTACTGGATATTAAGCATGTGTACACACTGTTTGGCTAGTCTGTTCACAGAGCACCCTGACACCCAGAAACTCTTCCCCAAGTTTGTGGGGATCCCACATGCTGAACTGGCTGGAAATGCAGCCATCGGGGAGCACGGCAAAACTGTTCTGACAAAACTGGGTGAGATCCTCAAGGCCAAAGGCTCTAGTGATGTCATCAAGCCACTGGCTACAACCCATGCCAACACGCACAAGATCAGCCTCAACAACTTCAAGGTAACACTTCCTTAAATTTACCTTTACTTGAGCAAATGAACTGCAACCTACTAGTAACACACCTCCAATATCCTCACTCCTCCCATCAGCTGATCACAGAGGTCATCATTAAGCTGTTTGGGGAGAAGGGCGTGTGGGATGCTGCTACCCAGGATGCATTCAGAAGAGTGATGGATGCTGTCATCAATGAGATCGACTGTGTCTACAAGCAGCTAGGCTTCGCTGGCTAGATGACCTCTGTCCCCTCAAGTCCTGACATTGCTGGAAGCAAGTAAACGAGTGTTAATTTAGCCAGCGGGAGTAAGTTGTAATCAGTATTGGTGATCATGTTTTGGAGCGAATTACTGATTTAAAATAAAACCATGGGATCCTACTGTTTCTGCTTTTATGCTCTTCCGTGAGGGAGCAAGCGCAGCTTTGTGCCTGACCCGCCTTCATGAATTTCTTTTTTTTTTTTTTTTTTGTGTCTCTCTACAAGAAATTCCATTCAAAGTGTATGTCAAAAGGTGTTTGGCTTCTCCAGCTAAATGTTTTTCCACTTGAGTCACTGGAAAAAAAAGTAAACTAATTTAGCCAGTGAAAGTAGTGTAATGAGTATTGGTGGATCAGCAAGTTACTGGGCTATATACATGTATTAAACATGCAATCCTATTGTGTGCACTTGCATGTTCTTTTAAATAGGGACGGGGGGGGGTGCAGCACAGCTTAGTTACTTTTTTTTTTTTTTTTTACATTTGGAATAGAAGTCTTTGCAAGAGATTTTATTCCAAGTGTGTGGTTTGACAAGTGTACTGCAGAATTAAATACAAGCAGAAAATGTTTGTTTTTCAGTAGCTTTAAGATGTGATTCCAAAAATGAAGGTATTTTATACAGATTTTGATGACTTGACGAATTACATTAATTGATGCATTGCATCAGCTCACACAAACCCATACCTGCTTCATGTACACATTTCCAAACCACTGCCCGACCCCATCTCTCACTAACAGTGTTCACACACACACACACACACACACTTGCACAACAGTTGACTGATCATCCAGAAAGATTTTGATTTCTGATTATTGCTGTACATCACTGGTCTGTTTATTTTGGACAGAATGAGATGTGCTGTTGGGTAACAAATCTAAAACAAAACACACTTTGGATGTAAAACCAGTTTTTTTTTTTTTTTTTTTTTTGGCGGGGGGTAAAATAACCTGTTCGAGTCAATCATCTTGTATACCAGGTTCTTTCTTTTTTCTTTTCTCTCTCTCTCTCCTTTCAAGTTGCAGCAGGTCCATGATCACGTGTGGCAGTATATTCTGTGCTCAACTAAATAAATTTAAAATCGTCACAAGTTCCTACAGAGTGTGATGTATTTTTAGGTATCCCAACTTGAGAAGGTGCAGTTGAGGCTTAAACTGCTAACTTTCTGATCAACAACACAGTGAGCTGTTCGTATATAGTTTGTGGCCAGACATGTGTATGGAAATAGCTACAATAAAGATTGTTAAAAATAAATGTATTAAAATCAAGAACTACTTTACCCAGTCTCACTGTGATCCTGATTTCTAGAGCTTTAACTCTGTAAATGTGACGGTGACGAGCTGTAACCTGCTGTACGAATGGTGACAAAGAACATAGTTAGGGACTGACCGCATCACGGGTAACGTCATCCGATAAGCAACCGGGCAAATCTCACCTTGTGTGTCGTATCCAAACCCTACAGTGAAGTGACCTCAAAGAGCTGAGTTTACCTGAGGTCTGTTTGGAGCTCTAAGGCTCAGACTGATTGGTGCTCAATTAGTGATTATCTGATTTCACCCAAATAAGGATGGGGTCCCTGGTGAGTCTGGTTCCTCCCAAGGTTTCTTCCTCTTGTCATCTCTGGGAGCTTTAACCAATGACCACAGTTAAGTGTGCTTTATAAATAAAATTTATTGTGTATGAGTGTGTACCAATTTCAGCTGTTTGTAATGTAGAACAGAAGCGTGTCAAAAGCAACTTCAAAGTTTGTAGAGTTTAGTAAGAAGTGTGCTGCAGAATTACAAAACACTCATCAGAAAGTGTTTGTACTTTTATTCCCTTTGTTAAAGGATAAACATAGGGTTTTAGGTCAATGGTTTACTTGCCAAAACTGTAAAAAAGAGTGTTCGTGTGTTAATTTCTGATCACTTAACCTGACAGTTGAGTTATAACCCCATACCCAGAGCCCGGCGTACAGAGGCTGAGTGAATGTGGTGCGGACTCTGTGGAGGAGACTCATCGTGTCAGAGACGCTGTAGAAGGACGGAGTTCCTACACTGTGACCCACGTACACTCCTATTCTGGACGATGCCGGACCTCGGAGCTCAGTCTTAATGTTGCGGCGAAAGCAGACAGAAGAAGAAGAAGAACACACCAGACTCCAGGACTGACTGTTGAATCCAAACACACACACATCACTCTGCTTTCTCTGCTCTCAGTCAGACACGTCTCCATGGAGAAAGACTGGATTTAGAGCTTCAGTAAGTTATTCATGGTTAACTTCCTGTTCAACTGCTAAATTTATCTTGATGTCATTTACAAGGCTAATGCTAATACTATGTGATTTTAAGTAATTTTACCTTGGGGAAGGATTATGTTGAATTCCTCCTCACAGATTTACTGAGAGAGATTTCCTCACTCCATCAAATGAGAGATGTTGATTGACAGTGAAGCTGGGCGAGTCCTCACATCCAGGAGAAACACAGAGAGACGGGAAACTCTACAGAGAGGAAACACATCGTAGAGAAGGAGAAAAGTGGAGGAGAGGAACGAATGAATCTCAGACTGAATCAGACCAAAGACACACTCGTGATCTCAGACAGGAACATTTATCGTTGCTGTAATGAGCTTTTAGGAGGAAACTTTGTGAGGAACAGCGCCCTCTGTAGATCAGACAGTGAGTGTTACCTGGAGGAAGTGGATGTGATCGTGTGTGTGTGAAAGCTGCTCCAGCTCAGTGAGTCTCCTCTTAAGATCAGCGATCTCCTGCTCCAGTTGCTTCAGGAGTCGTTCAGCTCGACTCAGTTCAGCTTCCTCCTGAGCTCTGATCAGCTCCGTCACCTCCGAGCGCTTTTGTGTGTGTGTGTGTGTGTGTGTGTGTGTCTTTTCACTCTTCACCTTTATAGTGTTTCGGCTCTTGCACCTTCTTCTGCTTGTCCTGGATCCTCTCTTGGGATTTCATCTGCTCCTCCTTTAGCTCATTCTGATAAATAAAACAAATATCAATTGAAATAAATGTAATCATACTTTATAAGTTGTATGTAAACTAGAAAACTTGAATCTACACTGAACTAGAACGAAAAATTACTCAAACAAAGTAACAGCATTCTAACACAGCCGTGGACTCCAACACCAGCACAACACTCCAAGGTCATGTTACTGTACAGTTACTGTAATTCTGATCACACACCCCTGTTCACATTTTAGACCACACCATGAATCCACTTACATTAAGAAAGTTCTCATGTTTTATCTGTAGACTATTAAATGTTGTTATGGACCAGGTTGTGAGAACATCCATGTCTGAACCCTAGTTGTTCCCAGTTAACACAGTAAATAGTGTTACAGACACTCAGCTCCAGGGTCCTGAGTTCAGTCCTGTGTTCAGGTTAAGGACTGTGTGGAGTTTTGCATTTTCTCCTCGTTGCTGCATGGGTTTCCTCTGAGTTCTCTAGTTTCCTTCCACCACCCAAAAACTCTGCTCCTCGATGCGAACGTGTGTGTTAATATAATATGTGTGTGCTGCTGTGCAATGTGCACAAATGACGCCTTAAACATGTTTGACATGCTCCAGTGCATTTATCAATAGAAACGTGTAAAATAAAATCGTTGAGAAACGACCAAATCTAAATTGAAACTTTTTTTGTTGAAAGGAAAAGCATAAATAAATGAACCATCGATCCCATGATAGAAATTAGATCCGAAATATTTTTTGCCTCATTTGGGTTGACAAACAATAAAGATGTCCAGTTTTTACCTGCCTCTTTTATTTCTTTCTGCTTTAGCTGCAACTGTATCATGGCCTTTATGTTCATCCATCGTACACAAGTAACAGATGAAGCTTTGATCAGAACGACAGTAAAGCTCAATCAGTTTAAATCAGTGCAATCTGTTATTGAAGAAAATATAAGGTGTCATTAACTTTGTCAAATCCTTCAGTATTTTTGTAACAATTTCCCTGAAATCTTTCATAATTGTAAAATTGAAAGTGTAAAAAAAAAATCCGAAATTATGAACGAATAGCCTGAGATAGCTTTATATGAATTTTATTTAAATAAGAATATTGAACTACTTAAAGTTTTGTTGAAAGATATATCGATCTTTAAGATCAGTGATCTAATGCAATTCTAAGCTGTTTTATATATATAAGTTTATATAAGTATATGTTATATATACATTTAGATAGGTGAAGATAATATAATTTTGTTTCTTTTATGTGTGTTACACAACAGGACACTGTGCCACACCAAATGACAGAAATTATAGTTAATGCATTAAAAATAAATAGTTTAAACTATTTTTTTACATTTAACTTTGAACACTATTATATTATATTATATTATATTACATTATATTATATTGTACATTTGTGAGTAGTTTTTCATTTCTTCACTCTTCCTTTCGAATCTCATCCATTCTGCATGGATCACTGTTATTTCTCTCCTTGTATTTCCTCACTCTCTCTCTACCACTCACATCTCACCCTGAATTCTTTTCAAAAAAGAAAAAAATATCACATTTCATTGTTGACACTATATAAAAGATAAATGTATCTGTAAAAACAGCAGAAACATGTCAATTAAAATAATTCTTGTATTTATTAATTTAATTGGTCAAGAAAAGAAAAAAGGGTTACAGTAAGCATAATTTATTTAATTATTTAACCAACCAGCTTGTCATCTCGTGTGACATTTGTTCCTTCAGTGTGACAGTAGTGGTGTTGCACCGGAAGATATTTTGGGTGGGGTGTACAAGTGGGATAGAAATTGAGTCAGAAAATTTTGAAAATATGAGAAAGAGATGGGTGAGAAAGTAATAAAAATTAGAACCAGTGGGAGAGAAATTGAGTCCTCAGGTGGGAGGAGTATTAAAAGGGGCGTGGTTAACATCTAGACAAGGTGTGGGTATGTTTGATTGACAGACTTTTGTAGGATCCAAAGTATAAAAGGGCAAAGTCAGGAGTCAGTGGCACTGCAGGACAGGTCTGAAGGACTTCTCATCTTAGCTACACACTCTCCTGGTAAGTGTGTGATCTTTCAGGTGGTTGGGGTTCTTACCAGATTTGACTGTGGCCACTTTTCCAAAATAAGTTGCAAATTGAATTTCTGCTTAATAGTTTGTGTATTTAGGTATGATGATGGTTTGTGTAGGTTGGCAGGACTGTGTTGTGTGCTTGGACTTTTCTTCACTGCAGAGGTTTTTCGTTTTGTAACACTTGTTTTGACACGGTTCATATTGTGTAACTAGTATTGCTGTTCTGTGGTGTTAATTGTAGGTCTAAAGTCATTTGTTCTCTCAGCTGATTAATCAAGAGGAATTTCAATCTCCCTTAGGGTGTGAATTGTGGGTGGGGCTTAACTATATATTGAATACATTGAAGGTGGATTCTCTCTATCCTGCAACTGTTGGTGTAACAAATCCAGATAGGAAGTGCGTCCCAGATCTACACATATTCTTGTTTTAAAATTGGCATTTTTCTAAGCCCAGAACTGACTTGACCCAGCTGTCCAACAAAATTTATTTCTCTTCACACAGGCTGCTTAGGTGCTTGTTCAGTACTATCTTTTTTAAGACTGTAATTTGACCTCTGCATCTATTCCAGAATGCAGATGCATGACTTCTCAATCTCCATGAGTTCTCCCAATTGTCCCCACTTCTCTGCGCCCATTGTCTCCCAGGACTTTTCTGTCCTAACTCTTGAGTGGTTCAATAAACCATCTCTAGATGTTCACAACTGAGTCACTGGCAAACTTTAAGGGATGGTCTGTTTCTTGGGTCTTCGGGTTAACTCCTCTCTCACCCAAAAAAATCCTTCCTATCACACTGACTGGTACTTCTAGTTAGCAACTTGGGGTAATTCAAAAAACTTGTAAGTGGGTCAAGCAGAAAAGTATGCACACAAACCTCCAAGTCATGAATACTGACTTATGTTGATGGATTACTTAAATGATGTGTAAAAATGTTTTACATACAAACTGTTTAGAAGGAAGTATGTGCACTGCTAGTTTGATTATCTGACCACATGCTGTTGTGTCTGCAGACAATGTCTGACTGTGAGTTGATTCTGGCCAGCTGGGGGAAAGTGGAGATCAACCTTGCAGGCTATGGAGGAGAAGTTCTGACCTGGTGAGTACCAAACCACGTTTCCAAATGTGGTCTTCTGGCATGTCAAACATAAAGACACAAAGACTAACCTTTTTTTTGTGTCTTTATGGGGGGGGGGTCTGCTCACTAGTCTGGAAGGAAACCAGGACTATATACAGAGCCTAGACTGTCATCTTGATGCATGTTTCCATATGATTTTCTAATCCACCGTTCTTTCCATCCTTGTATTTGCTGTCAATGTATAGCCACAAATGTATTACTAGGTGATAATCCCATGTACACACACTCTCTGGACAGTCTGTTCACAGAGCACCCTGACACCCAGAAACTCTTCCCCAAGTTTGTGGGGATCCCACATGCTGAACTAGCTGGAAATGTGGCTATTGGGGAGCACGGCAAAACTGTTCTGACAAAACTGGGTGAAATCCTCAAGGCCAAAGGCTCTAGTGATGTCATCAAGCCACTGGCTACAACCCATGCCAACACGCACAAGATCAGCCTCGACAACTTCAAGGTAACCCTTAAATTTACCTTTAGTTGATCAAATGAATTGCATCCTACTAGTGATTTTCTCTAATACCATCAATCTCTTTTCCCATCAGCTGATCACGGAGGTCATCATTAAGCTGTTTGGGGAGAAGGGCGTGTGGGATGCTGCTACCCAGGATGCCTTCAGAAAGGTGATGGGTGTCGTCGTCAATGAGATCGACTGCGTCTACAAGCAGCTAGGCTTCGCTGGCTAGATGACCTCTGTCCCCTCAAGTCCTGACATTACTGGAAGCAAGTAAACGAGTGTTAATTTAGCCAGGGGGAGTAGATTGTAATCAGTGTTATTGGTGGATCATGATGTTTTACAGCAAATTACTGATCTAAAATAAAAACACTGGACTTGTACCATGTATGCTTTCATGCTTTTCCTAGAGAGGGAGCCAGCACAGCTTTTTTCTGCCCCCACAATCGGGTGTTTTGCATTTTGAATAGAGGTCTTTGCAAGAGGATTAATTCACAAAGTATTTAATGTCTGTGTATAGTAGAATTAAATGTACAAAGCAGAATTTTTGGGGGGAGATTTAAGGTGTGATTGCAGAAGTTAAAGTTTTGATTTCACTAATCCTTTAGAGTGTTTGAAGTTTGTTAAAGCATCTAAACATTAGCACCTGAGGTATTGGTATTAAAAATGTGGTGTGCGGCTTCTCAAGATTATTACATTTTATATCAGCTCTCATAACCCATTCATGATCTACACTAAACCCAGATGTAGAGGATGAGTGTGTTGTGGATTCTGGAGGAACCATGTTGTCGCACCATAAAACTGGGGTCATAAATTGAACAAAAATAAACATTGATACTGATTATGTAGGGTGCCCAAACTTTTGCACAGTAACACCCCCTCTGGCAGATATCACGGCTTGCAAATGTTTGCAAAAACTCCTGTTTATAGCCTGCTAAGTCTTTAAATTCTTTTACTTGATTTTTCTCCCAGTCTTCCTTTCAAAAGGCTTCTAGTTCTGTAATATTCTTTGGTTGTCTTGCAACTCTTAAGAGCTCAATTTTAATGGTTTAAATGAGGGGACTGTGGTGGCCATTACAAAACCTTCAGCTTGTGTCTCTTGAGGTATTTCATAGTGGATCTCGAGGTATGTTTAGGATCGTTGCCATGTTCTTTAGCTCTTTTACAGCTTGTGTAGCATTTATGAGAATCCAGCAATCCACGGGTGGAGATATCCATTCTTCCCTCCACCTGTGCAAAGTTTCCTGTGCCGTTGGCTGCAACACAACTCCAAAGCATGACGGATCCACCCCCATGCTTATTAGTTGGAAAGGTGTTTTCATGAAATGCTTTTTTTTTTTTTTTTTTTTTTTTTTTTTTTTAAGTAATGTTTTTCTTCTGCTGACTCTTCCATGAAGGTCTTGTATGTGCAAGCACGGTTGTTGAATCCAAAAACTCACTTATCTCTCTTTTCCTGCTGATGTCTTTTAAGACTGAAATGTATTCCATCTCTCTCACACACACCTTACAGAACACTGGACAAGAATCAAAATAACTCTTGATGGTCAGAGTCTCACTGTGTCACTGATCTGTTTCTCTCTGACAGAATGGGATTATGTACCGTGTTGGGTTCTGGAGTCAGATAACAAAAATCTAAAATAATTAAACATCCCTAGGGTTAAATATTAATCACAGATTAAAGATCCAAAAGGGAGAGAGAGGAAAAACGGTTTACAGCATGAAGATGGGGGAAAAAAAAAAAAAAAAAAATGAAGGACTTGATTTTGGAGCTTCAATGAGTTATTGGTCAGAAACACTGTGGATGTAAGAATCAGTGACGCCTCAAACGTCCTGAGCTCTGATCGACCTGTTTCTGATGGACTCCTTCTAATGCTTTGTGTGTCCGGTCAATGCGTATTGATGTCAAACACCTACATGGTTTAACTCGCAGTGAGATGTGTTGTTAGGCACTGAGAGCCACTGCAAGTGACCTGATGTTTTGTGAGACAGCCAAAATTCTTTAAAATTTTTCAAGTAAACCCCGCAAAACCGCGTAGGGGAGATAGGGGTGTTACATTTTCTTCGGTTGTTGTGTTTATCATGGCATAAGTTGATTATGCATCTGTGTTATTTTTAGCAGCATGTGGTAAATGTCTCTCATACACACATGCTAAAAACTAAAACACACACTACTGTCTGATCAGAGACAGGCACGTGCAGGTCTAATTTGGCTATAACTTAGAGTATTAGATAATTGAGCTGCTGTGTTGATTCGAGCTGTTACACAGAGACTCTGAGAACAGAGCCAAAGCTACAGAGGAGTTTACTGGAAGTGGGTTAAGATCAATAACACACAAAAGCAATAAACCATTTGACAATAAATTCTACACTTCAACTCATGTATTTAATAATAAACTAACCAGCACTGTTACATTTACCATATGCTAATTTAATAATAATAATAATAATAATAACAAAATATACTAACACAGGTGAAGTTCTGTAGTTGTCTGAGTGTCTAAAATGCACAAGTGCTACTTATTATAGTTATGTATTATTGTTAATATTATATTTATGTTTAACAACTTTTCACTTTATTTACATAAAAATAGGGAAAGATTACTTTTATTTAAACAAAAAGTTGAATGTTCTGTACATACACTTTTTATTTCTTAAATACAGTCAATGGTTTTTGTTTAGACAGACAGAGAGAGAATCATGTGAGAGAATCGTGATCTCAGTTCCCATGGAGAAAAATCCTGATTCACATTTTGTCTAGAATCGTGCAGCCCTAGAGACGGGTAAGAAAGTAATAAAAATGAGAACCAGTGACAGAGATACAGAAACCTCAGGTAGGAAATGTGGGGAGCTTTTATATACAGTTCCCTCTAAATACCTTTATAGTGTACACAGACTGTTTCAGCTCCTGTACCTTCTTCTGCTTCTTCTGGATCTTCTCCTGGGATTTCATCTGCTGCTTCTTTAGCTCATTCTGGGAAATAAAACATAAATAGGAATTTAAATACATTTCATTATATTCTATAAAAATCACACATTTTGTATTTAAAATAAAAACATTGAATCTACATTGAACTGAAATAAAAATCACCCAAACAAAGTAACTGTCCTGAATTAGTTATTTTATACATAGAAATTAGATTAGAAATATTACTTGTATCATTTGCCGAGGTCGGTAGTAACGAGTTACATTTACTCCGTTACATTTACTTCAGTAACTTTTTGAAAAAAATGCACTGCTATGAGTAGTTTGACTGCACCATACTTTTTACTTTTACTTGATAAGGTTTGTGAAGAAGAAACGCTACTCTTACTCCGCTACATTCGGCTAAACTCGACTCGTTACTTTTTAACCATTTATTCTGTACATTAGATATTCTTTATTTTTGCCAGTGAAATGCAGCCGGTGGATCTACCACGTTACCAATCAGATGTAGCAACAATAATCACATGACTCCATTTGACCAATCAGCCGCAATAACAATAACCGCATGTGGTCAAATGATCACACAGGAAAAAAACTCTTCATCCATAGTAGACAGCGAATGAAACATGTCACAGTCAGTTTTACTGTTTTATTTAATGTTTCAACGTTAACATACATAATGAGCAAATAAGCTAAAGGTAAAAATATATCAGTTTCTTACATTTGTTCTGCTGTACACAGTTTATGGTAAAGTGAGACACACATGTTCTAATGTTATTTTCTATCTGCTGAGGCATTTGGAGGGAAACTGAATATACAGGATATCTTACACAGGAAATAGTTACACTGCTCAAACATACATATGTTACCTACAGTAGGATTTATTTCAAAAGCTTTATGTTGTAAAAAAGTGAGATTAGGAAATTTACCAGTGGGAGAGAAACAGAATCCTCAGGTGGGAGGAGTATCAAAAGGGGTGGGATTAACATCTAGACATCTTTGATTGACAGGTGAGATGTATAAAAGGCAAATGTCAGTAATCAGTAGCACTGCAGGACAGGTCTGAAGAACATCTTCTCATCATAGCTGAGTGAAACACTCTCCTGGTAAGTGTGTGTATCTTTCAGGTGGCTGGGATTCTTATCAGGTGGGACTTTGGTCAGTTTTGCAAAAAAAAAAAGCACGAAGTTGCAGAGGCTGTAAGTACATTTGAAATTTAATTTTACTTTGAGAATTGTCAGTATTGAGATACATGTGTGGCTTTGTGTGTATTTGGGTATGATGGTAATTTGTGTAGATTGCACAGGACTGTGTGTTAGTATTTCTCCACTGGAAAAGTTGTTTTTTTTGGGGGGGAAGCAGGGGTATAAATAGTTCTATCTTGTGTGCTAGTTCTTTATTCTGAAGTAATTGGTTCTCTCAGGTGACTAATCAAGAGTAGTTTCAGTCTCCATAAAAGGTGTGAATTGTGGGCAGGGCTTAGAAAGATGTATTGAAGGTGGCTCTTCATCCTACAACAGTTTGAGCACAGATAGAAATTGCATCGCTTATCTAGTGCATATTCTTGTTTAGCATGACAAATAGGCCTGGTACAGACACTGACCTGACTGAGCTGCTCATCATAAGAATTTCTCTCTCCACACAGCTGCTTACCCAGTCCTGTTATTTCAACTACTGCACTTGATCCAGAACACAGATGCATACACCCCATGGATTCTCCCACACTCCCCACTTCTCTGATCCCTTCATTAGCTTCCTGTAGCTGCCTGCATCAAATTCAAAAGACTGATGCTTGCCACAAAACACAAATGCTCACTTACCTCATCCTCTAATCATACCCTGCACTGATCATGTTTCCTGATCCTCCAGTACTGCTTGACTGGGCCGACCATCTCTCCAGGATGGAAGCAGTCGTGCATCTAGATTGTCTTCTGTTCTCCTCTTAGGTGGTGCAATGAACTTCCTCTAGAAATCTGTAGTGCTGTCACTGCCAACCTTAAAGCAATGACTAAAGATGGTCTTTCTTGGGTATTTGGGTTAACAATCCATCAAAAAAACTTTCCAATGGTGTTTAACTGGTACTTCTAGTTGGCTACCAAGAGACAATTCAACAAGTTGTAAGTTGCCCTGGATAAAAATGTGCATTTGTCTGACTTGGTGATGGATCCTGACTTTTAATGCTTTCACAATGATGTGTAAAACTGTATAATTACATTTGCATAATGTTGAGTAGGATGTATGTGCACTGCTAGTTTGCTGTGACCTGACTTCCTGTCTGACCACATGCTGTTGTGTCTGCAGACAATGTCTGACTGTGAGTTGATTCTGGCCAGCTGGGGGAAAGTGGAGAGCAACCTTGCAGGCTATGGAGGAGAAGTTCTGGCCTGGTGAGTACCAAACCACTTTTCCCAACAGTTTTTTCTAGTATGTCAAGCATCAAATCCCAAAGACTAACCAAGTCTTACAGTTTAGAGGGACTTGAACTGTTTCCTCAATCCAGCTTTTTCTCATCTAGAACTTCCTGTCACTTCAGCCCCAAATGTATTACTGGATATTAATCATGTGTAGACACTGTTTGGCTAGTCTGTTCACAGAGCACCCTGACACCCAGAAACTCTTCCCCAAGTTTGTGGGGATCCCACATGCTGAACTAGCTGGAAATGCAGCCATTGGGGAGCATGGCAAAACCGTTCTGACAAAACTGGGTGAGATCCTCAAGGCCAAAGGATCTAGTGATGTCATCAAGCCACTGGCTACAACCCATGCCAACACGCACAAGATCAGCCTCAACAACTTCAAGGTAATGCTCTCTTTACTTGAAAATAAACTGCACCCTACTAGAGATGCCTCTAATATCTGACTCTTTCCATCAGCTGATCACTGAGGTCATCAACAAGGTGTTTGGGGAGAAGGGCGTGTGGGATGCTGATACCCAGGATGCATTCAGAAGGGTGATGAGTGCTGTCGTCAATGAGATCGATGGCGTCTATAAGCAGCTAGGCTTTGCTGGCTAGATGACCTTTGTGCCCTCAAGTCCTGACACTTGTTTACCTGCTTCCAGTAATAATTTAGCCAGTGGGAGTGATGTCTAATCAGTATTGATGTTTTACAGCAAATTACTGATTTTAAAATAAAATTATGACCCACCTTCAGGAGAGATTTTATTTCAAGTATGAGGTTTGACGAATGTATTGTGAACTGAATGTACAAGCAAGTGTTTTTCAGTGCCTTTAAGATGTGATTACAAAAGTTGAGGTATTTTGCACAGATTTTGATGATTTGACAAATTATATTCTCAGCTCACGCAAACCTGTACCTGGTTCATGTACACGGTTCCAAACCACTGCTCCAGTGTACACTACATTCATTCTTGCACAATTGACAGAAATCAATCTTTCTGGAGTATTGCTGTACCTCACTTGTCTGTTTCTCTCAGGCAGAATGAGATGTCTTGTTGGGTAACAAAAACAAAACACAATTTGGATGCAAGGGTTTTTTTTTTTTTTTTTTTTTTTTTTGTCGGGGTGGTGAATCTGTAAGAGTAAGGTTTTTTTTTTTTGGCTTTCAAGTTGCAGTTCTGTGATTGCATGGGGCACTCAAGTTAATGATAATGGTCACATGTTACTACAGAGTATGATATGCCCCCCCACTTGAAGTTGCAGATTAGTGCAGCTGAGGCTTAAACTCCCAACTTTCTGATCAGTGATCTGTTGATATATACTGGAGTTTGTGGCCAGACATGTGTATGAAAAATGGCTACAATAAAGACATGAGAAAAAGCCTAGCTGTATTAAAATAAAATCAAGAACTACTTTACCCGGTCTCACTGTGATCCTGATTTCTAGAGCTTTAACTCTCTAAATGTGACGGTGATGAGCTGTAACCTGCTGTATGAATGGTGAAAAATTGCTAGGGTCTGACCACATCTCCAGTAACGTCATCCAACAGGGAAAATCTCACCGTGTGTGTCGTAACCAACCCTACAAAAACCAGTTCATACCAGCTCTCACTATTCAGCCTACGTTTAGAAGGATGTACTGTTACCACCAGCTCGACAGTGAAAGACCTGGGTGTAATATTAGACAGTAACTTGTCCTTTGAAAATCATATCTCCAACATCACAAAAACAGCCTTTTTCCACCTTAGAAATATTGCCAAGCTTAGGAACATTTTATCTGTATCTGATGCAGAAAAGCTGGTTCATGCATTCATGACCTCCAGACTGGACTACTGTAATGCATTACTGGGAGGCTGTCCTGCATCCTCAATTAACAAGCTACAGTTAGTCCAAAATGCAGCCGCCAGGGTTCTCACTAGATCCAGAAAATATGATCATATAACCCCAATACTATCATCCCTGCACTGGCTACCTGTTCAGTTTAGAATTAATTACAAAATAGCATCACTTACTTACAAGGCTCTAAACGATCTAGCTCCCACATACCTAACCAGTCTTCTGATACGTTACAATCCACCACGCTCCTTAAGATCAGAAAACTCCGGACTACTGGTAGTTCCCAGAATATCAAAATCTACAAAAGGAGGTAGGGCTTTTTCATATTTAGCTCCAAAGCTTTGGAATAGCCTTCCTGACAGTGTTCGGGGCTCAGACACAGTTTCCCAATTTAAAAGTAGACTCAAGACGCATCTCTTTAATCTGGCATACACATAATTTATTTCTTTACCTCATACTCCAGTATATCTATCGTGAATGGCAACCACGCTAATTCTTTTCACCTGCTCTTTATTTTTCCACCCATCCCGAGGCATCTGGAGATTGTGCCAGCTTCAGTAGACAGAGGCCGACCCTGCGAGGTTCCTGAGGCATCCAGAGAAGGACCTGCTCCAGCTGAATTCTTCTTCATGTTGGTTTGGAGCTACACATGCTGCTCCTGAGCTCCCAGTGATCCAGACCCCCATCTGCCCTCTGCACCTGCTGACTCATCCCTGAGCTGAACTGGACTTTGTGTTAATTTAAATAACTTCTGTTATATCGAACTTTCATCTGCATAACACACATGATGTTCTACGTTATCTGTTATCACCCAGATGAGGATGGGTTCCCTGTTGAGTCTGGTTCCTCTCAAGGTTTCTTCCTATTGCCATCTCAGGGAGTTTTTCCTTGCCACTGTCGCCGTCACCCTTGGCTTGCTCATCAGGGACAATCTCATTATCTAGACACATTTTTCTTACACATATATACATTTCCATAAGTCTTCTTTTCATTTTCTTTTCATTTCTGTGAAGCTGCTTTGAGACAATGACCATTGTTAAAAGCGCTATAGAAATAAAATTGAATTGAATTGAATTGAATACAGTGAAGTGACCTCAAAGAGCTGAGTTTACCTGAGGTCTGTTTGGAGCTCTAAGGCTCAGACTGATTGGTGCTCAATTAGTGATTATCTGATCTCACCCAAATAAGGATGGGGTCCCTGGTGAGTCTGGTTCCTCACAAGGTTTCTTCCTCTTGTCATCTCTGGGAGCTTTAACCAATGACCATAGTTAAGTGTGCTTTATAAATAAAGTGTGTACGAGTGTGTACCAATTTCAGCGATGTTTGTCATATGGAACAGAAGTGTTTCCCAGTTATTTTAAACCAAACGTCATATACCAAAATACTTTTAGGCCATGTCCACGCGTAGCCGGGTATGTTTAAAGACGGGGATTTTTCCTTCGTTTTTAAAAAATAATTCTGTCCACATGAAAATGCAAATCGCCCTGTTAAGCGCTGTTAGGCGCGTCCTTAATCAAAGGGGGCCAATCAGGAGCCTAGACAAACGTCATTACCTGTTGCGCTTTGTAGAAGTCCGACCGTGTCTTGTCTGAAACCCCCGTCGTTGCCTGCGGGGTCTGTGTGTCGTCAGAGTTTTGTACAGTATGTAGCAGCAGTGAGCTTAGTAGTAGATTCAGGCACCTCTGTTTATTGACGCAATAAAAATAAAGAGGTTAAACTATTTTTTATTCAATGTTGAACACAAATATATTACATTATATTGTACATTTTTGAGTAGTTTTTCATTTCTTCACTCTTCTCTTAAGATCTCTTCCATTCTGCATGGATCACTGTTATTTCTCTCCTTGTATTTCCTCACTCTCTCTCTCTACCACTCACATCTCACCCTGAATTCTTTCTGTCTCAAAAAAGAGTAAAATATCACATTTCATTTTTGACACTATATAAAAGATAAAAGTATCTGAAAAAACAGCAGGAACATGTCAATTAAAATATTTATTGTGTTTATGAATTTAATTGGTCAAGAAAAGAAATAAGGGTTACAGTAAGCATAATTTATTTAATTATTTAACCAACCAGCTTGTCATCTCGTGTGACATTTGTTCCTTCAGTGTGACAGTAGTGGTGTTACACCGGAAGATATTTTGGGTGGGGTGTACAAGTGGGATAGAAATTGAGACAGAGAACATTTTGAAAATATGAGAAAGAGATGGGTGAGAAAGTAATAAAAATGAGAACCAGTGGGAGAGAAACAGAGTCCTCAGGTGGGAGGAGTATTAAAAGGGGTGTGGTTAACATCTAGACAAGGTGTGGGTATGTTTGATTGACAAACTTTTGTAGGATCCAAAGTATAAAAGGGCAAAGTCAGGAGTCAGTGGCACTGCAGGACAGGTCTGAAGGACTTCTCATCTTAGCTACACACTCTCCTGGTAAGTGTGTGATCTTTCAGGTGGTTGGGGTTCTTATCAGATTTGACTGTGGCCACTTTTGCAGAATAAGTTACAAATAGAATTTCTGCTTAATAGTTTGTGTATTTAGGTATGATGATGGTTTGTGTAGGTTTGCAGGACTGTGTTGTGTGCTTGGACTTTTCTTCACTGCAGAGGTTTTTCATTTTGTAACACTTGTTTTGACACGGTTCATATTGTGTAACTAGTATTGCTGTTCTGTGGTGTTAATTGTAGGTCTAAAGTCATTTGTTCTCTCAGCTGATTAATCAAGAGGAATTTCAATCTCCCTTAAGGTGTGGATTGTGGGTGGGGCTTAGCTATATATTGAAGGTGGATTCTCTCTATCCTGCAACCGTTTGGCGTACTAAATCCAGATAGGAAGCGCGTCCCAGATCTACACGCATTCTTGTTTAAAAATTGCTATTTTTCTAAGCCCAGAAGCCGAACTGACTTGACCGAGCTGTCCATCAAAAGAATTTCATTCTCTTCATATTAGGCTGCTTGGATGCTTGTTCAGTATTTAAATTTTTTTTTTAAGAATGTAATTTGACCTCTGCATCAATTCCAGAATGCAGATGCATGACTTTTCAATCTCCATGAGTTCTCCCAATTGTCCCCCAGGACTTTTCTGAGTGGTGCAATAAAGCATCTCTAGATGTTCACAACTGAGTCACTGGCAAACTTTAACTGATGGTCTGTTTCTTGGGTCTTTGGGTTAACTCCTCCCTCAACCCAAAAATCCTTCCTATCATACTGACTGGTACTTCTAGTTAGCAAGCTAGGGTAATTCGAAGAACTTGTAAGTTGCTCTGGATAAGTGTGCATACTTCTCTGCTTGACCCAAAGTCATGAATACTGAAGTTGTTTTGCATACAAACTGTGTAGTAGGTGGTATGTGCACTGACCAGTATCTGATCAATGCTATTGTGTCTGCAGGCACAATGTCTGACTGTGAGTTGATTCTGGCCAGCTGGGGGAAAGTGGAGAGCAACCTTACAGGCTATGGAGGAGAAGTTCTGACCTGGTTAGTACCAAACCACTTTTCCAAATGTGGTCTTCTGGCATGTCAAACATTAAAGCACAAAGACTAACCATTCTTGGAGTTTATAGTGAAGGCTAATAAAGACCAGTGCTGTTATTGTTTCAACATATGGTGGGGAAGAGCAATAGTCATTCTAGAAGTGGCAACACCTAGACTGCCATCTTGATGCATGTTCCCTTATTTCTCAATCCACTTTTCTCTCTACTCTAGTACTTGCTGTCAATTTATAGTCACAAACGTATTACTGGAGAATAATGATCTATACACACTGCCTGGACAGTCTGTTCACAGAGCACCCTGACACCCAGAAACTCTTCCCCAAGTTTGTGGGGATCCCACATGCTGAACTGGCTGGAAATGCAGCCATCGGGGAGCACGGCAAAACTGTTCTGACAAAACTGGGTGAAATCCTGAGGGCAAAAGGCTCTAGTGACGTCATCAAGCCACTGGCTACAACCCATGCCAACACGCACAAGATCAGCCTCAACAACTTCAAGGTAACACTTAAATTAACCTTTACTTGATCAAATGACCTGCATCCTACTAGTGATGGCTCTAATACCATCAATCTCTTTTCTCATCAGCTGATCACGGAGGTCATCATTAAGCTGTTTGGGGAGAAGGGCGTGTGGGATGCTGCTACCCAGGATGCTTTCAGAAAGGTGATGGGTGTCGTCGTCAATGAGATCGACTGTGTCTACAAGCAGCTAGGCTTCGCTGGCTAGATGACCTCTGTCCCCTCAAGTCCTGACATTGCTGGAAGCAAGTAAACAAGTGTTAATTTAGCCAGGGGGAGTAGATTGTAATCAGTGTTATTGGTGGATCATGATGTTTTACAGCAAATTACTGATCTAAAATAAAACACTGGAAACGTACTGTGTACACTTTCATTCTTTTTCAAGAGGGGGGGCCAGCACAGGTTGTCTGCCCCAATTTCAGGTATGTTTGGCATTTTGAAAGAAGCTTAAGGGTGAACACTGTCTGTCTACAATAGAATTAAATGTATAAATCTGTTTTAAATGGATTTAAGGATTTATGATTAGAAAAGTTATGGTCTGGATTTCACTAAGCCTTTTCATGCTTTGACAAACTTCAAATACACACAAACCAATACAATAATTTCTGGTGTATAAATGGGGTGTGGATGCTCAAGCTTTTTAGTTTCAGCTCACCTCATAAATGAGTCATGTTGCACATTAAACCCAAATAGAGAGGGTGAGTTATGCACTCAAAGAGGAGCTGCATTGTGTCATTAGCCAAAAATGGGGAATTTGTTTTTCTAGGTCTTACATACACCTCTATTCTGGAGGGTTGGTGCTCAGACTGTGTTTTTGTGAATGTGACGTTAAGAAAAGACAACACTCCAGGACTGGTTGCTGAATTCAATAACTCCCTCATCTCTCCTTTCCTGCTGATGTCTTTGAGACTGAATTGGACTCCACCACACACACACCTTACAGAACACTTGACAAGAATCAAAATCGGTCCAACCGTCACTGATCTGTTTCTCTCTGACAGATTGGGATTATGTATCGTGTTGGGTTCTGGAGTCAGATAACAAATCTAAAATATCCCTAGGTTAAATATTTAATCCCAGGAATTGTGTTCTTGTTGGAGTAAACGGTCTTCTTTCACACACAGTGAGCGAGTACCCTGTTACTGTGTGTTACACCTATACTGCAGTAAATCTCTGCTCTGAGAATGAACTTGTCTGAACTGCTATAGTTGTGGAGAAAAAGACCCAAAGGGGGAGAGCGAGAAAGTTTAAAGTCTGATTGAAAAATGTGATCCCTCACTGCTCTGTGAAGACACCTCTCCAGGGACAAGGACTGGATTTGGAGCTTCAGTGAGTTATTGGTGAGAAATGTCCCAACACTGTGGATGTAAGAATCAGTGACACCTCAAGCTCTGATCAGCTCCGTCACCTCAGTGCTTCACTCTGTGGAGCTGATCAGCTTGTTTGTATAATATGGAAACTAACAAGTAGGTCCTGTCACTCTCTACTGCTGCCTGTGAACACATTAAATGTTTAGGCTGAACTCCATATAAAGGTATCTGTGTTTTCACTCCTTTGCTGTCCACAGCCTGCTTCAGATCCCAAACCACCTTCTGCTCTTTAACTCATTCTGAGGATTTTAAACACGTAATCTTATTCTACAAAAATAACGACATTTATAGTGTATATAGTAAATGTCCGCAATGAGTCATTTAATCACCTAAAGCCAATCTAAACTTCACTTCACACCACTGCATTGTAGCACAGCCTTGAACTACAACACCAGCACAACACCCCAAGGTCATGTTATTGTACAGTTACTGTCATTCTGATCACACACTCCTGTTCACATTTTAGACCACACCATGAATCCACTTACTGTACATTGAAAGTTCTCATGTTTCATCTGTAGATTATTAAATCTTATGGAAGAGATTATTAGAAAGTCCAGGTCTGAACCCTAGTTGTTCCCAGTTAACACAGTAAATAGTGTTACAGACACTCAGCTCCAGGGTCCTGTGTTCAGTCCTGAGCTCAGGTTAAGGGCTGTGTGGAGTTAGATTAACAGGTTGTGGTAAATTGCCCCTAGATGTGATCTATAGTGTGAATGTTTGTGTATATTGCTGTGCAATGGTCTTGCAACCCATTTGCCCCGACTGTAACCAGAAGAGACTCTATATGGCTCTCATATATCAATTTGATCTGCAGTTCTTTGGGGCCTGGTTATTGCAGAATGTTAACAGAACCCAGTTCCACAATCACTCAATTAATTTTTTTCTTATTTCAAGTTGAGGGTGTGGTCTGTACTCATGAATGTATCCTTAAATATGTCTGGCACGATCCAGTGAATATAAATATACAAACATGTATAAAAAATTGTGTAACCTTTTTTTCCTTCAATGTACAGGTGTCACACCAGTAGATATTTTGTGTGGCCCATGCAAAGGGGAAGAGAGAAAAAAAAACATAAAATATGAGAGAGATAGGTGAGAAAGTAATAAAAATTAGAACCAGTGTGACAGATACAGAATCCTCAATTGGGAGGAGTATTAAAAGGGGTGTGGTTAACATCTAGACAAGGTGTGGAATGTTTGATTGACAGGTGAGAGGACAAACTGTTGTAGGATCCAAAGTATAAAAGGCCAAAGTCAGCAGCCAGTGGCACTGCAGGACAGGTCTGAAGAACATCTTCTCATCTTAGCTGTGCTAAATACTCTTCTGGTAAGTGTGTTATTGTTCAGGTGGCTGGAGTTCTTATCATATGGACCTGTGGTCAGTTTTGAAAACAAGTTACAAATTGAATTTGTCTTTAATAGTTTAAGACAATCAATGATTTTTTTTATTCTATAAAATTCTATGTATCCTATGAAATGAGATGTGCATGTAGGTGTGTTAGTGGTTTGTGTAGGTTTGCACAGGACTGTTTGTGTGAAATAAACCTCCACAGAGGTTTTTCCTTTTGTACAATCTTGTTTTGATGCAGTTGGTTTTATATTGTGTAACTAGTATTACTGTTCTGTAGTGTTACTTGTAGTGTGAGTGAAGTAGGGCTGAAGTAATTTGTTCTCTCAGGTGATCAATCAAGAGTCGTTTCAGTTTCTCTTAAGGTGTGAATTGTGGGCAGGGCTTAGTAATCTGCATCTCGCACACATTCTTGCTTAACAACTGCTATTTTTGACCTCTAGACTATAACTTGACCTCTGCAGCTATTCCAGAACGCAGATGCATGACTTTGTTCCACATGTCTCCACTTCTCTCCTCCCTTTACTGGCTTCCTGCATCAAACTCAAAATTTGACTGTTTCTCGGGTATTTGGGTTAACTCAACCCTTCCCCCAAAAAATCCTTCCCATCAATTTTATTGGTACTTAGTTACTATAGCTACATGTGCAAGTTGCTCTGGATAATCGTGTACCTTCTCTTGTGCCTGACCCAAGGTTGTCAGTCATAAATTTAACATCAGTATTTATAATTTTAAATGAACATTGTTTTCCATATAAACTAAATGTCAGGTAGGGGGTATGTGCACTGCTAGTTTGATTACCTGACCACATGCTGTTGTGTCTGCAGACAATGTCTGACTGTGAGTTGATTCTGGCCAGCTGGGGGAAAGTGGAGAGCAACCTTGCAGGTTACGGAGGAGAAGTTCTGACCTGGTGAGTACCAAACCACTTTGTTTCAGAAGTAGTCTTCTGGCATGTCTAGCAATGTGACACAATGACTAACCAACTTTTGAAATTTATAATGAAGCCTAATAATTCAGACTCCTGCTGCTATTGCTTCAATGTAGTCTTAAAGCAAATAGTCTTCCCCTCTCCGTTGCTCACCAGTCTGGAAGGAAACCAGGACTATATACAGAGCCTAGACTGTCATCATGATGCATGTTTCCATATGATTTTCCAATCCACCTTACTACGCTATTATTTGCCGTCAATTTATAGCCACAGATGTATTACTGGGTGATAATCCTATGTACACACTCTCTTTGGACAGTCTGTTCACAGAGCACCCTGACACCCAGAAACTCTTCCCCAAGTTTGTGGGGATCCCACATGCTGATCTGGCTGGGAATGCAGCCATTGCGGAGCACGGCAAAACTGTTCTGACAAAACTGGGTGAGATCCTCAAGGCCAAAGGCTCTAGTGATGTCATCAAGCCACTGGCTACAACCCATGCCAACACGCACAAGATCAGCCTCGACAACTTCAAGGTAACTTTCTTAAATTTGCGTTTTATTTAAGATTACTTAAATAAAAGGTTGAGCAAATGAACTGCAACCTTCTAGTGATGCCTCTAATACCCTCATTCTTCCCGTCAGCTGATCACGGAGGTCATCATTAAGCTGTTTGGGGAGAAGGGCGTGTGGGATGCTGCTACCCAGGATGCCTTCAGAAAGGTGATGGGTGTCGTCGTCAATGAGATCGACTGTGTCTACAAGCAGCTAGGCTTCGCTGGCTAGATGACCTCTGTCCCCTCAAGTCCTGACATTGCTGGAACCAAGTAAACAAGTGTCAATTTAGCCAGTGGGAGTAGATTGTAATCAGTGTTATTGGTGGATCATGATGTTTTACAGCAAATTACTGATCTAAAATAAAAACACTGGACTTGTACCATGTATGCTTTCATGCTTTTCCTGGAGAGGGAGCCAGCACAGCTTTTGTTTGTCTGCCCCCACCTTCAGGTGTTTTGCATTTTGAGTAGAGGTCTTTGCAAGAGGATTAATTCACAATATTTAACGCTGGTGTACAATAGAATTTTTTTTTTTTAGTAGATTTAAGGTGTGATTACAAGTTAAGCTTTTGATTTCACTAATCCTTTAGATGCTTTAACAAACTTCAAACATTTAAACTAAACATTAGCAACTGCGGTATTGGTATTAAAATGTGGTTTGTGGCTACTGTTTTTTTTTTTTTAATTGCAAACATGTTACACACAATCTCTCTCTCAGAAGTGGCAAATGCACAATATTTTCAGCCAACATTGGTGCATTACTACTTTGTCATAAATTGAACAAAAATAAAAACATTGACACTGTGCAAAAGTTTGGGCACCCTACATGATCAGTAACACCACCACTGGCAGATATCACAGCTTGCAAATGTTTGCAAAAACTCCTGTTTATAGCTAGCTGAGCATTTCAATTCTTTTACTTGATCTTCTCCCAGTCTTACAAAAGGTTTCTAGTTCTGTAATCTTTGTCTTGCATGCACAGCTCTTAAGAGCTCATATTTTTAACCATGTTTAAATGAGGGGACTGTGATGGCCATTCCAAATCCTTCAGCTTGTGTCTCTTGAGGTATTCCATAGTGGATCTCGAGGTATGTTTAGGATCATTGTCCTGTTGTAGAAGCCGTATCCTTTTCAGCTCTTTGACAGATTGAGTGGCGTTTGCATCCAGAATTTGCTGGTATTTACTGGAATCCAGCAATCCATGGGTGGAGGCATCCATTCTTCCCTCCACCTGTGCCACTGGCTGCAACACAACTCCAAAGCATGATGGATCCACCCCCATGCTTATTAGTTGGCAAGGTGATCTTTTCATGAAATGCTGCTGCTTTTTCTTTCCCCTCCAAACATGCCTTTGCTGATTGTGTCCAAAAAGTTCTATTTTAATTTCATCGGTCCACAGCACCTGTTTCCAAAACGCATCAGGCTTCTGTAGATGTTCTGTTGCATGCTTCTTCCATTGGATTTTATGATGGGTACCTAGGTAAGATTTTCTTCTGCTGACTTCCATGAAGGTTTTATGGAACGGTGCCTCGGTCTGCTGAATCTCTCTGCAGGTTTTTTTGCAGTCAAATGGGGAGGTTTCAATTTGTTTTTCTGACCAGCATATGAGCAGTTCACTGTTCTTGGTCTTCCAGATCTCATCTTGACCCCAGTTCCACTGAACTGCCATTTCTCACTTTAACATTCATGTAGATGATGCTAATGACACTTTAGCACTCGCATTTATGGATTTGCTAAATTCTTTTGGGGTTAAACAAAATATAAATAAACCAACTCACAGCTTTAATCATACGCTAGATTTAATTATATCCCATGTCTCTAATATAGACATTCTACCTCAGTGATTTCACAGATCATCTCTTAGCATATACTCTACCTGTAGAACAGCTTATCTGTGCTTCCCCACGTTATAATAATTTGGTAGAAATATTAATCCGACTACTAAAGACAGATTCACAAGTAATCAGCCGGATCCGTCCCAATTTCTTATCAGACCCCAAAGTGCAGACGATCTAGATGATGTGATTAGTAGCATGGGCACTCTTTTTACCAGTACATTAGACACTGTTGCTCCCATCAGATTAAAAAAAGTCAGAGATAAAACACTTGCACCATGGTACAATAGTCATACTCGCGCCCTAAAGAGAGCAACCCGTAACCACGAGCGATAATGTAGAAAAACTAAATTAGTATAAAGGTGGTATGTGCAGCTATAGACGGGCTCTAAAAGCGGCTCGGGCCGAGCATCTGAGCCAACTCATAGCAAGAAACCAAAACAATCCCAGGTTCCTATTTAATACTGTGGCTAGCCTAACAAAACCTAAGATGTCTGCAGGGAGTATCCCATCACAGCTTAGAAGTGAAGACTTCATGAACTTCTTCAATGAAAAAAAAAAACGATAGTATCAGGAAGAAAATAATGGAAATTCAACCTCTAACACCATCTCATGATCCAGTCCAGTCTAAAGCTTCACAATTAGATTTTCAGTGCTTTACAGGTATAGGACAGGAAGAGCTGTATAAACTTATCACCTCAGCTAAATCAACAACATGCTTGCTGGATCCAATCCCAACTAGACTTTTAAAAGAAGTGATAAATATAGCTGGAGCGCCCCTTCTAAACATTATCAACTCTTCATTATATCTAGGTCACGTCCCTAAACCTTTCAAGTTGGCAGTTAAGTCTCTTCTTAAAAAATCTAATTTAGACCCAAATGATATAACAAATTACAGACCAATTTCAAACCTTCCGTTTATGCCAAAGATATTAGAAAAGATAGTATCAGCCCAAATATGCACATTCTTTCAGGAAAACAATATCCTCGAGGAATTTCAGTCAGGTTTCAGGCCCCATCATAGTACAGAAACTGCACTAGTTAAAATGGTAAATTACTTGTTTTTAGCTTCGGACCAAGGCTGCATCTCAATATTCATCTTACTTGATCTTAGTGCTGCATTCGACACTATAGAGCATAACATTCTCATAGATCGCTTACAAAATCACATTGGTATTCAGGGACAGGCGTTAAAATGGTTTAGATCCTATCTGTCTGATCGATTCCATTGTGTAGATCTGAATGGAGAACAGTCTGGTGTAATGCCAGTGAAATATGGGGTGCCACAAGGGTCAGTTTTAGGACCTCTGCTGTTCTCAATATACATTACATGGGTAACATCATTAGAAGACATGGGATTAGTTTCCATACCCAGTTATACATCTCCACAAAACCAGACGAAATACCCAAATTGTCTAGACTAACTGAGTGTATTCAAGATATGAAAGACTATTAATTTTCTTTTACTAAATTCAGATAAGACAGAGATATTACTTATTGGCCCAAAAACCAGTACACACCAGCTCTCACAATTCAGCTTGCATTTAGAAGGATGTACTGTTACCACCAGCTCGACAATGAAAGACCTGTGTAATATTAGACAGTAACTTATCCTTTGAAAATCCTCTGTTGAGTATCTGCAAGTGTGTGTACAAGGTTTAAAGAGACAAAGTATTTGTAAAGCTTTGAAATTGGCATTTATTGATGACCACTGTTGCCATGCATCAGATCTAATGAGCTGATTAAGGTCTGAAACCTTGTAAAAAGAACTTGACACTCTGAAACCCTTAGAGTGGCCAAACTTTTGCACAGTGCCATGATTTTATTTTTGTTCAATTTATTGAATAAGAAGTAACTGCATCAATGTTTGCTGAAAATATTCATTTCTAAGAGAGACTGTTAACATCTTTTCAATTAAAAGAAATCACCAAAATCTATCAAGGGGTGTCTAAACTTTTGCATAAGACTATATATACCAAATGCTATTTTTTAATAAAAATGAAAATTTGAGGCACATCAAGGTCAGCTCAGTAGAGCCATTTAAATCCTACAGCACAAGGGTTGCTACTGCAGTTACATGGCTGACGGTTCTGTTCAGGTTTGCAGTGAAGAGAGGAGAAAGCGAGAGTAAAAAATGTTACTTTAAAAAAAAAAAGTTTTCAGCTATTTTCCTTGGACTTAGAAAAGTGGCATTATACACCTTGAGCATGTTTGGTTCAATGTATAGATGTGAGTTAGCATTCTCAACACTTAACATTATCAAAAGTAAATACAGGCCAAGAATGACCAATGAGCATTTCCATTCCAGTACACTGACTTCATTCCTCCCAAGATACGAAGTGTTTGCTGGAAAGGCCAGAGTTTTCAATCAGACACCGTATACAAATACTATGTTTTTTGTTCTTTCCTCAACTAGAACATTTTATGCTTCAGTCTTTAAGCACAACAGGCAATTTGATTTCATTTATATTTGAGGTTATTACAACACTGGCACATTTTTGCCTGTTGGTGTTTCTGAATGATATTTGTTGATGTTCTTTTACCAATGCAACTTGAAGAGAGCAGTGTTCAACATTAAATACATTTAGTTAAGTGGAGACATTATACTGTGACTGAAGATAAAATGTGATATGAGATTTAGGACTTTTTTTTTTTTTTTTTAAACCAGAGAGGTTTGCATTCATTGATAATTTGTTAAGCTCAGCAGAGAAAAGCACTTTATTTTTAGTTATTAAAATTCAAATTAATTCATGTTCTGTACAGATTTACAGATGAAGGCATTTTGTTTCCTTCATCATACTTTTTGTCAGATACTGTTACTCTCACTCACTCATCATAATACAGCTTTATTATCCTGTACTCAAAGTCACAGGGGACCTGGAGTCTATCCCAGGAGGCTAAGTTTTCTTTCTCCACCCATGTCCCTTTAAGGGCTCAGTAGATTTCTGTATGTGATCCATACACACGTCTATCCTGGAGAGTCGGAGCTCAGACTTACTGTAATGTCGTGACAGAAATAAACCAAAAAAAAGATAACACTCCAGGACTGGTTGTTGAATCCAAAAACTCACTCATCTGCTGATATCTTTAAGACTGAAATGTATTCCATCTCCCACTGACACACACACACAAACACACACACACCTTACAGACCGCTTGACAAGAATCAAAATCACTCTTGATGGTCAGAGTCTCACTGTGTCACTGATCTGTTTCTCTCTGACAGAATGGGATTATGTACCGTGTTGGGTTCTGGAGTCAGATAACAAAAATCTAAAATAATTAAACATCCCTAGGGTTAAATATTAATCACAGATTAAAGATCCAAAAGGGAGAGAGAGGAAAAACGGTTTACAGCATGAAGATGGAAAAAAAAAAATAAAAAAAATGAAGGACTTGATTTTGGAGCTTCAGTGAGTTATTGGTCAGAAATGTTCCAACACTGTGGATGTAAGAATCAGTGACGCCTCAAACGTCCTGAGCTCTGATCGACCTGTTTCTGATGGACTCCTTCTAATGCTTTGTGTGTCCGCTCAATGCGTATTGATGTCAAACACCTACATGTTTTAACTCGCAGTGAGATGTGTTGTTAGGCACTGAGAGCCACTGCAAGTGACCTGATGTTTTGTGAGACAGCCAAAATTCTTTAAAATTTTCAAGTAATCACTACACCAAAATCTGTGTAGTGCAGTGCAAAAAGTGCAGGTCAGGGAGCTCGGTGTGGATGATGTGCTCAGCTAATCGCACCACCCTCTGTAGAGCTCGTCTGTCCTGCATGGTGCTGTTCCCGAACCAGGTTGTGATGTTTCCCGTCAGGATGCTCTCTATGGTGCAGGAGTAGAAGTTCCTGAGCACCTTGGAGGGCAGTCTAAAGTCTCTCAAGCGCCTGAGGTGGTAGAGACGCTGTCGGGCCTTCTTCACCACGGTGTTGATGTGACAGGACCATGACAGGTCCTGCTTGATGTGGACACCGAGGTATCTGAAGCTGTCAACTCTCTCCACTGGGCTGTTGTTGATGACAGGGCTCTGGTAGTTCCTCTCCTGCTTTGTGCTGAAGTCCACTATCAACTCCTTTGTCTTGCTGACGTTTAGAAGGAGATTGTTCCTCTGGCACCAGTGCTCCAGATTATCGTTGTCAGAGATCAGGCCCATCACGACGGTGTCGTCAGCAAACTTCATGATGGTGGTGGAGTTGGTAGAGGCTACGCAGTCGTGTGTGTACAGTGAGTACAGCAGGGGGCTCAGAACACAACCCTGTAGTGCTCCAGTGCTGAGAGTGATGGAGGCTGAGACATGACCGCCCATCCTTTCAACCTGTGGTCTGCCAGTTAGGAAGATTTGAACGGTAAGCGAACTGAAGTGGATCCAGTGTGTTGGGTAGTGAAGAGATGATGAAGTCTCTGACCAGCCGTTCAAAGCACTTGATCACCACTGATGTGAGGGCTACAGGTCGATAGTCATTGAGGGAAGCAGGATGTGGTTTCTTCGGAACAGGAACAAGGAACACGAGAGAGAGAGAGAATCGTGATCTCAATTCCCATGGAGGAAAATCCTGATTTACATTTTGTCAAGAATCGTGCAGCCCTAGAGACGGGTAAGAAAGTAATAAAAATGAGAACCAGTGACAGAGATACAGAAACCTCAGGTGGGAAATGTGAGGAGCTTTTATATACAGTTCCCTCTAAATACCTTTATAGTGTACACAGACTGTGGATCTACCACGTTACCAATCAGACGTAGCAACAATAATCACATGACTCCGTTTGACCAATCAGCCGCATGTGGTAAAAAAAAAAAAACTCTTCATCCATAGTAGACAGCGAATGAAACATGTCAAAGTCAGTTTTACTGTTTTATTTAATGTTGCAACGTTAGCATATATATTTAGCAAATAAGCTAAAGGTAAAAATATATCAGTTTCTTACATTTGTTCTGCTGTACACAGTTTATGGTAAAGTGAGACACACATGTTCTAATGTTATTTTCTATCTGCTGAGCCATTTGGAGGGAAACTGAATATACAGGATATCTTACACAGGAAATAGTTACACTGCTCAAACATACATATGTTACCTACAGTAGGATTTATTTCAAAAGCTTTATGTTGTAAAAAAAAAAAAAGTGAGATTAGGAAATTTACCAGTGGGAGAGAAACAGAATCCTCAGGTGGGAGGAGTATCAAAAGGGGTGGGATTAACATCTAGATGTCTTTGATTGACAGATGAGATGTATAAAAGGCAAATGTAAGTACTCACTACTGCAGGACAGGTCTGAAGAACATCTTCTCATCATAGCTGAGTGAAACACTCTCCTGGTAAGTGTGTGTATCTTTCAGGTGGCTGGGATTCTTATCAGGTGGGACTTGGAAAAAAAAAAAAAAAAAAAAAAGCACAAAGTTGCAGAGGCTGTAAGCACATTTACAATTTGATTTTAATTTGAGAATTAATTTTCAATATTGAGATGTACATGTGTGGCTTTGTGTGTATTTGGGTATGATGGTCTTGTGTGTAGGTTGCACAGGACTGTGTGTTAGTATTTCTCCACTGGAAAGGTAGGTTTTTAGGGGGGCTATGAATAGTTGGTTCTATCTTGTGTGCTAGTTCTTTATTCTGAAGTAATTGGTTCTCTCAGGTGACTAATCAAGAGTAGTTTCAGTCTCCCTAAAGGTGTGAATTGTGGGCAGGGCTTAGCAAGATGGATTGAAGGTGGCTCTTCATCCTACAACAGTTGGAGCCCCAAATCCAGCTAGAAATTGTATTGCTTATCTAGTGCATATTCTTGTCTAGCATGACATAAATAAGCCTGGTACAGACACTGACCTGACCGAGCTGCTCATCAAAAGAATTTCTCTCTCCACACAGCTGCTTACCCAGTCCTGTTATTTCAACTACTGCAGTTGATTCAAAATACAGATGCATGCCTTTACACCCCCAGAGATTCTCCCACACTCCCCACTTCTCTGATCACTTAATTTGCTTCCTGTAGCTGCCTGCATCAAATGCAAACCACTGCTTGCCACAAAACTAAATGGCTAAGTGCCCACTTACCTCATCCTCTAATCATACCCTGCACTGATCATGTTTCCTGATCCTCCAGTACTGCTTGACTGGGCCGACCATCTCTCCAGGATGGAAGCAGTCGTGCATCTAGATTGTTTTCTGTTCTCCTCTTAGGTGGTGCAATGAACTTTCTCTAGAAGTATGTAGTGCTGTCACTGCAACCTTAAAGCAATGACTAAAGATGCTCTTTCTTGGGTATTTGGGTTAATGATCCATCAAAAACACCTTTCCAATGGTGTTTAATTGGTACTTCTAGTTGGCTTCCAAGAGACAATTCAACAAGTTGTAAGTTGCCCTGGATAAAAATGTGCATGTGTCTGACTTGGTGATGGAGCCTGACTTTTAATGCTTTCAAAATGATGTGTAAAACTGGAGAATTACATTTGCATAATGTTGAGTAGGATGTATGTGCACTGCTAGTTTGTTGTGACCTGACCTCCTGTCTGACTGTATGCTGTTGTGTCTGCAGGCACAATGTCTGACTGTGAGTTGATTCTGGCCAGCTGGGGGAAAGTGGAGAGCAACCTTGCAGGCTATGGAGGAGAAGTTCTGGCCTGGTGAGTACCAAACCACTTTTCCAAAAGGTTCTTCTAGCATGTCAAGCATCAAAGCCCAAAGACTAACCAAGTCTTACAGTTTAGAGGGACTTGAACTGTTTCCTCATGGTTATTTCTCAATCCAGCTTTCTCTCATCTAGTACTTCCTGTCACTTCAGCCCCAAATGTATTACTGGATATTAATCATGTGTACACACTGTTTGGCTAGTCTGTTCACAGAGCACCCTGACACCCAGAAACTCTTCCCTAAGTTTATGGGGATCCCACATGTTGAACTAGCTGGAAATGCAGCCATCGGGGAGCACGGCAAAACTGTTCTGACAAAACTGGGTGAGATCCTCAAGGCCAAAGGATCTAGTGATGTCATCAAGCCACTGGCTACAACCCATGCCAACACGCACAAGATCAGCCTCAACAACTTCAAGGTAATGCTCTCTTTACTTGAAAATAAACTGCACCCTACTAGAGATGCCTCTAATATCTGACTCTTTCCATCAGCTGATCACTGAGGTCATCAACAAGGTGTTTGGGGCGAAGGGCGTGTGGGATGCTGCTACCCAGGATGCATTCAGAAGGGTGATGAGTGCTGTCGTCAATGAGATCGATGGCGTCTATAAGCAGCTAGGCTTTGCTGGCTAGATGACCTTTGTCCCCTCCAGTCCAGACACTTGTTTACTTGCTTCCAGTAATAATAATAATTTAGCCAGTGGGAGTGATGTCTAATCAGTATTGATGTTTTACAGCAAATTACTGATTTTAAAATAAAACCATGGGATCCTACTGTGTGTGCTTTCATGCTTTGTGTGCCTGACCCACCTTCAGGTGTTTTACATTTTGAATAGAAGTCTTTGCAAGAGATTTTATTCCAAGTGTGTGATTTGACAAATGTACTGCAGAATTGAATGTACAAGCAAGTGTCTTTCAGTGGCTTTAAGATGTGATTACAAAAGTTGAGGTATTTTGCACAGATTTTGACTTGACAAATTACGTTGTCTCAGCTCATGCAAACTCGTACCTGCTTCAAGTTTCTTTTTTTTGGGGGGGGTGATAAAAGAGCTGTAAGAAAATTTACAGGGTCTGACCGCATCACTGGTAACTGTATCCAACAGGGAAAATCTCACCTTGTGTGTCGTATCCAACCCTACAGTGAAGTGACCTCAAAGAGCTGAGTTTACCTGAGGTCTGTTTGGAGCTCTAAGGCTCAGACTGATTGGTGCTCAATTAGTGATTATCTGATTTCACCCAAATAAGGATGGGGTCCCTGGTGAGTCTGGTTCCTCCCAAGGTTTCTTCCTCTTGTCATCTCTGGGAGCTTTAACCAATGACCACAGTTAAGTGTGCTTTATAAAAATGTATTGTGTTTGAGTGTGTACCAATTTGAGCTATGTTTGTCATATGGAACAGAAGTGTTTCCCAGTTATTTTATACTAAACGTCAAAGTTTGTAGAGTTTAGTAAGAAGTGTGCTGCAGAATTACAAAACCCTCGAAGCAGAAAGTGTTTGTACTTTTAGGCCACGTCCACGCGTAGCCGGGTATTTTTAAAAACAGATTTTTCCTTTATTTTTAAAAAAAATAATTCTGTCCAAACAACCTAGGCTTTAAAAATATCTTTGTCCACACGAAAATGCAAAATGCCCTGTTACGCGCTGTTAGGAGCCTCCTTAATCAAAGCGGGCCAGTCAGGAGCCTAGACAAAATGTCATTACGTCGTTGCCTGCGGGGTCTGTGTGTCGTCAGAGTTTTGTACAGTATGTAGCAGCAGTGAGCTTAGTAGTAGATTCAGGCACCTCTGTTTATTGACGCAATAAAAATAAAGAGGTTAAACTATTTTTTATTCAACTTTAAACACAAATATATTACATTATATTTTACATTTTTGAGTAGTTTTTCATTTCTTCACTCTTCTCTTAAGATCTCTTCCATTCTGCATGGATCACTGTTATTTCTCTCCTTGTATTTCCTCACTCTCTCTCTACCACTCACATCTCACCCTGAATTCTTTGTCTCAAAAAATAGTAAAATATTTCATTTTTGACACTATAGAAAAGATAAAAGTATCTGTAAAAACAGCAGAAACATGTCAATTAAAATATTTATTGTATTTATTAATTTAATTGGTCAAGAAAATAAAGGGTTAAGCATTATTTAATTATTTAACCAACCAGCTTGTCATCTTGTGTGACCTTTTCGTCCTTCAGTGTGACAGTAGTGGTGTTACACCGGAGGATATTTTGGGTGGGGTAGAAATTGAGACAGAAAATTTTGAAAATAGGAGAAAGAGATAGGTGAGAATGTAATAAAAATTAGAACCAGTGGGAGAGAAATTGAGTCCTCAGGTGGGAGGAGTATTATAAGGGGCGTGGTTAACATCTAGACAAGGTGTGGGTATGTTTGATTGACAAACTTGTGTAGGATCCAAAGTATAAAAGGGCAAAGTCAGGAGTCAGTGGCACTGCAGGACAGGTCTGAAGGACTTCTCATCTTAGCTACACACTCTCCTGGTAAGTGTGTGATCTTTCAGGTGGTTGGGGTTCTTATCAGATTTGACTGTGGCCACTTTTGCAGAATAAGTTACAAATTGAATTTCTGCTTAATAGTTTGTGTATTTAGGTATGATGATGGTTTGTGTAGGTTGGCAGGACTGTGTTGTGTGCTTGGACTTTTCTTCACTGCAGAGGTTTTTCGTTTTGTAACACTTGTTTTGACACGGTTCATATTGTGTAACTAGTATTGCTGTTCTGTGGTGTTAATTGTAGGTCTAAAGTCATTTGTTCTCTCAGCTGATTAATCAAGAGGAATTTCAATCTCCCTTAGGGTGTGAATTGTGAGTGGGGCTTAGCTATATATTGAAGGTGGATCCTCTCTATCCTGCAACCGTTGGCGTACTAAATCCAGATAGGAAGTGCGTCCCAGATCTGCACGCATTCTTGTTTAAAATTGCTATTTTTCTAAGCCCAGAAGCCGAACTGACTTGACCCAGCTGTCCAACAAAATGTATTTCTTTTCACACAGGCTGCTTAGGTGCTCGTTCAGTACTCCTTTTTTTTTTTTTTTTTAAGACTGTAATTTGACCTCTGCATCAATTCCAGAATGCAGATGCATGACTTCTCAATCCCCATGAGTTCTCCCAATTGTCCCCACTTCTCTGCTCCCATTGTCTCCCAAGACTTTTCTGTCCTAACTCTTGAGTGGTGCAATAAGCCATCTCTAGATGTTCACAACTGAGTCACTGGCAAACTTTAAGGGGTGGTCTGTTTCTTGGGTCTTTGGGTTAACTCCTCCCCCACCCAAAAAGTCCTTCCTATCACACTGACTGGTACTTCTAGTTAGCAGCCTAGGGTAATTCAAAGAACTTGTAAGTTGCTCTGGAGAAGTGTGCATACTTCTCTGCTTGACCCAAAGTCATGAATACTGACTGTACACAATTTTTTTTTTTTTTAAATTAACACAAACACTTTAATAGGAGGTATGTGCACTGCTAGTTTCATTACCTGACCTCAATTGTCTGATTGCTGTTGTCTGCAGGCACAATGTCTGACTGCGAGTTGATTCTGGCCAGCTGGGGGAAAGTGGAGAGCAACCTTGCAGGCTATGGAGGAGAAGTTCTGACCTGGTTAGTACCAAACCACTTTTCCCAATGTGGTCTTCTGGCATGTCAAACATTAAAGCACAAAGACTAACCATTCTTGGAGTTTATAGTGAAGGCTAATAATGACCAGTTCTGTTATTGATTCAACATGTGGTGACGAAGAGCAATAGTCATTGTAGCTGAAGTGGCAAAACTTAGACTGCCACCTTGATGCATGTTCCCTTTTTCCCCAATACACCTTTCTCTCTACTCTAGTACTTGCTGTCAATTTATAGTCACAAATGTATTACTGGAGAATAATTATTTATACACTCTCCGGATAGTCTGTTCACAGTAGTCTTTTGGTATGTTAAGCAACATGGCACAACGACTAACCAAATCTTGAAATTTATAATGAAGGCTAATAATTCAGACCAGTGCTGGTATTGCTTTAATGTGGGGGAAATCGGTAGTCTTCCCCTCTCCTTTGCTTACTAGTTTGGAAGGAAACCAGGACTATTTACAGAGCCTAGACTGTCATCTTAATGCATGTTTCCATATGATTTTCCAATCCACCTTTCTATCCTTGTATTTGCTGTCAATTTATAGCCACAGATGTATTACTGGGTGATAATCCTATGTACACACACTCTTTGGACAGTCTGTTCACAGAGCACCCTGACACCCAGAAACTCTTCCCCAAGTTTGTGGGGATCCCACATGCTGAACTGGCTGGGAATGCAGCCATCGGGGAGCACGGCAAAACTGTTCTGACAAAACTGGGTGAAATCCTCAAGGCCAAAGGCTCTAGTGATGTCATCAAGCCACTGGCTACAACCCATGCCAACACGCACAAGATCAGCCTCAACAACTTCGAGGTAAAGCTCTTGAATTTGCCTTTACTTGATCAAATGACCTGCATCCTACTAGTGATGGCTCTAATACCATCAATCTCTTTTCCCATCAGCTGATCACGGAGGTCATCATTAAGCTGTTTGGGGAGAAGGGCGTGTGGGATGCTGCTACCCAGGATGCCTTCAGAAAGGTGATGGGTGTCGTCGTCAATGAGATCGACTGTGTCTACAAGCAGCTAGGCTTCGCTGGCTAGATGACCTCTGTCCCCTCAAGTCCTGACATTGCTGGAACCAAGTAAACAAGTGTCAATTTAGCCAGTGGGAGTAGATTGTAATCAGTGTTATTGGTGGATCATGATGTTTTACAGCAAATTACTGATCTAAAATAAAAACACTGGACTTGTACCATGTATGCTTTCATGCTTTTCCTGGAGAGGGAGCCAGCACAGCTTTTGTTTGTCTGCCCCCACCTTCAGGTGTTTTGCATTTTGAGTAGAGGTCTTTGCAAGAGGATTAATTCACAATATTTAACGCTGGTGTACAATAGAATTTTTTTTTTTTAGTAGATTTAAGGTGTGATTACAAGTTAAGCTTTTGATTTCACTAATCCTTTAGATGCTTTAACAAACTTCAAACATTTAAACTAAACATTAGCAACTCAGGTATTGGTATTAAAATGTGGTTTGTGGCTACTGTTTTTTGTTTTTAATTGCAAACATGTTACACACAATCTCTCTCAGAAGTGGCAAATGCACAATATTTTCAGCCAACATTGGTGCATTACTACTTTGTCATAAATTGAACAAAAATAAAAACACTGACACTGTGCAAAAGTTTGGGCACCCTACATAATCAGTAACACCACCTCTGGCAGATATCACAGCTTGCAAATGTTTCCAAAAACTCCTGTTTATAGCTAGCTGAGCATTTCAATTCTTTTACTTGATCTTCTCCCAGTCTTACAAAAGGTTTCTAGTTCTGTAATCTTTGTCTTGCATGCACAGCTCTTAAGAGCTCATATTGTAACGATGTTTAAATGAGGGGACTGTGATGGCCATTCCAAATCCTTGAGGTATTCCATAGTGGATCTCGAGGTATGTTTAGGATCATTGTCCTGTTGTAGAAGCCGTATCCTTTTCAGCTCTTTGACAGATTGTGTGGCGTTTGCATCCAGAATTTGCTGGTATTTACTGGAATCCAGCAATCCATGGGTGGAGGCATCCATTCTTCCCTCCACCTGTGCCACTGGCTGCAACACAACTCCAAAGCATAATAGATCCACCCCCATGCTTATTAGTTGGCAAGGTGTTCTTTTCATGAAATGCTGCTGCTTTTTCTTTCCCCTCCAAACATGCCTTTGCTGATTGGGTCAAGTTCTATTTTAATTTCATTGGTCCACAGCACCTGTTTCCAAAATGCATCAGGCTTCTGTAGATGTTCTGTTGCATGCTTCTTACGTTGGATTTTATGATGGGGATGCAGGTAAGGTTTTCTTCTACTGAATCTTCCTGCAGGTTTTTTTTTGCAGTCAAATGGGGGTTTCAATTTGTCTTTCTGACAAGCATACGAGCAGTTCTCTGTTCTCTTGGTCTTCCAGATCTCATCGTGACCTCCACAGTTCCCCTGAACTGCCATTTCTCACTGTGGAAACTGCAAGCTGACAATGCTTTACTATCTTGTAGCCTTCTCCTGCATTGCGGGCATCAGTAACTTTTTCTTTTTTTCCAGTGTTTTACACAGCTGCTTAGAGGAACCCATGGTTGTTGAGTGTCTGCAAGTCTTTGCACAAGGATTAAAGAGAGAAAGTATTTGTAAAGCTTTGAAATTGGCATTTATTAATGACCGCTGTTGCCATGCATCAGATCTAATGAGCTGATTAAGGTCTGAAACCCTTAGAGTGGCCAAACTTTTGCACAGTGCCATGATTTTATTTTTGTTCAATTTATTGCATAAGAAGTAACTGCATCAATATTTGCTGGAAAATATTGTGTTTTTTTTTTTTTTCATTTCCAAGAGAGACTGTGTTAACATCTTTTCAATTAAAAAAAATCTAAATCTATCAAGGGGTGCCTAAACTTTTGCTGTATATATAAGACTGTATATACCAAATGCTATTTTCTAATATAGTAAAAATTTGAGGCACATCAAGGTCAGCTCAGTAGAGTCATTTAAATCCTACAGCGCCAAGGGTTGCTACTGCAGTTACATGGCTGACGGTTCTGTTCAGGTTTGCAGTGAAGAGAGGAGAAAGTGAGAGTAAAAAATGTTAATTAAAAAAAAAAAAGTTTTCAGCTATTTTCCTTGGACTTAGAAAAGTGGCATTATACACCTTGAGCATGTTTGGTTCAACGTATAGATGTGAGTTAGCATTCTCAACACTTAACATTATCAAAAGTAAATACAGGCCAAGAATGACCAATGAGCATTTCCATTTCAGTTTGAGGATTACACTGACTCCATTCCTCCCAAGATTCGAAGTGTTAGCTGGAAAGTTTTCAATCAGATACCGTATACAAATACTATGTTTTTTGTCCTTTCCTCAACTAGAACATTTTATGCTTCAGTCTTTAAGCACAAGTAATAAAAATGAGTACCAGTGAGAAACCTTAGGTGAGAAATGTGGGGAGCTTTTATATACAGTTCCCTCTAAATACCTTTATAGTGTACACAGACTGTTTCAGCTCCTGTTGCTTCTTCTGGATCTTCTCCTGGGATTTCATCTGCTGCTTCTTTACCTCATTCTGGGAAATAAAACATGAATAGGAATTTAAATACATTTCATTATATTCTATAAAAATCACACATATTGTATTTAAAATAAAAACATTGAATCTACACTGAACTGAAATAAAAATCACCCAAACAAAGTAACTGTCCTGAATTAGTTATTTTATAGATAGAAATTAGATTAGAAATATTACTTGTATCATTTGCCGAGGTCGGTAGTAACGAGTTACATTTACTCCGTTACATTTACTTCAGTAACTTTTTGAAAAAAATGCACTGCTATGAGTAGTTTGACTGCACCATACTTTTTACTTTTACTTGATAAGGTTTGTGAAGAAGAAACGCTACTCTTACTCCGCTACATTCGGCTAAACTCGACTCGTTACTTTTTAACCATTTATTCTGTACATTAGATATTCTTTATTTTTGCCAGTGAAATGCAGCCGGTGGATCTACCACGTTACCAATCAGACGTAGCAACAATAATCACATGACTCCATTTGACCAATCAGCCGCAATAACAATAACCGCATGTGGTCAAATGATCACACCGAAAAAAAACTCTTCATCCATAGTAGACAGCGAATGAAACATGTCGCAGTTACTTTTACTGTTTTATTTAATGTTTCAACGTTAACATACATAATGAGCAAATAAGCTAAAGGTAAAAATATATCAGTTTCTTACATTTGTTCTGCTGTACACAGTTTATGGTAAAGTGAGACACACATGTTCTAATGTTATTTTTTATCTGCTGAGCCATTTGGAGGGAAACTGAATATACAGGATATCTTACACAGGAAATAGTTACACTGCTCAAACATACATATGTTACCTACAGTAGGATTTATTTCAAAAGCTTTATGTTGTAAAAAAGTGAGATTAGGAAATTTACCAGTGGGAGAGAAACAGAATCCTCAGGTGGGAGGAGTATCAAAAGGGGTGGGATTAACATCTAGGCATCTTTGATTGACAGGTGAGATGTATAAAAGGCAAATGTCAGTAATCAGTAGCACTGCAGGACAGGTCTGAAGAACATCTTCTCATCATAGCTGAGTGAAACACTCTCCTGGTAAGTGTGTGTATCTTTCAGGTGGCTGGGATTCTTATCAGGTGGGACGTTGGTTAGTGTTGCAAAACAAGTCACAAAGTTGCAGAGGCTGTAAGCACATTTACAATTTGATTTTAATTTGAGAATTAATTTTCAATATTGATATGTACGTGTGGCTTTGTGTGTATTTGGGTATGATGGTCTTGTGTGTAGGTTGCACAGGACTGTGTGTTAGTATTTCTCCACTGGAAAGGTAGGTTTTTAGGGGGGCTATGAATAGTTGGTTCTATCTTGTGTGCTAGTTCTTTATTCTGAAGTAATTGGTTCTCTCAGGTGACTAATCAAGAGTAGTTTCAGTCTCCCTAAAGGTGTGAATTGTGGGCAGGGCTTAGAAAGATGGATTGAAGGTGGCTCTTCATCCTACAACAGTTGGAGCCACAAATCCAGCTAGAAATTGCATCGCTTATCTAGTGCATATTCTTGTCTAGCATGACATAAATAAGCCTGGTACAGACACTGACCTGACCGAGCTGCTCATCAAAAGAATTTCTCTCTCCACACAGCTGCTTACCCAGTCCTGTTATTTCAACTACTGCAGTTGATTCAAAATACAGATGCATGCCTTTACACCCCATAGATTCTCTCACACTCCCCACTTCTGATCACCCACTTACCTCATCCTCTAATCATACCCTGCACTGATCATGATTCCTGATCCTCCAGTACTGCTTGACTGGGCCGACCATCTCTCCAGGATCGAAGCAGTCGTGCATCTAGGTTGTTTTCTGTTCTCCTCTTAGGTGGTGCAATGAACGTCCTCTAGAAGTGTGTAGTGCTGTCACTGGCATCCTTAAAGCCAAGACCAAAGATGCTCTTTCTTGGGAATTTGGTTTAACGCTCCATAAAAAAATAAACACCTTTCAGATGGTGTTTAACTGGTACTTCTAGTTGGCTACCAAGAGAAATTCCAAGTTGTAAATTGCCCTGGATAAAAATGTGCATGTTTCTGGCTTGGTGATGGATCCTGACTTTTAATGCTTTCAAAATGATGTGTAAAACTGTAGAATTATTCTTGGATAATGTTGAGTAGGATGTATGTGCACTGCTAGTTTGTTGTGACCTGACCTCCTGTCTGACTGTATGCTGTTGTCTGCAGACAATGTCTGACTGTGAGTTGATTCTGGCCAACTGGGGGAAAGTGGAGAGCAACCTTGCAGGCTACGGAGGAGAAGTTCTGGCCTGGTGAGTACCAAGCCACTTTTCCAAAAGGTTTCTAGTATGTCAAGCATCAAAGCCCAAAGACTAACCAAGTCTCACAGTTTAGAGGGACTTGAACTGTTCTTTCAATCCACCTTTCCCTGATCTAGAACTTTCTGTCAATTTATAGCCACAAATGTATTACTGGATATTAATCATGTGTACACACTGCTTGGCTAGTCTGTTCACAGAGCACCCTGACACCCAGAAACTCTTCCCTAAGTTTGTGGGGATCCCACATGCTGAACTGGCTGGAAATGCAGCCATCGGGGAGCATGGCAAAACTGTTCTGACAAAACTGGGTGAGATCCTCAAGGCCAAAGGATCTAGTGACGTCATCAAGCCACTGGCTACAACCCATGCCAACACGCACAAGATCAGCCTCAACAACTTCAAGGTAATGCTCTCTTTACTTGAAAATAAACTGCACCCTACTAGAGATGCCTCTAATATCTGACTCTTTCCATCAGCTGATCACTGAGGTCATCAACAAGGTGTTTGGGGAGAAGGGCGTGTGGGATGCTGCTACCCAGGATGCATTCAGAAGGGTGATGAGTGCTGTCGTCAATGAGATCGATGGCGTCTATAAGCAGCTAGGCTTTGCTGGCTAGATGACCTTTGTCCCCTCCAGTCCAGACACTTGTTTACTTGCTTCCAGTAATAATAATAATTTAGCCAGTGGGAGTGATGTCTAATCAGTATTGATGTTTTACAGCAAATTACTGATTTTAAAATAAAACCATGGGATCCTACTGTGTGTGCTTTCATGCTTTGTGTGCCTGACCCACCTTCAGGTGTTTTACATTTTGAATAGAAGTCTTTGCAAGAGATTTTATTCCAAGTGTGTGATTTGACAAATGTACTGCAGAATTGAATGTACAAGCAAGTGTCTTTCAGTGGCTTTAAGATGTGATTACAAAAGTTGAGGTATTTTGCACAGATTTTGATGACTTGACAAATTACATTCTAAGCTCATAAACTCGTACCTGCTTCATGTACACTGTTCCAAACCACGGCTCCAGTGTACAGTTCACTCTTGCACAACAATTGACAGAAATCAATCTTTCTGGAGTATTGCTGTACATCACTGGTCTGTTTCTCTCGGACAGAATGAGATGTGCTGTTGGGTAACAAATCTAAAACAAAACACAATTTGGATGCAGTTTTTTTTTTTTTGCTTTCAAGTTGTAGTTCTGTGATCGCATGGGGCACTCAACTAGGTTAATGATGATGGTCACATGTTACTACAGGGTATAATATTTATGTATGCCCAACAGTAAGTTGCAGATTTGTGCAGCTGAGGCTTATACTCCCAACTTTCTGATCAGTGAGCTGTTGATATATACTGGAGTTTGTGGCCAGACATGTGTATGAAAATGGCTACAATAAAGACATTAAAAGCCTAGCTGTATTAAAATAAAATCAAGAACTACTTTACCCAGTCTCACTGTGAACTTGATTTCTAGAACTTTAACTCTCTAAATGTGACGGTGATGAGCTGTAACCTGCTGTATGAATGGTGAAAAATTGTTAGGGTCTGACCGCATCTCCAGTAACGTCATCCAACAGGGAAAATCTCACCTTGTGTGTCGTATCCAACCCTACAGTGAAGTGACCTCAAAGAGCTGAGTTTACCTGAGGTCTGTTTGGAGCTCTAAGGCTCAGACTGATTGGTGCTCAATTATTGATTATCTGATTTCACCCAAATAAGGATGGGGTCCCTGGTGAGTCTGGTTCCTCCCAAGGTTTCTTCCTCTTGTCATCTCTGGGAGCTTTAACCAATGACCACAGTTAAGTGTGCTTTATAAAAATGTATTGTGTTTGAGTGTGTACCAATTTCAGCTATGTTTGTCATATGGAACAGAAGTGTTTCCCAGTTATTTTATACTAAACGTCAAAGTTTGTAGAGTTTAGTAAGAAGTGTGCTGCAGAATTACAAAACACTTGAAGCAGAAAGTGTTTGTACTTTTAGGCCACGTCCACGCGTAGCCGGGTATTTTTAAAAGCAGATTTTTTCTTCTTTTTTAAAAAATTATTCTGTCCAAACAACCTAGGCTTTAAAAATATCTTTGTCCACATGAAAATGCAAAATGCCCTGTTACGCGCTGTTAGGAGCCTCCTTAATCAAAGCGGGCCAATCAGGAGCCTAGACAAAATGTCATTACGTCGTTGCCTGCGGGGTCTGTGTGTCGTCAGAGTTTTGTACAGTATGTAGCAGCAGTGAGCTTAGTAGTAGATTCAGGCACCTCTGTTTATTGACGCAATAAAAATAAAGAGGTTAAACTATTTTTTATTCAACTTTGAACACAAATATATTACATTATATTGTACATTTTTGAGTAGTTTTTCATTTCTTCACTCTTCTCTTAAGATCTCTTCCATTCTGCATGGATCACTGTTATTTCTCTCCTTGTATTTCCTCACTCTCTCTCTACCACTCACATCTCACCCTGAATTCTTTCTGTCTCAAAAAAGAGTAAAATATCACATTTCATGTTTGACACTATATAAAAGATAAAAGTATCTGTAAAAACAGCAGGAACATATCAATTAAAATATTTATTGTATTTATTAATTTAATTGGTCAAGAAAATAAAAAGGGTTAAGCATAATTTATTTAATTATTTAACCAACCAGCTTGTCATCTCGTGTGACATTTGTTCCTTCAGTGTGACAGTAGTGGAGTTGCACCGGAAGATATTTTGGGTGGGGTGTACAAGTGGGATAGAAATTGAGACAGAACTTTTTGAAAATAGGAGAAAGAGATGGGTGAGAAAGTAATAAAAATGAGAACCAGTGGGAGAGAAGCAGAGTCCTCAGGTGGGAGGAGTATTAAAAGGGGTGTGGTTAACATCTAGACAAGGTGTGGGTATGTTTGATTGACAGACTTTTGTAGGATCCAAAGTATAAAAGGGCAAAGTCAGGAGTCAGTGGCACTGCAGGACAGGTCTGAAGGACTTCTCATCTTAGCTACACACTCTCCTGGTAAGTGTGTGATCTTTCAGGTGGTTGGGGTTCTTACCAGATTTGACTGTGGTCACTTTTGCAGAATAAGTTACAAATTGAATTTCTGCTTAATAGTTTGTGTATTTAGGTATGATGATGGTTTGTGTAGGTTGGCAGGACTGTGTTGTGTGCTTGGACTTTTCTTCACTGCAGAGGTTTTTCGTTTTGTAACACTTGTTTTGACACGGTTCATATTGTGTAACTAGTATTGCTGTTCTGTGGTGTTAATTGTAGGTCTAAAGTCATTTGTTCTCTCAGCTGATTAATCAAGAGGAATTTCAATCTCCCTTGGGGTGTGAATTGTGGGTGGGGCTTAGCTATACATTGAATACATTGAAGGTGGATTCTCTCTATCCTGCAACCGTTGGCGTAACAAATCCAGATAGGAAGTGCGTCCCAGATCTAGCACATATTCTTGTTTTAAAATGTCCATTTTTCTAAGCCCAGAAGCTGAACTAACTTGACCTAGCTGTCCATCAAAAGAATTCTCTTCATATAAGCTGCTTAGATGCTTGTTCAGTATTTGTTTTTTTTTTTTAAGAATGTTATTTGACCTCTGCATCTATTCGAGAATGCAGACGCATAACTTTTCGATCTGAGTTCTCCCAATTGTCCCCACTTCTCTGCTCCCATTGTTCCCCAGGAACTTTTCTGTCCTGGCTCTTGAGTGGTGCAATAAGCCATCTCTAGATGTTCACAACAGCCTAGGGTAATTCAAAGAACTTGGAGGTTGCTCTGGATAAGTGTGCATAATTTTCTGCTTGACCCAAAGTCATGAATACTGAACTTGTTTTGCATACAAACTGTGTAGTAGGTGGTATGTGCACTTACCTCCACTGTCTGATGAATGCTGTTGTGTCTGCAGGCACAATGTCTGACTGTGAGTTGATTCTGGCCAGCTGGGGGAAAGTGGAGAGCAACCTTACAGGCTATGGAGGAGAAGTTCTGACCTGGTTAGTACCAAACCACTTTTCCAAATGTGGTCTTCTGGCATGTCAAACATTAAAGCACAAAGACTAACCATTCTTGGAGTTTATAGTGAAGGCTAATAATGACCAGTGCTGTTATTGTTTCAACATATGGTGGGGAAGAGCAATAGTCATTCTAGAAGTGGCAAAACCTAGACTGCCATCTTGATGCATGTTCCCTTATTTCTCAATCCACTTTTCTCTCTCCTCTAGTACTTGCTGTCAATTTATAGTCACAAATGTATTACTGGAGAATAATTATCTATACACACTCTCTGGACAGTCTGTTCACAGAGCACCCTGACACCCAGAAACTCTTCCCCAAGTTTGTGGGGATCCCATATGGTGAACTGGCTGGAAATGCAGCCATTGGGGAGCATGGCAAAACTGTTCTGACAAAACTGGGTGAAATCCTGAGGGCAAAAGGCTCTAGTGATGTCATCAAGCCACTGGCTACAACCCATGCCAACACGCACAAGATCAGCCTCAACAACTTCAAGGTAACACTTAAATTAACCTTTACTTGATCAAATGACCTGCATCCTACTAGTGATGGCTCTAATACCATCAATCTCTTTTCCCATCAGCTGATCACGGAGGTCATCATTAAGCTGTTTGGGGAGAAGGGCGTGTGGGATGCTGCTACCCAGGATGCTTTCAGAAAGGTGATGGGTGTCGTCGTCAATGAGATCGACTGTGTCTACAAGCAGCTAGGCTTCGCTGGCTAGATGACCTCTGTCCCCTCAAGTCCTGACATTGCTGGAACCAAGTAACAAGTGTTAATTTTAATCATGCTTTTTCAAGAGAGGGGGCCAGCACAGGTTGTCTGCCCCTCCTTCAGGTATGTTTGGCATTTTGAAAGAAGCTTAAGGGTGAAGACTGTCTGTCTACAGTAGATTTAAGCTATGTTTACAAACGTTATGGTTTGGATTTCACTAAGACTTTTCATGAACAAACTTTAAATACACTCTAAAACCAATACAATAATGTCTGGTGTTTAAATGGGGTGTGGATGCTCAAGATTTTTAGTTTCAGCTCACCTCATAAATGAGTCATGTTGTACATTAAACCCAAATAGAGAGGGTGAGTTATGGGGTCGATTCTTCGTACGTCGCTTGAAACAGCCGAGATTAATTGACACATCTAAGATGAGATCATCGTGCTAATTCGGTTCTTCAAGCACATGTTTAGTATAGCTGGATTGAGTTGTCTAGGATTATTGCGCGTTTGTTTAAAAGACGATACACATCGACAGTAGAAACACTGATCACAACCCCTGCGATTGGTTGACGAAATGTCAAAAGGGCAGCTATATTATTATTATTTTTTTTTCCCTCAAGCGGAGCAAAAGCTTTTATTAGAGGGTTATGGAGAATTTCAAACTTTAATAAAGATAATTAAAAATAAAACTAATTATTAAATACGTGAGTGCTGCCCGTGTTACATGTAATATGTATATATATTCAAATCCTATTTGTATTTAACATTAGCGGAACAAATTTTATATTAAGTAATCGTAAGTACTTAAGTAACAGTAACTGTCACCTCAAAGTTCCACCAGTTGAAATCTAAAGAGCGCTGATGGCTCAGTGGTTGATGTCTCGCCTGCCACGCGAAAGACCCGGGTTCGGTTCCCGCGCTGGATTGACTTTACTTTATTTGCAACAAATTCAAATAGTGATAGTTCTGTTTATTTAAAATTGGAAACATCATTACTTAAAATTTATGTAACTGATTACCTCAAATATTTTGAGTTTTGCCAACTTTACTGGGTTTACCGTGTAAAAGTGAAATAGAACAAGTATAGTAAGAAATATATTGTCATGCTGTGCTAAAGGATCCTGTCTATCACACAATACACGAGGAATTAGAAAAACTCTGCGACTAATCCTCACACCTTCAGTAACCGGTTGCTCTCTCATAAACGGACAAGACATGACAGACAGATTTGACAAAACCTCCACTTATATAGATGCAATCGGGGGATAGAATGTTGCATATTAGACACACAAATTAACGATGACCACAGACACACATGTATACATATACTGTATGTTTAAATACGTCCATCCGTAAATATATGCAAGATGCTTTTCTTTTCCCACATGCATCAGTCTGTCAGTCATGCTCTTTAACCAATCAGATGTGATCTCACAAGTTCAACCAATCATAACCCGCCAGGAGCGCAGCCTAAATCCTGTTTACATGAAATAAACCTGCTCCAGAGCAGGTTTAAGCTGACGGACATGTTGCTATGACAGCAAGTGTGAGATTCGCTTCGAAGGACGAAACAATCCAGGATCAGGACAAATCCACAACAATCAAATCCAGCTAACTGAGTTAGCGACGTACGAAGAACGGACCCATGGATTCACAGAAGAGCCACATTGTGTCAGTAGCAAAATTTGGAATCTGGTTTTTCTAGGTCTCACATACACTTCTATTCTGGAGGGTCAGTGCTCAGACTGTGTTTTTGTGAATGTGACATTAAGAAAAGACACCACTCCAGGACTGGGTGCTGAATCCAAAAACTCCCTCATCTCTCGTTTCCTGCTGATGTCTTTGAGACTGAATTGGACTCCACCACACACACCTTACAGAACACTTGACAAGAATCAAAATCGGTCCAACCGTCACTGATCTGTTTCTCTCTGACAGAATGGGATTATGTACCGTGTTTGGTTCTGGAGACATAATGAAATATCCCTAGGGTAAATATTAATCCCAGGAATTGTATTCTTGTTGGAGTAAACGGTCTTCTTTCACACACAGTGAGCGAGTACCCTGTTACTGTGTTACACCTATACTGCAGTAAATCTCTGCTCTGAAAATTAACTAAACTGCTATAGTTGTGGAGAAAAAGACCCAAAGGGGAGAGAGCGAGAAAGTTTAAAGTCTGATTGAAAAATGTGATCTCTCACTGCTCTGTGAAGACACCTCTCCAGGGACAAGGACTGGATTTGGAGCTTCAGTGAGTTATTGGTGAGAAATGTCCCAACACTGTGGATGTAAGAATCAGTGACACCTCAAGCTCTGATCAACTCCGTCACCTCAGTGCTTCACTCCGTGGAGCTGATCAGCTTGTATGGAAACTAACAAGTAGGTCCTGTTACTCTCTACTGCTGCCTGTGAACACATGCTGAAATGGAAATGTGCACTCATGGGATGTTTAGACTGAACTCCATATAAAGGTATCTGTGCACAATACTCCAAGGTCATGTTACTGTACAGTTACTGTAATTCTGATCACACACTCCTGTTCACAGGAGTGTGTGATCCTGACCAGACCACACCATGAATCCACTTACTATACGTTAAGAGAAAGTTCTCATGTTTCATCTATTAAATGTTAATGAACAGATTATTAGAAAGTCCAGGTCTGAACCCTAGTTGTTCCCAGTTAACACAGTAAATAGTGTTACAGACACTCAGCTCCAGGGTCCTGTGTTCAGTCCTGAGCTCAGGTTAAGGGCTGTGTGGAGTTAGATTAACAGGTTGTGGTAAATTGCCCCTAGATGTGATCTATAGTGTGAATGTTTGTGTATATTGCTGTGCAATGGTCTTGCAACCCATTTGCCCCCACTGTAACCAGAAGAGACTCAATATGGCTCTCATATATCAATTTGATCTGCAGTTCTTTGGGACCTGGTTATTGCAGAATGTTAACAGAACGCAGTTCCACAATCATTCCTTATTTCAATAAGGAGGGCAGTGGTGGCTCAGTGGGCTAAGGCACTGAGTTACTGATCGGAAGATCGGCGGTTCGATTCCCAGCTCAGCCAGGTTGCCATTGATGGGCCCTTGAGCAAGGCCCCTAACCCTAACTGCTCCAGGTGCGCTGTACCATGGCTGACCCTGCGTTCTGACCCCAGTTACGCTGGGATATGTGAAGAAGGAATTTCACTGTGCTGTAATGTATATGTGACAAAATAAAGGCTTTACTTACTTTACTTTAAGTTGAGGGTGTGGTCTGTACTCATGAATGTATCCTTAAACATGTCTTGCATGATCCAATGCATATAAATATACAAACATGTACAAAAAAAAATGTTTAACCTTTGTGTGGCCCATGCAAAGGGGAAGAGAGAAAAAATCATAAAATATGAGAGATATAGGTGAGAAAGTAATAAAAATTAGAACCAGTGTGAGATACAGAATCCTCAAGTGGGAGGAGTATTAAAAGGGGTGTGGTTAACATATAGACAAGGTCTGGAATGTTTGATTGACAGGTGAGAGGACAAACTTTTGTAGGGTCCAAAGTATAAAAGGCCAAAGTCAGCAGCCAGTGGCACTGCAGGACAGGTCTGAGGAACATCTTCTCATCGTAGCTGTGCTAAATACTCTTCTGGTAAGTGTGTTATTGTTCAGGTGGCTGGAGTTCTTATCATATGGACCTGTGGTCAGTTTTGCAAAACAAGTTAAACTATTAAAAAGAAATTTAACTTGTAAGACAATTTTTTTTATGCTATAAAATTCTCAGTATTCTGAGATGTGCATTTACATGTGTTAAAGGTTTGTGTAGGTTGCACAGGACTATTTGTGTAAAAAAAAAAAAAAATAATAATAATAAAAATAAACCCTTCAAAGAGGTTTTTCCTTTTGTACAATCTTGTTTTGACACAGTTGGTTTTATATTGTGTAACTAGTATTACTGTTCTGTAGTGTTACTTGTAGTGTTGGACTGTAGGGCTGAAGTAATTTGTTCTCTCAGGTGATCAATCAAGAGTCGTTTCAGTCTCTCTTAAGGTGTGAATTGTGGGCAGGGCTTAGTAATCTGCATCTCGCACACATTCTTGCTTAACAACTGCTATTTTTGACCTCTAGACTATAATTTGACCTCTGTAGCTATTCCAGAACGCAGATGCATGACTTTCTCCCCCATGTCCCCACTTCACTGCTCCCTTTTACTGGCTTCCTGCATCAAACTCAATTTGGGTTAACTCAACCCTCCCCCAAAAAATCCTTCCTATCAAATATTTGACTGGTACTTGTAGTTACTGTAGCTGCTTGTGCAAGTTGCTCTGGATAACCGTGTACATTCTGTTATGCCTGACCCAAGGTTGTCAGTCATAAATACTGATAACTTAATTATAAATTTAACATTGTTTTGCATATAAACTAAATGTCAGGTAGGGGGTATGTGCACTGCTAGTTTGATTATCTGACCACATGCTGTTGTGTCTGCAGACAATGTCTGACTGTGAGTTGATTCTGGCCAGCTGGGGGAAAGTGGAGAGCAACCTTGCAGGTTACGGAGGAGAAGTTCTGACCTGGTTAGTACCAAACCACTTTGTTTCAGAAGTAGTCTTCTGGATGTCACTCAACATGGCACAACTTTAGCAATTTATAATGAAGGCTAATAATTCAGACCAGTGCTGGTATTGCTTCAATGTGGGGGAAGCAGTAATCCAACCCCCTCCCCTCCCCTTTGCTCACCAGTCTGGAAGAAAACCAGGACTATATACAGAGCCTAGACTGTCATCTTGATGCATGTTTCCATATGATTTTCCAATCCAGCTTACTATGCTATTTGCCGTCAATTCATAGCCACAGATGTATTACTGGATATTAATCCTATGTACACTCTCTTTGGCAAGTCTGTTCACAGAGCACCCTGACACCCAGAAACTCTTCCCCAAGTTTGTGGGGATCCCACATGCTGATCTGGCTGGGAATGCAGCCATTGGGGAGCACGGCAAAACTGTTCTGACAAAACTGGGTGAGATCCTCAAGGCCAAAGGCTCTAGTGATGTCATCAAGCCACTGGCTACAACCCATGCCAACACGCACAAGATCAGCCTCAACAACTTCAAGGTAACACTTCCTTAAATTTACCTTTACTTGAGCAAATGAACTGCAACCTACTAGTAATACACCTCCAATATCCTCACTCTTCCCATCAGCTGATCACGGAGGTCATCATTAAGCTGTTTGGGGAGAAGGGCGTGTGGGATGCTGCTACCCAGGATGCCTTCAGAAAGGTGATGGGTGTCGTCATCAATGAGATCGACTGTGTCTACAAGCAGCTAGGCTTCGCTGGCTAGATGACCTCTGTCCCCTCAAGTCCTGACATTGCTGGAACCAAGTAAACAAGTGCCAATTTAGCCAGTGGGAGTAGATTGTAATCAGTGTTATTGGTGGATCATGATGTTTTACAGCAAATTACTGATCTAAAATAAAAACCCTGGACTTGTACCATGTATGCTTTCATGCTTTTCCTAGAGAGGGAGCCAGCACAGCTTTTTTCTGCCCCCACAATCAGGTGTTTTGCATTTTGAATAGAGGTCTTTGCAAGAGGATTAATTCAAAGTACTTAACGTTGGTATACAGTAGAATTAAATGTACAAAGCAGAATTGTTTTAGATTTAAGGTGTGATTACACAAGTTAAGGTTTTGATTTCACTAATCCTTTAGATGCTTTAACAAACTTCAAACACTTTAAAACTAAACATTAGCACCTGAGGTATTGGTATTACAATGTGGCTTGCAACTAAACAAAAAAAAAAAAAAACAGTAGCCACAAATGTGTTACACACAATCTCTCAGAAGTGGCAAATGCACAATAGTTTCAGCAAACATTGCATTACTACTTTGTCATAAATTGAACAAAAATAAAAACATTGGCACCCTACATAATCAGTAACACCACCTATGGAAGATATCACAGCTTCCAAATGTTTGCAAAAACTCAGTTTGTAGCTACCTAAGTCTTTTCAATTCTTTTACTTGATTTTTCTCCCAGTCTTCCTTCCAAATGCTTCTAGTTCTGTAACCTTTGGTTGTCTTGCATGCACAGCTCTTAAGAACTCAAATTTTTAATGTTTAAAGACTGTGGTGGCCATTACAAAACCTTCAGCTTGTGTCTCTTGAGGTATTCCATAGTGGATCTCGAGGTATGTTTAGGATCATTGTCCTGTTGTAGAAGCCATCTTTTCAGCTCTTTGACAAATTGGTGTTTAATTCCAGAATTTGCTGGTATTTACAGGAATCCAGCAATCCGTGGGGGGGGGATCCATTCTTCCCTCCACCCGTGCAATGTTTCCTGTGCCACTGGCTGCAACACAACTCCAAAGCATGATGGATCCACCCCCATGCTTATTAGTTGGCAAGGTGATCTTTTCATGAAATGCTGCTCCTTTTTCTTTTCCCTCCAAACATGCCTTTGCTGATTGTGTCCAAAAAGTTCTGTTTTAATTTCATCATTCTACAGCACTTGTTTCCAAAACGCATCAGGCTTCTATAGATGTTCAGTTGCATCCTTCTTATGTTGGATTTTATGATGGGGATGCAGGTAAGGTTTTCTTCTGCTGACTCTTCCATGAAGGTTTTGTGGAACTGTGCACCACCACTCCTGAGTCTGCTAAATCTTCCTGCAGGTTTTTTTGCAGTCAAATCGGGGGGTTTCAATTTCTTTCTGACCAGCATACGAGCAGTTCTCTGTTCTTAGTCTTCCAGATCTCATCTTGACCTCAGTTTCACTGAACTGCCATTTCTCACTGTGGAAACTGCAAGCTGACAACGCTTTGCTATCACCTTGTAGCCTTCTGCATTATGGGCATCAATAACTTTTTTTGTTTTCAGTGTTTTACACAGCTGCTTAGAGAACCCATGGTTGTTGAGTGCAAGTGTGTGTACAAGGTTTAAAGAGAGTATTTGTAAAGCTTTGAAATTGGCATTTATTAATGACCGCTGTTGCCATGCATCAGAACTAATGAGCTGATTAAGGTCTGAAACCTTGTAAAACAAATGAGCCTCTGAAAGCCCTAGAGTGGACAAACTTTTGCACAGTGCCCTGTTTTTATTTTTATCCAATTTGTTGGATAAGAAGTAACTGCATCAATGTTCGCTGAATTTTTATTTTTTTTTCAATTCCAAGAGAGACTGTTAACATCTTTTCAATTAAAAAAAAAATAAATCTATTAAGGGGGTGTCTAAACTTTTGCATAAGACTGTATAGACCAAATGCTATTTTCTAATAAAATAAAAATTTGAGGCACATCAAGGTCAGCTCAGTAGAGTCATTTAAATCCTTCAGCGCCAAGGGTTGCTACTGCAGTTACATGGCTGACGGTTCTGTTCAGGTTTGCAGTGAAGAGAGGAGAAAGCGAGAGTAAAAAATGTTACTTTAAAAAAAAAAAAGTTTTCAGCTATTTTCCTTGGACTTAGAAAAGTGGCATTATACACCTTGAGCATGTTTGGTTCAACGTATACTATAGATGTGAGTTAGCATTCTCAACACTGAACATTATCAAAAGTAAATACAGGCCAAGAATGACCAATGAGCATTTCCATTCCAGTTTGAGGATTACACTGACTCCATTCCTCCCAACATTCGAAGTGTTAGCTGGAAAGGCCAGAGTTTTCAATCAGACACCGTATACAAATACTTTTTTTTTTTTTTTCCTGAACTAGAACATTTTATGCTTCTGTGATTAACTTCAACAACAGGCAATTTTATTTCATTTATATTTGATGTTATTACAACTTAGTGGACTAAAAGAAACTGTTTTAATTTAGGGATAAAAGGTGTTCTTGTACAATTTTTTCTAACACTGGCACATTTTTGCCTGTTGGTGTTTCTAATATTTGTTGATGTTCTTTTACCAATGCAACTTGAAGAGAGCAGTGTTCAACATTAGATACATTTAGTTAAGTGGAGACATTATACTGTGACTGAAGATAAAATGTGATATGAGATTTAGGACTTTTTTTTTAAACCAGGGACGTTTGCATTCACTGATAATCTGTTAAACTCAGCTCATCAGAGAAAAGCACTTCTTTTTCCTTTTAAGTTATTAATGTTCAAATTAATTCATGTTCTGTACAGATTTACAGATGAAGGCATTTTGTTTCCTTCATCATATTTTTGTCAGATACTGTTACTCTCACTCACTCATCATAATACAGCTTTATTATCCTGTACTCAAGTCACAGGAGGCCTGGAGTCTATCCCAGGAGGCTCAGGGCACGAGGCGGGGTACACCCTGGACAGGGTGGCAATCCATCGCAGGGCACACACACACTCACTCACACTATGGGTGTGAGGTCTGGGGAAGAAATAAAAATAGAGACGAAAAAAAGGGACATGGGAGGAAAAGAAATCGACACCACGTGACTCATACTTCCGGTGCCAAAATATGGAAATTACAAGCTACGAGTACAAACTGAATGTCTTTATATTTTATGTCAAGCTGAAAGTAAAAGTTTTACTACTCAGTAATTCTCTCCATACCTGTTTAACAACACACATGTAACTCCAACCTGAGTATTATCTTTGCCCATATTTGCTACATTTTTTGTAGCGGTTGGCAGCCAGCTTTTAGTAGCATTGCTGCCACCTGCTGGACCAAATCGGCAATGCTGAAGAGTCAAGTTTTGCAAGATCTCACGAACCTTTTTGTTCGTGAGAACAAAGGGAAAAAAATTCCTTTTTTTTTTTCCACCCATATCCTGTTAGGCTATTTTTTTTTTTTTTTGGCCTCATTTTTTTTTTCAAGGTGGAATGTTTTTTTTTCCACCAACGTTTTCTTTCTCCACCCATGTCCCTTTAAGGGCTCAGTAGATTTCTGTATGTGATCCATACACACGTCTATCCTGGAGAGTCGGAGCTCAGACTTACTGTAATGTTGTGACAGAAATAAAGCAAAAAAAAAGATAACACTCCAGGACTGGTTGTTGAATCCAAAAACTCACTCATCTCCTGATATCTTTAAGACTGAAATGTATTCCATCTCCCACTGACACACACACACAAACACACACACACCTTACAGACCGCTTGACAAGAATCAAAATCACTCTTGATGGTCAGAGTCTCACTGTGTCACTGATCTGTTTCTCTCTGACAGAATGGGATTATGTACCGTGTTGGGTTCTGGAGTCAGATAACAAAAATCTAAAATAATTAAACATCCCTAGGGTTAAATATTAATCACAGATTAAAGATCCAAAAGGGAGAGAGAGGAAAAACGGTTTACAGCATGAAGATGAAAAATGAAAAAAATGAAGGACTTGATTTTGGAGCTTCAGTGAGTTATTGGTCAGAAATGTCCCAACACTGTGGATGTAAGAATCAGTGACGCCTCAAACGTCCTGAGCTCTGATCGACCTGTTTCTGATGGACTCCTTCTAATGCTTTGTGTGTCCGCTCAATGCGTATTGATGTCAAACACCTACATGTTTTAACTCGCAGTGAGATGTGTTGTTAGGCACTGCAAGCCACTGCAAGTGACCAATCAGACGTAGCAACAATAATCACATGACTCTGTTTGACCAATCAGCCGCAATAACAATAACCGCATGTGGTCAAATGATCACACAGAAAAAAACTCTTCATCCATAGTAGACAGCGAATGAAACATGTCACAGTTAGTTTTACTGTTTTATTTAATGTTGCAACGTTAACATACATAATGAGCAAATAAGCTAAAGGTAAAAATATATCAGTTTCTTACATTTGTTCTGCTGTACACAGTTTATGGTAAAGTGAGACACACATGTTCTAATGTTATTTTCTATCTGCTGAGCCATTTGGAGGGAAACTGAATATACAGGATATCTTACACAGGAAATAGTTACACTGCTCAAACATACATATGTTACCTACAGTAGGATTTATTTCAAAAGCTTTATGTTGTAAAAAAGTGAGATTAGGAAATTTACCAGTGGGAGAGAAACAGAATCCTCAGGTGGGAGGAGTATCAAAAGGGGTGGGATTAACATCTAGACGTCTTTGATTGACAGATGAGATGTATAAAAGGCAAATGTCAGTACTCAGTACTGCAGGACAGGTCTGAAGAACATCTTCTCATCATAGCTGAGTGAAACACTCTCCTGGTAAGTGTGTGTATCTTTCAGGTGGCTGGGATTCTTATCAGGTGGGACTTGGAAAAAAAAAAAAAAAGCACAAAGTTGCAGAGGCTGTAAGCACATTTACAATTTGATTTTAATTTGAGAATTAATTTTCAATATTGAGATGTACATGTGTGGCTTTGTGTGTATTTGGGTATGATGGTCTTGTGTGTAGGTTGCACAGGACTGTGTGTTAGTATTTCTCCACTGGAAAGGTAGGTTTTTAGGGGGGCTATGAATAGTTGGTTCTATCTTGTGTGCTAGTTCTTTATTCTGAAGTAATTGGTTCTCTCAGGTGACTAATCAAGAGTAGTTTCAGTCTCCCTAAAGGTGTGAATTGTGGGCAGGGCTTAGCAAGATGGATTGAAGGTGGCTCTTCATCCTACAATAGTTGGAGCCCTAAATCCAGATAGAAATTGCATCGCTTATCTAGTGCATATTCTTGTCTAGCATGACATAAATAAGCCTGGTACAGACACTGACCTGACCGAGCTGCTCATCATAAGAATTTCACTCTCCACACAGCTGATTACCCAGTCCTGTTATTTCAACCACTGCAATTTGATCTCTGCAGTTGATCCAGAACAGATGCATACCTTTTACATCCCATAGATTCTCCCACACTCCCCACTTCTCTGATCCCTTCATACTTGATTAGCTTTCTGTAGCTGCCTGCATCAAATTCAAAATGCCATGCTTGCCACAAAAGTAAATGGCTAAGCACCCACTTACCTCATCCTCTAATCATACCCTGCACTGATCATGATTCCTGATCCTCCAGTACTGCTTGACTGGGCCGACCATCTCTCCAGGATGGAAGCAGTCGTGCATCTAGATTGTTTTCTGTTCTCCTCTTAGGTGGTGCATAGAACTTTCTCTAGAAGTGTGTAGTGCTGTCACTGGCAACCTTAAAGCCAAGACCAAAGATGCTCTTTCTTGGGTATTTGGGTTAATGAACCATAATAAAAAAAAATAAAAAAAATCTTTCCAATGGTGTTTAACTGGTACTTCTAGTTGGCTACCAAGAGAAATTCCAACAAGTTGTAAGTTGCTCTGGATAGAAATGTGCATGTGTCTGACTTGGTGATCTTGTTTTTTTTTTTTTTTTTTTTTTTTTTTTAAATGCTTTCAAAATGATGTGTAAAACTGTAGGATTATTTTTGCACTGCTAGTTTGCTGTGACCTGACCTCCTGTCTGACTGTATGCTGTTGTGTCTGCAGACGATGTCTGACTGTGAGTTGATTCTGGCCAGCTGGGGGAAAGTGGAGAGCAACCTTGCAGACTATGGAGGAGAAGTTCTGGCCTGGTGAGTACCAAACCACTTCTCCAAATGGGGTCGTCTGCTATGTCAAGCATCATGGCACAAAGACTAACCAAGTCTTACAGTTTAGAGGGACTTGAACTGTTCTTTCAATCCACCTTTCCCTGATCTAGAACTTGCTGTCAATTTATAGCCCCAAATGTATTACTGGATATTAATCATGTGTACACGCTGTTTGGCTAGTCTGTTCACAGAGCACCCTGACACCCAGAAACTCTTCCCCAAGTTTATGGGGATCCCACATGCTGAACTAGCTGGAAATGCAGCCATTGGGGAGCATGGCAAAACTGTTCTGACAAAACTTGGTGAGATCCTCAAGGCCAAAGGATCTAGTGACGTCATCAAGCCACTGGCTACAACCCATGCCAACACACACAAGATCAGGCCTCGACAACTTCAAGGTAATGCTCTCTCTACTTGAAAATAAACTGCACCCTACTAGAGATGCCTCTAATATCTGCCTCTTTCCATCAGCTGATCACTGAGGTCATCAACAAGGTGTTTGGGGCGAAGGGCGTGTGGGATGCTGCTACCCAGGATGCATTCAGAAGGGTGATGAGTGCTGTCGTCAATGAGATCGATGGCGTCTATAAGCAGCTAGGCTTTGCCGGCTAGATGACCTTTGTGCCCTCAAGTCCTGACACTTGTTTACTTGCTTCCAGTAATAATTTAGCCAGTGGGAGTGATGTCTAATCAGTATTGATGTTTTACAGCAAATTACTGATTTTAAAATAAAACCATGGGATCCTACTGTGTGCTTTCATGCTTTTCCAAGAGGGCACAAGCACAGCTTTGTGTGCCTGACCAACCTTCAGGTGTTTTGCATTTTGAATAGAAGTCTTTGCAAGAGATTTTATTCCAAGTGTGTGATTTGACAAATGTACTGCAGAATTGAATGTACAAGCAAGAGTTTTTTTCAGTAGCTTTAAGATGTGATTATAAAAGTTAAGGTATTTTGCGCAGATTTTGATGACAAATTACGTTGTCTCAGCTCATGCAAACTCGTACCTGCTTCATGTACACTGTTCCAAACCACGGCTCCAGTGTACAGTTCACTCTTGCACAACAATTGACAGAAATCAATCTTTCTGGAGTATTGCTGTACATCACTGGTCTGTTTCTCTCGGACAGAATGAGATGTGCTGTTGGGTAACAAATCTAAAACAAAACACAATTTGGATGCAGTTTTTTTTTTTTTTTTTAAATGGGGGTGTGATAATAAAAGAATCTGTAAGAGTAAGGTTTTTTTGGGATCGCATGGGGCACTCAACTAGGCTAATGGTCACATGTTACTACGGAGTATGAAATTCATGTACCCCCAACTGGAAGTTGCAGATTGAGGTTTGAAGTTGTGCAGCTGAGACTTAAACTCCCAACTTTATGATCAGTGAGCTGTTGGTATATACTGGAGTTTGTGGCCAGACATGAGCATGAAAATGGCTACAATAAAGACATTTAAAAAAACCTATAAAATCAAGAACTACTTTACCCAGTCTCACTGTGATCTTGATTTCTAGAACTTTAACTCTGTAAATGTGACGGTGACGAGCTGTAACCTGCTGTATGAATGGCGACAAAGAAAATTGTTAGGGTCTGACCACATCTCCAGTAACGTCATCCAACAGGGAAAATCTCACCTTGTGTGTCGTATCCAACCCTACAGTGAAGTGACCTCAAAGAGCTGAATTTACCTGAGGTCTGTTTGGAGCTCTAAGGCTCAGACTGATTGGTGCTCAATTAGTGATTATCTGATTTCACCCAAATAAGGATGGGGTCCCTGGTGAGTCTGGTTCCTTCCAAGGTTTCTTCCTCTTGTCATCTCTGGGAGCTTTAACCAAAGACCACAGTTAAGTGTGCTTTATAAAAATGTATTGTGTACGAGTGTGTACCAATTTCAGCTATGTTTGTCATATGGAACAGAAGTGTTTCCCAGTTATTTTATACTAAAAAGTTTGTAGAGTTTAGTAAGAAGTGTGCTGCAGAATTACAAAACCCTCGAAGCAGAAAGTGTTTGTACTTTTAGGCCACGTCCACGCGTAGCCGAGTATTTTTAAAAACGGAGATTTTTCCTTCTTCCTTTATAAAAAATAATTGTCCACACAACCACAAATTGTCCACATGAAAATGCAAAATGCCCTGTTAGGAGCCTTCTTAAATAACATGGGGCCAATCAGGAGCCTAGACAAAATGTCATTACGTCGTTGCCTGCGGGGTCTGTGTGTCGTCAGAGTTTTGTACAGTTTGTAGCAGCAGTGAGCTTAGTAGTAGATTCAGGCACCTCTGTTTATTGATGCAATAGAAATAAAGAGTTTAAACTATTTTTTATTCATGTATTTTACATTTTTGAGTAGTTTTTCATTTCTTCACTCTTCCTTTCGAATCTCATCCATTCTGCATGGATCACTGTTATTTCTCTCCTTGTATTTCCTCACTCTCTCTCTCTCTACCACTCACATCTCACCCTGAATTCTTTCTGTCTCAAAAAAGAGTAAAATATCACATTTCATTTTTGACACTATATAAAACATAAAAGTATCTGTAAAAACAGCAGGAACATGTCAATTAAACTTGTCATCTTGTGTGACATTTGTTCCTTCAGTGTGACAGTAGTGGTGTTGCACCGGAAGATATTTTGGGTCGGGTGTACAAGTGGGATAGAAATTGAGACAGAGAAAATTTTGAAAATATGAGAAAGATACAGGTGAAAATGTAATAAAAATGAGAACCAGTGGGAGAGAAACAGAGTCCTCAGGTGGGAGGAGTATTAAAAGGGGTGTGGTTAACATCTAGACAAGGTGTGGGTATGTTTGATTGACAGACTTTTGTAGGATCCAAAGTATAAAAGGGCAAAGTCAGGAGTCAGTGGCACTGCAGGACAGGTCTGAAGGACTTCTCATCTTAGCTACACACTCTCCTGGTAAGTGTGTGATCTTTCAGGTGGTTGGGGTTCTTATCAGATTTGACTGTGGCCACTTTTGCAGAATAAGTTACAAATTGAATTTCTGCTTAATAGTTTGTGTATTTAGGTATGATGATGGTTTGTGTAGGTTGGCAGGACTGTGTTGTGTGCTTGGACTTTTCTTCACTGCAGAGGTTTTTCGTTTTGTAACACTTGTTTTGACACGGTTCATATTGTGTAACTAGTATTGCTGTTCTGTGGTGTTAATTGTAGGTCTAAAGTCATTTGTTCTCTCAGCTGATTAATCAAGAGGAATTTCAATCTCCCTTTGGGTGTGAATTGTGGGTGGGGTTTAGCTATACATTGAATACATTGAAGGTGGATTCTCTCTATCCTGCAACCGTTGGTGTAACAAATCCAGATAGGAAGTGTCCCAGATTTAGCACATATTCTTGTTTTAAAATTGGCATTTTTCTAAGCCCAGAACCTGACCTGACCTGCTGTCCATCTAAAGAAATTATTTCTCTTCACACAGGCTGCATAGATGCTTGCTCAGGTTTTTTTAAGACTGTAATTTGACCTCTGCATCAATTCCAGAATGCAGACGCATAACTTTTTGATCTCCGTGAGTTCTCCCAATTGTCCCCACTTCTCTGCTCCCATTGTCCCCCAGGACTTTTCTGTCCTGGCTCTTGAGTGGTGCAATAAACCATCTCCTAGATGTTCACAACTGAGTCACTGGCAAACTTTAACTGATGGTCTATTTCTTGGGTCTTCGGGTCAACTTCTCTCTCACGCAAAAAATCCTTCCTATCATACTGACTGGTACTTCTAGTTAGCAAGCTAGGGTAATTCAAAGAACTTGTAAGTTGCTCTGGATAAGTGTACATACTTTTCTGCTTGACCCAAAGTCATGCATACTGACTGTTACTTTAAAAATTTTGTGCACTGCTAGTTTCATTACCTGACCTCCATTGTCTGATCAATGCTATTGTGTCTGCAGACAATGTCTGACTGTGAGTTGATTCTGGCCAGCTGGGGGAAAGTGGAGAGCAACCTTGCAGGCTATGGAGGAGAGGTTTTGACCCGGTTAGTACCAAACCACTTCTCCAAATGGGGTCGTATGGCTTGTCAAGCATCATGGCACAAAGACTAACCATTCTTGCAGTTAATAGCGAAGGCTAATAATGATCAGTTCTGTTATTGTTTCAACATATGGTGGGGAAGAGCAATAGTCATTCTAGATGAAGTGGCAAAACCTAGACTGCCATCTTGATGCATGTTCCCTTATTTCTCAGTCTACTTTTCTCTCTCCTCTAGTACTTGCTGTCAATTTATAGCCACAAACTTATTACTGGAGAATAATGATCTATACACACTCTCTGGACAGTCTGTTCACAGAGCACCCTGACACCCAGAAACTCTTCCCTAAGTTTGTGGGGATCCCACATGCTGAACTGGCTGGGAATGCAGCCATTGGGGAGCACGGCAAAACCGTTCTGACAAAACTAGGTGAAATCCTGAGGGCAAAAGGCTCTAGTGATGTCATCAAGCCACTGGCTACAACCCATGCCAACACGCACAAGATCAGCCTCAACAACTTCAAGGTAAAGCTCTTGAATTTGCCTTTACTTGATCAAATGAACTGCATCCTACTAGTGATGGCTCTAATACCATCAATCTCTTTTCCTATCAGCTGATCACGGAGGTCATGATTAAGCTGTTTGGGGAGAAGGGCGTGTGGGATGCTGCTACCCAGGATGCCTTCAGAAAGGTGATTGGTGTCGTCGTCAATGAGATCGACTGTGTCTACAAGCAGCTAGGCTTTGCTGGCTAGATGACCTCTGTCCCCTCAAGTCCTGACATTGCTGGAACCAAGTAACAAGTGTTAATTTAGCCAGTATGAGTAGATTGTAATCAGTGTTATTGGATCATAATTTCATTTTACAGCAAATTACTGATCTAAAATAAAACACTGGAAACATACTGTGTACACTTTCGTGCTTTTTCAAGAGAGGGGGCCAGCACAGGTTGTCTGCCCCATCTTCAGGTATGTTTGGCATTATGAAAGAAGCTTAAGGGTGAACACTGTCGGTCTACAGTAGAATTAAAGGTATGAAACTATTTTAAATAGATTTAAGGTAAAATTACAAAAGTTGAGGCTTTTCAGGCTTTAACAAACTTCAAATACACTCTAAACCCAATACAATAATGTCTAGTGTTTAAATGGAGTGTGGATACTCAAGCTTTTTAGTTTCAGCTCACCTCATAACTGAGTCATGTTGTACATTAAACCCAAATGGAGAGGGTGAGTTATGGATTAACAGAGGAGCCACATTGTGTCATTAGCAAAAAATGGGAGTCTTTTTTTTTTTTTTTTTTTTTTCTTTCTACGGTGTCTGTCACGTACACTTCTATTCTGGAGGGTCTTTGTTCAGACTGAATGGTTTTGTGAATGTGACATTAAGAAGAGAGAACACTCCAGGACTGGGTGTTGAATCCAAGAACTCCATCTCTCCTTTCCTGCTGATGTCTTTGAGACTGGATTGTACTACACACACCTTACACAACACTTGACAATCAAAATCACTCTTGGTCGGTCCAACCGTCACTGATCTGTTTCTCTCTGACAGAATGGGATTATGTATCGTGTTGGGTTCTGGAGACATAATGAAATATCCCTAGGTTAAATATTAATCCCAGGAATTGTGTTCTTGTTGGAGTAAATTGTTTTCTTTCACACACAGTGAGCGAGTACCCTGTTACTGTGTGTTACACCTATACTGCAGTAAATCTCTGCTCTGAGAATGAACTAAACTGCTATAGTTGTGGAGAAAAAGACCTGAGAGGGAGAAAAACAGTGGAAAGTCTGATTGAAAAATGTGATCCCTCACTGCTCTGTGAAGACACCTCTCCAGGGAGAAGGACTGGATTTGGAGCTTCAGTGAGTTATTGGTGAGAAATGTCCCAACACTGTGGATGTAAGAATCAGTGACACCTCAAGCTCTGATCAGCTCCGTCACCTCAGTGCTTCACTCTGTGGAGCTGATCAGCTTGTTTGTATAATATGGAAACTAACAAGTAGGTCCTGTCACTCTCTACTGCTGCCTGTGAACACATGTTGAAATGTAAATGTGAACACATGGGATGTTTAGACTGAACTCCATGTAAAGGAATCTGTGTTTTCACTCCTCCTTAACTGTCCACAGCCTGTTTCAGATCCCACACCACCTTCTGCTCTTTCACTCATTCTGAGAATTAAAATTGCATTTTAAACATGTAATCTTATTCTACAAAAATAAGCACATTTATATAGTGTATGTAGTAAATTTCCTCAATGAGTCATTTAATCATCTAAAGCCAATCTAAACTTCACTTCCCATAACACACCACTGCATTCTAGACCACACCATGAATCCACTTACTGTACATTAAAAGTTCTCATGTTTCATCTGTAGATTATTAAATCTTATGGAAGAGATTATTAGAAAGTCCAGGTCTGAACCCTAGTTGTTCCCAGTTAACACAGTAAATAGTGTTACAGACACTCAGCTCCAGGGTCCTGTGTTCAGTCCTGAGCTCAGGTTAAGGGCTGTGTGGAGTTAGATTAACAGGTTGTGGTAAATTGCCCCTAGATGTGATCTATAGTGTGAATGTTTGTGTATATTGCTGTGCAATGGTCTTGCAACCCATTTGCCCCCACTGTAACCAGAAGAGACTCTATATGGCTCTCATATATCAATTTGATCTGCAGTTCTTTGGGGCCTGGTTATTGCAGAATGTTAACAGAACTCAGTTCCACAATCACTCCTTATTTCAATAAGTTGAGGGTGTGGTCTGTACTCATGAATGTATCCTCAAACATGTCTTGCACTGTGCACTGCATATAAATATACAAACATGTACAAAAAACGTTGTGTAACCTTTTTTTCCTTCAATGTACAGGTGTCACACCAGTAGATATTTTGTGTGGTCCATGCAAAGGGGAAGAGAGAAAAAAAAACATAAAATATGAGAGAGATAGGTGAGAAAAGGAATAGAATTAGAACCAGTGTGAGATACAGAATCCGGTTTGATCCCCGGCCAGGCTCGATTCCCGTCTCTGCGTGCATGGAGTTTGCATGTTCTCCCCGTGCTTGGTGGGTTTCCTCCCACAGTCCAAAGACATGCAGGTTAGACTAATTGGCGTTCCCAGATTGCCCGTAGTGAGTGAATGAGTGAGTGTATGTGTCTGATTGGCACTATGTCCAGGGTGTATCCTGCCATGTGCCCTAAGTCTCCTGGGATAGGCTCCAGGCCCCTGTGACCCTGAATACAGGAATAAGCGGTATAGATGATGAGTGAGAGTGAGATATAGAATCCTCAAGTGGGAGGAGTATTAAAAGGGGTGTGGTTAACATCTAGACAAGGTGTGGAATGTTTGATTGACAGGTGAGAGGACAAACTTTTGTAGGATCCAAAGTATAAAAGGCCAAAGTCAGCAGCCAGTGGCACTGCAGGACAGGTCTGAGGAACATCTTCTCATCGTAGCTGTGCTAAATACTTTTCTGGTAAGTGTGTTATTGTTCAGGTGGCTGGAGTTCTTATCAGATGGACCTGTGGTCAGTTTTGCAAAACAAGTTACAAATTGAATTTGTCTTTAATAGTTTAAGACAATCAATGATTTTTTTTTTCATTCTATAAAATTCTATGTATCCTATGAAATGAGATGTGCATGTAGGTGTGTTAGTGGTTTGTGTAGGTTTGCACAGGACTGTTTGTGTGAAATAAACCTCCACAGAGGTTTTTCCTTTTGTACAACCTTGTTTTGACGCAGTTGGTTTTATATTGTGTAACTAGTATTACTGTTCTGTAGTGTTACTTGTAGTGTTGGACTGTAGGGCTGAAGTAATTTGTTCTCTCAGGTGATCAATCAAGAGTCGTTTCAGTCTCTCTTAAGGTGTGAATTGTGGGCAGGGCTTAGTAACCTGCATCTCGCACACATTCTTGCTTAACAACTGCTATTTTTGACCTCTAGACTATAACTTGACCTCTGCAGCTATTCCAGAATGCAGATGCATGACTTTGTTCCACATGTCTACACTTCTCTCCTCCCTTTACTGGCTTCCTGCATCAAACTCAAAATTTGACTTTCTTGGGTAGTTGGGTTAACTCAACCCTCCCCCAAAAAATCCTTCCTATCAAACAATTTTATTGGTACTTGGTTACTATAGCTACATGTGCAAGTTGCTCTGGATAATCGTGTACCTTCTCTTGTGTCTGACCCAAGGTTGTCAGTCATAAATTTAACATCAGTATTTATCATTTTAAATGAACATTGTTTTGCATATAAACTAAATGTCAGGTAGGGGGTATGTGCACTGCTAGTTTGATTACCTGACCACATGCTGTTGTGTCTGCAGACAATGTCTGACTGTGAGTTGATTCTGGCCAGCTGGGGGAAAGTGGAGAGCAACCTTGCAGGCTACGGAGGAGAAGTTCTGACCTGGTTAGTACCAAACCACTTTGTTTCAGAAGTAGTCTTCTGGTATGTGAAGCAACATGGCACAATGATTAACCATCTTTTGCAATTTATAATGAAGCCTAATAATTCAGGCCAGTGCTGGTTTTTGCCCCCCTCCCCCTTTGCTCACCAGTCTTCAAGAAAATCAGGACTATTTACAAAGCCTAGACTGTTATCTTGATTCATGTTTCCATATGATTTTCCAACCCACCTCTTTCTATGCTTGTATTTGCTGTCGATTTATAGCCACAAATGTATTACTGGGTGGTAATTATATATACTCTCTTTGGATAGTCTGTTCACGGAGCACCCTGACACCCAGAAACTCTTCCCCAAGTTTGTGGGGATCCCACATGCTGATCTGGCTGGGAATGCAGCCATTGGGGAGCACGGCAAAACTGTTCTGACAAAACTGGGTGAAATCCTGAAGGCCAAAGGATCTAGTGACGTCATCAAGCCACTGGCTACAACCCATGCCAACACGCACAAGATCAGCCTCAACAACTTCAAGGTAACACTCCCTTAAATTTACCTTTACTTGAGCAAATGAACTGCAACCTACTAGTAACACACCTCCAATATCCTCACTCTTCCTATCAGCTGATCACGGAGGTCATCATTAAGCTGTTTGGGGAGAAGGGCGTGTGGGATGCTGCTACCCAGGATGCTTTCAGAAAGGTGATGGGTGTCGTCGTCAATGAGATCGACTGTGTCTACAAGCAGCTAGGCTTCGCTGGCTAGATGACCTCTGTCCCCTCAAGTCCTGACATTGCTGGAAGCAAGTAAACGAGTGTTAATTTAGCCGGTGGGAGTAGATTGTAATCAGTGTTATTGGTGGATCATGATGTTTTACAGCAAATTACTGATCTGAAATAAAAACCCTGGACTTGTACCATGTATGCTTTCATGCTTTTCCTAGAGAGGGAGCCAGCACAGCTTTTTTCTGCCCCCACAATCGGGTGTTTTGAATAGAGGTCTTTGCAAGAGGATTAATTCACAATAGATAATGTTGGTATACAGTAGAATTAAATGTACGAAACAGAATTGTTTTAGATTTAAGGTGTGATTACAAAAGTTAAGGTTTTGATTTCACTAATCCTTTAGATGCTTTATCAAACTTCAAACGCACTTTAAAACTAAACATTTGCACCTGAGGTATTGGTATTAAAATGTGTGGCTAGTTTTTAGTTGCAAACATGTTACACACACACAATCTCTCTCAGAAGTGGCAAATGCACAATATTTTCAGCCAACATTGGTGCATTACTACTTTGTCATAAATTTAACAAAAATAAAAACACTGACACTGTGCAAAAGTTTGGGCACCCTACATGATCAGTAACACCACCTCTGGCAGATATCACAGCTTGCAAATGTTTGCAAAAACTTCTGTTTATAGCCTGCTAAGTCTTTCAGCTCTTGCACTTTGATTTTCTCCCATTCCTTCTTACAAAAGGCTTCTAATTCTGTAATATTCTTTGGTTGTCTTGCATGCACAGCTCTTAAAGAGTTCAAATTTTTAATAATGTTTAAATGAGGACTGTGTGGTGGCCATTCCAAATCCTTCAGCTTGGGTCTCTTGAGATTCCATAGTGGATCTCGAGGTATGTTTAGGATCATTGTCCTGTTGTAGAAGCCATCCCTTTTTCAGCTTTTTGACAGATTTGTGTGGCGTTTTTGCTCTGGTATTTACTGGAATCCAGCAATCCGTGGGGGGGAGATCCATTCTTCCCTCCACCCGTGCAATGTTTCCTGTGCCACTGGCTGCAACACAACTCCAAAGCATGATGGATCCACCCCCATGCTTATTAGTTGGCAAGGTGATCTGTTCATGAAATGCTGCTCCTTGTTCTTTCCATTCCAAACATGCCTGATTGTGTCCAAAAAGTTCCATTTTAACTTCATCAGTCCGCAGCACTCGTTTCCAAAATGCATTAGGCTTCTATAGATGTTCAGTTGCATGCTCCTTACGTTGGATTTTATGATGGGGATGTAGGTAAGGTTTTCTTCTGCTGACTCTTCCATGAAGGTTTTGTGGAACGGTGCACCACCACTCCTGAGTCTGCTAAATCTTTCTGCAGGTTTTTTGCCATCAAATGGGGGGGGGGGGGGGTTCAATTTGTCTTTCTGACCAGCATACGAGCAGTTCTCTTAAGCTGCATTTACACTCAGTTAAATGTGACCCAATTCCGATTTTTTGCTCATATGTGACACATCAGATATTTTCTATGTCTGTGTAAACAGGAAAAAAAACCCCGATGCATTCTGATATTTCGAGATCGCTTTCAGGCCTCCTTCATATGTGGAAATAAATCAGATATGTGCTAATGTGATTGTCGTGTAAATAGACAGATCGGATTTTCTGAGGCATTGCGTTCTGTACGTCATTAAAACTGCAACTTCTTCAGGCACACGGAGCCGCTGCTCATGCCAAACAGATGCGCTAGGGTGCGGTAGCCCACACCTGTTGCAAGCCACCAGAGGGCGACCCCAACACATCTTGCACCGAGACATTACTCTGAATGCTTGAGGACAAAGGAAGCATGTGCGCAGGCTGCAATGATGGCCCTTTTCCTCCTCCGTTTCGCGAACATTGCGTATATCGCAGAGCTAGCATCAAGCATATTTCGCCTTCGTCCATCATGGCTAGTATGTAGTGCAAGAACCTCCCTTTAAGTATGCACGATGTTTCAGACGGTAGGGCAAGTGTAAACACATGAATCGGATATGGATCATAGTTGAAAGAACGTGTAAACAGACCGTCAGAAAAATCAGATGTAGGCAACAAATCAGATTTGGGCATCGAGACCTGCAGTGTAAATGAGGCTTTAGTCTTCCAGATCTCATCTTGACCTCCACAGTTCCCCTGAACTGCCATTTCTCACTGTGGAAACTACAAGCTGACAAGGTTTTGCTATCTTCTTATAGCCTTCTCCTGCATTGTGGGCATCAATAACTTTTATTTTCAGTGTTTTACACAGCTGCTTAGAGGAACCCATGGTTGTTGAGTGCAAGTGTGTGCACAAGGTTTAAAGAGAGAAAGTATTTGTAAAGCTTTGAAATTGGCATTTATTAATGACCGCTGTTGCCATGCATCAGATCTAATGAGTTGATTATGTTCTGAAACCTTGTAAAAGGAATCTGAGACTCTAAAACCCTTAGAGTGGCCAAACCTTTGCACAGTGCCATGTTTTTATTTTTGTTCAATTTATTGCATAAGAAGTAACTTCATCAATGTTTGCTGAAAATGCTTTTTTTCAATTCCAAGAGAGACTGTGTTAACATCTTTTCAATTAAAACAATCACAAATCTATCAATGGGGTGCCTAAACTTTTGCATAAGACTGTATATACCAAATGCTATTTTCTAATGAAATAAAAATTTGAGGCACATCAAGAGCCATTTAAATCCTACAGCACAAGGGTTGCTGCCGCAGTTACATGGCTGACGGTTCTGTTCAGGTGTGCAGTGAAGAGAGGAGAAAGCGAAAGTAAAAACTGTTACTTTAAAAAAAAGGTTTTCAGCTATTTTCCCTGGACTTAAAGTGGCATTATACACCTTGAGCATGTTTGGTTCAACGTATAGATGTGAGTTAGCATTCTCAACACTGAACATTATCAAAAGTAAATACAGGCCAAGAATGACCAATGAGCATTTCCATTCCAGTACACTGACTTCATTCCTCCCAAGATACGAAGTGTTTGCTGGAAAGGCCAGAGTTTTCAATCAGACACTGTATACAAATACTTTTTTTTTTTTCCTGAAACATTTCATGATTCGGTCTTTAAGCACAACAGGCAATTTTATTTCATTTATATTTAAGGTTATTACAATTTAATGGACTAAAAGGAACTGTTTTTATTCAGGGAGTTCTTGTACTTATATACTGTACTCTATACAGCTTTACCCTGTATTCAAAGTCACAGGGGGCCTGGAGTCTATCCCAGGAGGCTTAGCGCACGAGGCAGGGTACACCCTGGACAGGGTGCCAATCCATCGCAGGGCGCGCACACACACACACACACACACACACTCACTCACACAGTATGGGTTTGGGGTCCGGGGAAGAAAAATAATGGGACATGAGACGCAAGGGAAAAAAAACAGAGAGGAAAAAAGGGACATAGAAGGAAAAGAAATCGAGACCACGTGACTCATACTTCCGGTGACGAAATATGGAAATTACAAGCTACGAGTACAAACTGAATGTCTTTATATTTTATGTCAAGCTGAAAGTAAAACTCAGTTACTCAGAATTCTACTCAGTAATTCTCTCCATACCTGTTTAACAACACACATGTAACTCTAATGGTGCGTTCACACCGAACGTGGCGAGAGTGTCAAATTTCACTCTCGCCGCCCTGCTGCCAACGCCAGTCGCCGCTCTTCTACGCTGTTCCGAATTACTTTCTTGTATTTAAAGAGGCCGCAAAGCAATCAAGCTTGTTGATCTTGTGGAGACCAAAATGTGGAAGAAAACAAGAAATTGATTGATAGAAAGAACTGTATTGTAGAAATAAACAAATTATAAGTCATTTGTATGGTGTGGCTCCTGTTCATTGTGAATTGCTAGTCTCATTTAATATATATTTTTTATTATTATACAGTATTATATTTCTTATTATAACATTAGAATCACTTACTAGATTTTGTCTTTTATTAAAATAACATTAATAATGAATAAACACCCGCTACCGCAATAATCAACCTCTCCTCCATTTCACTTGGGAACTAATGTAGCTGGAACAAAAGTAACAGAACTGCTTTCCTCGGAATCCACTCAAGCGGAGGACCTCTACTTTTAATTGGTTGTGGCTCAACATGGCTCATTACCCTAAAGTTGAGCTGATTTCAACTCCTTTCGCCGCCCTCGCCGCGCCGTGCCACTCTTCGCCACCGGCTCACATTGAAAAAAATGAATGACTTCCGGCCGCTTTGACGCTCTCGCCGCGTTCACACCATAATCCGAGTATCATCTTTCTCCATATGCTTTTTCTTCTTCCTTTATTTTTTTGGTTGGCAGCAAACTTTTAGGTGCATTACTGACACTCACTGGACTGGATCGGTATTGGCGGACAAGTATCAAGGTTTTAAGAGCATTGCTGCCACCTGCTGGACTAAATCGGCAACGCTGAGGAGTCAAATTTTGCAAAATCTCGCAAACATTTTTGTGAGATTCAGCGATCTTTTTTGCGAGATCTCGAAAAAAAAATTCCTAGCTTAATTTTTTTTCACCAATATCCTGTTAACCTATTTCTTTCTTGCCTCACATAGTGTCCTACAGTGTTGGAGTAAATAATCTTCTTTCACACACTGTGAGTGAGGGAGTGTCCTGTTCCTGTGTGTTACACCTATACTGAAGTAAATCTCCGTTCTGAGAGTAAAAATCTGTGGTAAATCACAGTGAACCGTACTGACAGCCACCCCGCAAAACCGCGTAGGGGAGATAGGGGTGTTACATTTTCTTCGGTTGTTGTGTTTATCATGGCATAAGTTGAGTATGCATCTGTGTTATTTTTAGCAGCATGTGGTAAATGTCTCTCATACACACATGCTAAAAACTAAAACACACACTACTGTCTGATCAGAGACAGGCACGTGCAGTTCTAATTTGGCTATAACTTAGAGTATTAGATAATTGAGCTGCTGTGTTGATTCGAGCTGTTACACAGAGACTCTGAGAACAGAGCGAAAGCTACAGAGGAGTTTACTGGAAGTGTGTTAAGATCAATAACACACAAAAGCAATAAACCATTTGACAACAATAAATTCTACACTTCAACTCATGTATTTAATAATAAACTAACCAGCACTGTTACATTTACCATATGCTAATTTAATAATAATAATAATAATAATAATAATAAAATATACTCACACAGGTGATAAAGTTCTGCAGTTGTCTGAGTGTCCAAAATGTACAAGTGCTACTTATTAGTTATTTTCATGTATTATTGTTAATATTATATTTATGTTTAACAACTTTTCACTTTATTTACAATAAAATAGGGAAAGATTACTTTTATTTTAACACAAGAAAGTTAGTTTCTTTCTTTTTTCTAAAATTAGTTAGTTAAAGACACTTTTTATTTCTTAAAGACAGTCAATGGTTTTTGTTTAGACAGACAGACAGAGAATCGTGATCTCAATTCACATTTTGTCTAGAATCGTGCAGCCCTAGAGACGGGTAAGAAAGTAATAAAAATGAGAACCAGTGGCAGAGATACAGAAACCTCAGGTGGGAAATGTGAGGAGCTTTTATATACAGTTCCCTCTAAATACATTTATAGTGTACACAGACTGTAGATTTACCACGTTACCAATCAGACGTAGCAACAATAATCACATGACTCTGCTTGACCAATCAGCCGCAATAACAATAACCGCATGTGGTCAAATGATCACACAGAAAAAAAATCGTCATCCATAGTAGACAGAGAATGAAATTAGTTTTACTGTTTTATTTAATGTTGCAACGTTAGCATATATAATTAGCAAATAAGCTAAAGGTAAAAATATATCAGTTTCTTACATTTGTTCTGCTGTACACAGTTTATGGTAAAGTGAGACACACATGTTCTAATGTTATTTTCTATCTGCTGAGGCATTTGGAGGGAAACTGAATATACAGGATATCTTACACAGGAAATAGTTACACTGCTCAAACATACATATGTTACCTACAGTAGGATTTATTTCAAAAGCTTTATGTTGTAAAAAAGTGAGATTAGGAAATTTACCAGTGGGAGAGAAACAGAATCCTCAGGTGGGAGGAGTATCAAAAGGGGTGGGATTAACATCTAGACGTCTTTGATTGACAGGTGAGATGTATAAAAGGCAAATGTCAGTAATCAGTAGCACTGCAGGACAGGTCTGAAGAACATCTTCTCATCATAGCTGAGTGAAACACTCTCCTGGTAAGTGTGTGTATCTTTCAGGTGGCTGGGATTCTTATCAGGTGGGACTTTGGTTAGTTTTGCAAAACAAGTCACAAAGTTGCAGAGGCTGTAAGCACATTTACAATTTGATTTTAATTTGAGAATTAATTTTCAATATTGAGATGTACATGTGGCTTTCTGTGTATTTGGGTATGATGGTCTTGTGTGTAGGTTGCACAGGACTGTGTGTTAGTATTTCTCCACTGGAAAGGTAGGTTTTTAGGGGGGCTATGAATAGTTGGTTCTATCTTGTGTGCTAGTTCTTTATTCTGAAGTAATTGGTTCTCTCAGGTGACTAATCAAGAGTAGTTTCAGTCTCCCTAAAGGTGTGAATTGTGGGCAGGGCTTAGAAAGATAGATTGAAGGTGGCTCTTCATCCTACAATAGTTGGAGCCCTAAATCCAGATAGAAATTGTATTGCTTATCTAGTGCATATTCTTGTTTAGCATGACATAAATAGACACTGACCTGACCGAGCTGCTCATCATAAGAATTTCTCTTTCCACACAGTCCCAGTCCTGTTATTTCCACCACTGCAATTTGATCTCTGCAGTTGATCCAGAACACAGATGCATGCCTTTTACACCCCATGGATTCTCTCACACTCCCCATTTCTCTGATCCCTTCATTTGCTTCCTATAGCGGCCTGCATCAAATTAAAATTCATCAAACTCTGATGCTTGCCATAAAACTAAATGGCTAAATGCCCACTTGCCTCATCCTCTAATCATACCCTGCACTGATCATGTTTCCTGATCCTCCACTACAAGCTGCTGGTTTACTGGGGCCACCATCTCTTCAGGATGGAACCAGTCGTGCACCTAGATTGTGTTCTCCTCTTAGGTGGTACAATGAACTTTCTCTAGAAGTCTGTTACTGGCAATCTTAAAGCAATGACCAAAGATACTTTCTTGGGTATTTGGGTTAACTCTCGATTTAAAAAAACACCTTTCCAATGGTGTTTAACTGGTACTTCTTGTTGGCCACCAAGAGAAATTCCAACAAGTTGTAAGTTGCCCTGGATAAAAATGTGCATGTGTCTGACTTGGTGATGGATCCTGACTTTTAATGCTTTTCAAAATCATGTGTAAAACTGTAGACTTCTTTGCATAATGTTGAGTATGATGTATGTGCACTGCTAGTTTGTTGGGACCTGACCTCCTGTCTGACTGTATGCTGTTGTGTCTGCAGACGATGTCTGACTGTGAGCTGATTCTGGCCAGCTGGGGGAAAGTGGAGAGCAACCTTGCGGGCTATGGAGGAGAAGTTCTGGCCTGGTGAGTACCAAGCCACTTTCCCAAAGGTTTCTTCTAGTATGTCAAGCATCAAAGCCCAAAGACTAACCAAGTCTTACAGTTTAGAGGGACTTGAACTGTTCTCTCAATCCACCTTTCCCTGATCTAGAACTTGCTGTCAATTTATAGCCACAAATGTATTACTGGATATTAATCGTGTGTACACACTGTTTGGCTAGTCTGTTCACAGAGCACCCTGACACCCAGAAACTCTTCCCTAAGTTTGTGGAGATCCCACATGCTGAACTGGCTGGAAATGCAGCCATCGGGGAGCACGGCAAAACTGTTCTGACAAAACTGGGTGAGATCCTCAAGGCCAAAGGATCTAGTGATGTCATCAAGCCACTGGCTACAACCCATGCCAACACACACAAGATTGGCCTCAACAACTTCAAGGTAATGCTCTCTCTACCTTTCCAGTGTACTTGAAAATAAACTGCACCCTACTAGAGATGCCTCTAATATCTGACTCTTTCCATCAGCTGATCACTGAGGTCATCAATAAGGTGTTTGGGGCGAAGGGCGTGTGGGATGCTGCTACCCAGGATGCATTCAGAAGGGTGATGAGTGCTGTCGTCAATGAGATCGATGGCGTCTATAAGCAGCTAGGCTTTGCCGGCTAGATGACCTTTGTGCCCTCAAGTCCTGACACTTGTTTACTTGCTTCCAGTAATAATTTAGCCAGTGGGAGTGATGTCTAATCAGTATTGATGTTTTACAGCAAATTACTGATTTTAAAATAAAACCATGGGATCCTACTGTGTGCTTTCATGCTTTTTCCCAGAGGGCACAAGCACAGCTTTGTGTGCCTGACCCACCTTCAGGTGTTTTACATTTTGAATAGAAGTCTTTGCAAGAGATTTTATTCCAAGTGTGTGATTTGACAAATGTACTGCAGAATTGAATGTACAAGCAAGTGTGTTTTTCAGTGGCTTTAAAATGTGATTACAAAATTTAAGGTACTTGGCACAGTTTTTGGTTTGAAACCACTGCTCCAGTGTACAGTTCACTCACTCTTGCACAACAACTGACAAATCCCAATCTTTCTGGATGATCAGAGTATTGCTGTACATCACTGGTCTGTTTCTCTCGGACAGAATGAGGTGCTATTGGGTAACAAATCTAAAAGAATTTGGAGGCAATTTTTTTTTTTTTTTTTGGGGGGGGGGGGCAGTGATGAAAGCAAAAAAAAAAAAAAAAACAGATTCAGATTCCAAGTTGCAGTTCTGTGATCGCATGGGGCACTCAACTAAGTTAATGATAATGGTCACATGTTACTACAGAGTATGATATTTTTATGTAGCCCAACTGGAAGGTGCAGCTGAGGCTTAAACTGCCACCTTTCTGATCAGTGAGCTGTTGATATATACTGGAGTTTGTGGCCAGACATGTGTATGAAAATGGCTACAATAAAGACATTAAAAGCCTAGCTGTATTAAAATAAAATAAATACTTTACCCAGTCTCACTGTGATCCTGATTTATAGAGCTTTAACTCTGTAAATGTGACGGTGACGAGCTGTAACCTGCTGTACGAATGGTGACAAAGAAAATTGTTAAGGGACTGACCGCATCACGGGTAACGTCATCCGATAAGCAACCGGGCAAATCTCACCTTGTGTGTCGTATCCAAGTGAAGTGACCTCAAAGAGCTGAGTTTACCTGAGGTCTGTTTGGAGCTCTAAGGCTCAGACTGATTGGTGCTCAATTAGTGATTATCTGATATCACCCAAATAAGGATGGGGTCCCTGGTGAGTCTGGTTCCTCCCAAGGTTTCTTCCTCTTATCTCAGGGTGGTTTAACCAAAGACCACAGTTAAGTGTGCTTTATAAATAAAATTTGTGTACGTGTGTACCAATTTCAGCAATGTTTGTCATATGGAACAGACGTGCTTCCCAGTTATTTTATACTAAAAAGTTTGTAGAGTTTAGTAAGACGTGTGCTGCAGAATTACAAAACCCTCGAAGCAGAAAGTGTTTGTACTTTTAGGTCATGTCCACGCGTAGCCGGGTATTTTTAAAAACGGAGATTTTTTATTCTTCTGTTTTTAAAAAGTATTCTGTCCACATGACCTAGGGTTTAAAAATATCTTTGTCCACATGAAAATGCAAATCGCCCTGTTAAGCGCTGTTAGGAGCGTCCTTAATCAGCAAGGGGCCCAATCAGGAGCCTAGACAAAACGTCATTACCTGTTGAACTTTGTAGAAGTTCGACCGGGTCTCGTCTGAAACCCCCTGTCGTTGCCTGCGGGGTCTGTGTGTCGTCAGAGTTTTGTACAGTATGTAGCAGCAGTGAGCTTAGTAGTAGATTCAGGCACCTCTGTTTATTGACGCAATAAAAATAAAGAGGTTAAACTATTTTTTATTCAACTTTGAACACAAATATATTACATTATATTGTACATTTTTGAGTAATTTTTCATTTCTTCACTCTTCTCTTAGGATCTCTTCCATTCTGCATGGATCACTGTTATTTCTCTCCTTGTATTTCCTCACTCTCTCTCTCTACCACTCACATCTCACCCTGAATTCTTTGTCTCAAAAAAGAGTAAAATATCACATTTCATTTTTGACACTATATAAAACATAAAAGTATCTGAAAAAAAAAAACAGCAGAAACATGTCAATCAAAATAATTATTGTATTTATTAATTTAATTGGTCAAGAAAAAAAATAAGGGTTACAGTAAGCATAATTTATTTAATTATTTAACCAACCAGCTTGTCATCTTGTGTGACCTTTTTTCCTTCAGTGTGACAGTAGTGGTGTTACACCGGAAGATATTTTGGGTGGGGTGTACAAGCGGGATAGAAATTGAGACAGAATATTTTGAAAATATGAGAAAGAGATGGGTGAGAAAGTAATAAAAATTAGAACCAGTGGGAGAGAAACAGAGTCCTCAGGTGGGAGGAGTATTAAAAGGGGCGTGGTTAACATCTAGACAAGGTGTGGGTATGTTTGATTGACAAACTTTTGTAGGATCCAAAGTATAAAAGGGCAAAGTCAGGAGTCAGTGGCACTGCAGGACAGGTCTGAAGGACTTCTCATCTTAGCTACACACTCTCCTGGTAAGTGTGTGATCTTTCAGGTGGTTGGGGTTCTTATCAGATTTGACTGTGGTCACTTTTCCAAAATAAGTTGCAAATTCAATTTCTCCTTAACAGTTTGTGTATTTAGGTATGATGATGGTTTGTGTAGGTTGGCAGGACTGTGTTGTGTGCTTGGACTTTTCTTCACTGCAGAGGTTTTTCGTTTTGTAACACTTGTTTTGACACGGTTCATATTGTGTAACTAGTATTGCTGTTCTGTGGTGTTGATTGTAGTTCTAAAGTCATTTGTTCTCTCAGCTGATTAATCAAGAGGAATTTCAATCTCCCTTAAGGTGTGGATTGTGGGTGGGGCTTAACTATACATTGAATACATTGAAGGTGGATTCTCTCTATCCTGCAACCGTTGGTGTAACAAATCCAGATAGGAAGTGTGTCCCAGATCTAGCACATATTCTTGTTTTAAAATTGGCATTTTTCTAAGCCCAGAAGCTGAACTGACCTGCTGTCCATCTAAAGAACTTCATTCTCTTCACACAGGCTGCATAGATGCTTGCTCAGGTTTTTTTAAGACTGTAATTTGACCTCTGCATCTATTCCAGAATGCAGACGCATAACTTTTTGATCTCCGTAAGTTCTCCCAATTGTCCCCACTTCTCTGCTCCCATTGTTCCCCAGGACTTTTCTGTCCTGGCTCTTGAGTGGTGCAATAAACCATCTCTAGATGTCAACAACTGAGTCACTGGCAAACTTTAACTGATGGTCTGTTTCTTGGGTCTTTGGGTTAACTCATCCCCCACCCAAACAGTCCTTCCTAAACACTGACTGGTACTTCTAATTAGCAACATGGGATGATTCAAAGAAGTTGTAAGTTGCTCTGGATAAGTGTGTGCATACTTTTCTGCTTGACCCAAAGTCCTCCAAGTCATGAATACTCACTGATCTATTACTTTTAAAAATGGTCTTGCATACAAACTGTTTAGTAGGAGGTATGTGCACTGTTAGTTTCATTACCTGACCTCCAATGCCTTATGAATGCTGTTGTGTCTGCAGGCACAATGTCTGACTGTGAGTTGATTCTGGCCAGCTGGGGGAAAGTGGAGAGCAACCTTGCAGGCTATGGAGGGGAAGTTCTGACCTGGTTAGTGCCAAACCACTTTTCCAAATGGGGTCGTATGGCTTGTCAAGCAACATAGCACAAAGACTAAGCATTCTTGCAGTTAATAGTGAAGGCTAATAATGACCAGTGCTGTTATTGATTCAACATGTGGTGGGGAAGAGCAATAGTCATTCTAGATGAAGTGGCAACACCTAGACTGCCATCTTGATCCATGTTACCTTATTTCTCAATCCACTTTTCTCTCTCCTCTAGTACTTGTTGTCAATTTGTAGCCCCAAACTTATTACTGGAGAATAATTATCTATACACACTGCCTGGACAGTCTGTTCACAGAGCACCCTGACACCCAGAAACTTTTCCCCAAGTTTGTGGGGATCCCACATGCTGATCTGGCTGGGAATGCAGCCATTGCGGAGCATGGCAAAACTGTTCTGACAAAACTGGGTGAGATCCTGAGGGCAAAAGGCTCTAGTGACGTCATCAAGCCACTGGCTACAACCCATGCCAACACGCACAAGATTGGCCTCGACAACTTCAAGGTAACACTTAAATTTACCTTTACTTGATCAAATGACCTGCATCCTACTAGTGATTTCTCTAATACCATCAATCTCTTTTCCCATCAGCTGATCACGGAGGTCATCATTAAGCTGTTTGGGGAGAAGGGCATGTGGGATGCTGATGCCCAGGATGCTTTCAGGAAGGTGATGGGTGTCGTCGTCAATGAGATCGACTGTGTCTACAAGCAGCTAGGCTTCGCTGGCTAAATGACCTCTGTCCCCTCAAGTCCTGACATTGCTGGAACCAAGTAACAAGTGTTAATTTAGCCAGTTGGAGTAGATTGTAATCAGTGTTATTGGTGGATCATGATTTCGTTTTACAGCAAATTACTGATCTAAAATAAAACACTGGAAACGTACTGTGTACACTTTCATGCTTTTTCAAGAGGGGGGGCCAGCACAGGTTGTCTGCCCCATCTTCAGGTATGTTTGGCATTTTGAAAGAAGCTTAAGGGTGAACACTGTCTGTCTACAGTAGAATTAAACGAATAAAACTGTTTTAAATGGATTTAAAGTATGATTACCAAAATTATGGTTTGGATTTTACTAAGGCTTTTTCATGTTTTAACAAACTTCAAATGCACTCAAACAATACAATAATGTCTAGTGTTTAAATGGAGTGTGGATACTCAAGCTTTTTAGTTTCAGCTCACCTCATAACTGAGTCATGTTGTACATTAAACCCAAATGGAGAGGGTGAGTTATGGATTGGCAGAGGAGCCACATTGTGTCATTAGCAAAAAATGGGAATCTGTTTTTCTACAGTGTCTCACATACACTTCTATTCTGGAGGGTCAGTGCTCAGACTGAATGTTCTTGTGAATGTGACATTAAGAAAAGACAACACTCCAGGACTGGGTGCTGAATCCAAGAACTCCCTCATCCCTGCTGATGTCTTTGAGACTGAATTGTATTCCACCACACACACCTTACAGAACACTTGACAAGAATCAAAATCGGTCCAACCGTCACTGATCTGTTTCTCTCTGACAGAATGGGATTATGTACCGTGTTGGGTTCTGGAGTCATAACGAAAATCTAAAATAATGAAATATCCCTAGGTTAAATATTAATGACAGGAATTGTCTTAATGTTGGAGTAAACGGTCTTCTTTCACACACAGTGAGCGAGTACCCTGTTACTGTGTTACACCTATACTGCAGTAAATCTCTGCTCTGAGAATGAACTTGTCTAAACTGCTATAGTTGTGAAGAAAAAGACCTGAGAGGGAGAAAAACAGTGGAAAGTCTGATTGAAAAATGTGATCCCTCACTGCTCTGTGAAGACACCTCTCCACGGAGAAGGACTGGATTTGGAGCTTCAGTGAGTTATTGGTGAGAAATGTCCCAACACTGTGGATGTAAGAATCAGTGACACCTCAAGCTCTGATCAGCTCAGTCACCTCAGTGCTTCACTCCGTGGAGCTGATCAGCTTGTTTGTATAATATGGAAACTAACAAGTAGGTCCTGTCACTCTACTGCTGCCTGTGAACACATGCTGAAATGGAAATGTGCACTCATGGGATGTTTAGACTGAACTCCATATAAAGGTATCTGTGCACAATACTCCAAGGTCATGTTACTGTACAGTTACTGTAATTCTGATCACACACTCCTGTTCACAGACCACACCATGAATCCACTTACTGTACATTAAGAGAAAGTTCTCATGTTTCATCTATTAAATGTTAATGAACAGATTATTGGAAAGTCCAGGTCTGAACCCTAGTTGTTCCCAGTTAACACAGTAAATAGTGTTACACTCAGCTCCAGGGTTCTGTGTTCAGTCCTGAGCTCGGGTTAAGGGCTGTGTGGAGTTAGATTAACAGGTTGTGGTAAATTGCCCCTAGATGTGATCTATAGTGTGAATGTTTGTGTATATTGCTGTGCAATGGTCTTGCAACCCATTTGCCCCCACTTTAACCAGAAGAGACTCTATATGGCTCTCATATATCAATTTGATATGCAGTTCTTTGGGGCCTGGTTATTGCAGAATGTTAACAGAACGCAGTTCCACAATCACTCCTTATTTCAATAAGGAGGGCAGTGGTGGCTCAGTGGGCTAAGGCACTGAGTTACTGATCGGAAGATCGGCGGTTTGATTCCCAGCTCAGCCAGGTTACTAAGCCCTTAGCAAGGCCCTTAACCCTGCCAGGTTACTAAGCCCTTGAGCAAGGCCCTTAACCCTAACTGCTCCAGATGCGCTGTACCATGGCTGACCCTGCGCTCTGACCCCAGTTACGCTGGGATATGCGAAGAAGGAATTTCACTGTGCTGTAATGTATATGTGACAAAATAAAGGCTTTACTTACTTTACTTTAAGTTGAGGGCGTGGTCTTTACTCATGAATGTATCCTTAAACATGTCTTGCATGATCCAATGCATATAAATATACAAACATGTACAAAAAAAATGTTTAACCTTTGTGTGGTCCATGCAAGGGGGAAGAGAGAAAAAAACATAAAATATGAGAGATATAGGTGAGAAAGTAATAAAAATTAGAACCAGTGTGAGATACAGAATCCTCAAGTGGGAGGAGTATTAAAAGGGGTGTGGTTAACATATAGACAAGGTGTGGAATGTTTGATTGACAGGTGAGAGGACAAACTTTTGTAGGGTCCAAAGTATAAAAGGCCAAAGTCAGCAGCCAGTGGCACTGCAGGACAGGTCTGAAGAACGTCTTCTCATCGTAGCTGTGCTAAATACTCTTCTGGTAAGTGTGTTATTGTTCAGGTGGCTGGGGTTCTTATCATATGGCACTGAGGTCAGTTTTGCAAAACAAGTTAAACTATTAAAGAAATTTAACTTGTAAGACAATCTTTTTTTTTTTTATCCTATAAAGTTCTCAGTATTCTGAGATGTGCATTTACATGTGTTAAAGGTTTGTGTAGGTTGCACAGGACTATTTGTGTAAAAAAAAATAATAATAATAATAATAAAAGTAAAAATAAACCCTTCAAAGAGGTTTTTCTTGTACAATCTTGTTTTGACACAGTTGGCTTTATATTGTGCATTACTGTTTTGTAGTGTGAGGGAAGTACAGCTGAAGTAATTTGTTCTCTCAGGTGATCAATCAAGAGTCGTTTCAGTCTCTTAAGGTGTGAATTGTGGCCAGGGCTTAGTAACCTGCATCTCGCACACATTCTTGTTTAACAACTGCCATTTTTGACCTCTAGACTATAATTTGACCTCTGCAGCTATTCCAGAAAGCAGATGCATGACTTTTCAACCTGAGTTCTCCATGTCCCGTCTTCTCTGCTCCCTCTACTGGCTTCCTGCATCAAACTCAATTTGATTGTTTCTCGACTATTTGGGTTACCGCAACCTCCCTCTCTTCCCCCCCCCCCCCCCCCCCCCCTTCCAAAAAAAAAATCATTCCCATCAAATATTGACTGGTACTTATAGTTACTGTGCAAGTTGCTCTGGATAATCGTGTACCTTCTCTTATGCCTGACCCAAGGTGGTCAGTCATAAATACTGATGTTATATTTATAATTTTAGGTTGACATTGTTTTGCATATAAACTAAATGTCAGGTAGGGGGTATGTGCACTGTTGGTTTGATTACCTGACCACATGCTGTTGTGTCTGCAGACAATGTCTGACTGTGAGTTGATTCTGGCCAGCTGGGGGAAAGTGGAGAGCAACCTTGCAGGTTACGGAGGAGAAGTTCTGACCTGGTGAGTACCAAATCACTTTGTTTCCGAAGTAGTCTTCTGGTATGTGTAGCAACATGGCACAATGATTAACCAACTTTTGCAATTTATAATGAAGCCTAATAATTCAGACCAGTGCTGGTATTGCTTCAATGTGGGGGGAAGCAGTAATCCCCCCCCCCCTCATTTGTTCACCAGTCTTCAAGAAAATCAGGACTATTTACAGAGCCTAGACTGTTATCTTGATTCATGTTTCCATATGATTTTCCAATCCACCTTTCTTTCTATGCTTGTATTTGCTGTCAATTTATAGCCACAAATGTATTACTGGGTGGTAATTATATTTACTCTCTTTGGCAAGTCTGTTCACAGAGCACCCTGACACCCAGAAACTCTTCCCCAAGTTTGTGGGGATCCCACATGCTGATCTGGCTGGGAATGCAGCCATTGCGGAGCATGGCAAAACTGTTCTGACAAAACTGGGTGAAATCCTGAGGGCAAAAGGCTCTAGTGATGTCATCAAGCCACTGGCTACAACCCATGCCAACACGCACAAGATCAGCCTCAACAACTTCAAGGTAACACTTCCTTAAATTTGCCTTTTTATTTAAGTTTACTTGAGCAAATGAACTGCAACCTACTAGTAACACACCTCCAATATCCTCACTCTTCCCATCAGCTGATCACGGAGGTCATCATTAAGCTGTTTGGGGAGAAGGGTGTGTGGGATGCTGCTACCCAGGATGCTTTCAGAAAGGTGATGGGTGTCGTCGTCAATGAGATCGACTGTGTCTACAAGCAGCTAGGCTTCGCTGGCTAGATGACCTCTGTCCCCTCAAGTCCTGACATTGCTGGAACCAAGTAAACAAGTGCCAATTTAGCCGGTGGGAGTAGATTGTAATCAGTGTTATTGGTGGATCATGATGTTTTACAGCAAATTACTGATCTAAAATAAAAACACTGGACTTGTACCATGTATGCTTCCATGCTTTTCCTAGAGAGAGAGCCAGCACAGCTTTTGTGTGTCTGCCCCCACCTTCAGGTGTTTTTGTATTTTGAATAGAGGTCTTTGCAAGAGGATTAATTCACAAAGTATTTAATGTTGGTGTACAGTTGAATTTTAGTAGATTTAAGGTTTTGATTTCACTAATCCTTTAGATGCTTTAACAAACTTCAAACATTTAAACTAAACATTAGCACCTGAGGTATTGGTATTAAAATGTGTGGCTAGTTTTTAGTTGCAAACATGTTACACACAATCTCTCAGAAGTGGCAAATGCACAATATTTTCAGCTAACATTGGTGCATTACTACTTTGTCATAAATTGAACAAAAATAAAAACATTGACACTGTGTACAAGTTTGGGCACCCTACATGATCAGTAACACCACCTCTGGCAGATCACAGCTTGCAAATGTTTGCAAAAACTCCTGTTTATAGCCTGCTAGGTCTTTCAGTTCTTGCACTTTGATTCAATTTGGGGGGGGGTTCAATTTGTCTTTCTGACCAGCATACGAGCAGTTCTCTTAAGCTGCATTTACACATGTGACCCAATTCCGATTTTTTTTGCTCATATGTGACACATCAGATATTTTCTATGTCTGTGTAAACAGAAAAAAAAAACGGATGCATTCTGATATTTCGAGATCGCTTTCAGGCCTCCTTCATATGTGGAAATAAATCAGTGGTAAATCAGATATGTGCTAATGTGATTGTCGTGTAAATAGACAGATTGGATTTTCTGAGGCATTGCGTTCTGTACGTCATTAAAACTGCGACTTCTTCAGGCACACGGAGCCGCTGCTCATGCCAAACAGATGCGCTAGGGTGCGGTAGCCCACACCTGTTGCACGCCACCAGAGGGCGACCCCAACACATCTTGCACCGAGACATTACTCTGAATGCTTGAGGACACAATAAAGGAAGCATATGCACAGGCTGCAATGATGGCCCTTTTCCTCCTCCGTTTCGCGAACATTGCGTATATCCCAGAGCTAGCATCAAGCATATTTCGCCTTCGTCCATCATGGCTAGTATGTAGTGCAAGAACCTCCCTTTAAGTATGCACGATGTTTCAGACGGTAGGGCAAGTGTAAACACATGAATCGGATATGGATCATAGTTGAAAGGACGTGTAAACAGACCGTCAGAAAAATCAGATGTAGGCAACAAATCAGATTTGGGCATCGAGACCTGCAGTGTAAATGGGATTTTAGTCTTCCAGATCTCATCTTGACCTCCACAGTTCCCCTGAACTGCCATTTCTCACTGTGGAAACTACAAGCTGACAAGGTTTTGCTATCTTCTTGTAGCCTTCTCCTGCATTGTGAGCATCAATAACTTTTATTTTCAGTGTTTTACACAGCTGCTTAGAGGAACCCATGGTTGTTGAGTGTCTGCAAGTGTGTGCACAAGGTTTAAAGAGAGAAAGTATTTGTAAAGTTTTGAAATTGGCATTTATTAATGACCGCTGTTGCCATGCATCAGATCTAATGAGCTGATTATGTTCTGAAACCTTGTAAAAGGAATCTGAGACTCTAAAACCCTTAGAGTGGCCAAACCTTTGCACAGTGCCATGTTTTTATTTTTGTTCAATTTATTGCATAAGAAGTAACTGCATCAATGTTTGCTGAAAATGCTTTTTTTCAATTCCAAGAGAGACTGTGTTAACATCTTTTCAATTAAAACAATCACAAATCTATCAATGGGGTGCCTAAACTTTTGCATAAGACTGTATATACCAAATGCTATTTTCTAATGAAATAAAAATTTGAGGCACATCAAGAGCCATTTAAATCCTACAGCACAAGGGTTGCTGCCGCAGTTACATGGCTGACGGTTCTGTTCAGGTGTGCAGTGAAGAGAGGAGAAAGCGAAAGTAAAAACTGTTACTTTCAAAAAAAGGTTTTCAGCTATTTTCCCTGGACTTAAAGTGGCATTATACACCTTGAGCATGTTTGGTTCAACGTATAGATGTGAGTTAGCATTCTCAACACTGAACATTATCAAAAGTAAATACAGGCCAAGAATGACCAATGAGCATTTCCATTCCAGTACACTGACTTCATTCCTCCCAAGATTCGAAGTGTTTGCTGGAAAGGCCAGAGTTTTCAATCAGACACCGTATACAAATACTATTTTTTTTCCTGAAACATTTCATGATTCGGTCTTTAAGCACAACAGGCAATTTTATTTCATTTATATTTAAGGTTATTACAATTTAATGGACTAAAAGGAACTGTTTTCATTCAGGGATTAGGAGTTCTTGTACTTATATACTGTACTCTATACCGCTTTACCCTGTATTCAAAGTCACAGGGGGCCTGGAGCCTATCCCAGGAGGCTTAGCGCACGAGACAGGGTACACCCTGGACAGGGTGCCAATCCATCGCAGGGCGCGCACACACAATATGTGTGAAAAAAAATAATGGGACATGAGACGCAAGGAAAAAAAAAATAGAGAAGAAAAAAGGGACATGGAAGGAAAAGAAATCGAGACCACGTGACTCATACTTCCGGTGCCAAATTACGGAAATTACAAGCTACGAGTACAAACAGAATGTCTTTATGTTTTATGTCAAGCTGAAAGTAAAACTCAGTTACTCAGAATTCTACTCAGTAATTCTCTCCATACCTGTTTAACAACACACATGTAACTCTAATGGTGCGTTCACACCGAGAGTCTCATTTAATATATATTTTTTATTATTATACAGTATTATATTTCTTATTATAACATTAGAATCACTTACTAGATTTTGTCTTTTATTAAAATAACAATAATGATCCGAGTATCATCTTTCTCCATATGCTTTTTCTTCTTCCTTTATTTTTTTGGTTGGCAGCAAACTTTTAGGTGCATTACTGACACTCACTGGACTGGATCGGTATTGGCGGACAAGTATCAAGGTTTTAAAAGCATTGCTGCCACCTGCTGGACTAAATCGGCAACGCTGACGAGTCAATACAGTCGATAATCAATACACATCCGCACTTTGCCACTCTTTTTCCTTACTATGACAATGGGAGAAGCATATGGGTTTCTAGACTCTTTAATTATCCCGGCTGCCAGCAGTTCCTGGAGGTGCCTCCGGACATCTTCAATGTCTGCAGGGGCGATTCTGCGAGATCTCTCCCTGAATGGACGAGGGTCCCTTAGCCTTATGTGGTGTTTCACCCCCTTTGCCAGCCCCACATCCCACTCCTCCAGTGAGAAAACATCTGCTCTTCCTGATAGCTTCATGGCTAACCGAACCTTCCAAGCTTCTGGGATGGGCGAGTCACCAAAATCGAACAGTTTTGAGTCAATAGGAGCCTTAGAAGAGCAGTTTTTCTTTAGTTCAGTGACGGTATCAACTAAGTAAATTTGGGCTAACACTGTGCCAGTGGGTAAAGCAGTCTGCTTTTGGGACTCATTTCTCAGCATGAGAGTGAAGTTGTTAACATCCATAGCTGAGGGTGTAAACACAATTGGTGGAACCAGTACACCCGCAGGAAGCTTGGTAGTGTCATCAGCCTCCACCATCAGGATATTTTCCCGCATAGGCAGCTGTTGCTCTACTCTACAGGTGGCATAATGTATGCCTCCAGGTGGGATGGCAAGTGGGCCTGGCCCTTGCCACTTCACCTGCCCAACTGCACCCACGTGTGGACTATTGAGTGAGTCTGGCTGTCCTGGTCTGAGGGCTAATATTCTTAGAGAAAAAGCACCATCAACTTCGTCAAGCTCCTCACAATGGTTCAGAAGGGAGCGTAGTTTCTTAGAGTTGGTACCAATAAAGTAGAGTTGGTCTCTGAAGTACTGTTGAACTTGGCAGGAAACTCTACATCAACGGTCACATACCCTTTGTATGGGTAATCAGAGTCACTCAAACCCCAAATAGCCAAATTTGTGACTGGCTGGACTGGCACATGGGAGAGATAGCATGAATACCAGCTCTCAAATATGATCGTGACCCTGGAGCCACTGTCGATAAGGGCTCGGCATCGTTGTCCCTCAATTTTAATGTCTGCCATTATGGAGGGGCCTATCAGTCCTCTAGGAAGACCACCAGATCGAGGAGCGTAGACTGCACATTGATTGACCGAGCCCACCTCTGTAAATTCATCTGCAGGTTTTACTGTTCTCTTTTCCCCTTTGCTTCTGTGCAGAGCACTGAGTAATTTCTGAATAACCTTAGCAGAATTCTCTTGGGCAGCACAGTTGGTGGCAATATGGCCGTCATCTCCACATCTGTAGCAGAAGTAGCCTTCTGAGTGTCTTAAAGCATGTGGTTTTTCTGCTTTGGCTTTGTTTCTCCATTCCTTCTTTCGAGGTTCTCGCAATACTGAACTGTGAGATACTGACATTACAGTTAACTGTTTTTGTAACTGTTGTACCTGATGTTTTAACATTTGTACTTCACCCTCACTTTCAGTGGCAGTGCATGGCTTAGTCGGTTTACCCTTAAGGTCTGTGCGCTTATCTTGCTGCTTGGTTGTTAGCTCAGCGAGCTGGAAGCGCAAATCCTTAATCTCTGCCTTTAAGTCATGAACCTCTGTTTCTTTAGGCTTTAGTCCATCATCAACTTTTACCTGCCTTACTGTTGTGCTTAGCTTGCGTCGGGCCATCTCATACTCCTCCTCTTCGCGTATCTCATTTAACAGTTTTAGGAAGGTGGGAGGCTTGTCTCTCCTTTCTCGCAGCCTCAGATGTATCAACATCATATCAGATTCGGTAGCACCTCTTATGAGCTGGTCAATTCTGGCACGATCTGCCCTGTGGCTAGGAAGACCTCCCTTTTGCACAACTTTAGTTAGCAGGTGTTCTAATCTCCTCAAGAAGTCTGACAGCTTTTCACGGGACTGTTGGTGTAAACTCCGAAAAGCGAAATACAAATCTTCGCCAGACTCAGGAGTTCCAAAAGCACTTTCTAATGCTTCTACATAGTCATCTGGGCTGGCTTCGGGATTATTCAGCCGAACGGCTTGAATTATTTCCAGTGCAGGACCTTTTAGACTTTCCACGATTCTCTTTCGTTTCTCTCTGTCTGAGCAGTCACACTCTTCAATCATCAGATGAGCTTGCTCAAGCCATTGCTCCAGGTTCTCCTCACCTGCAGGGGTGGGTTGATTTCCAGAGAACATACGCAGACGCCGAAATGAATTGTTCTCATACGTAGGTCTCATGGTCTTTCCAAGTAGGTCGCCTACTGCTTGGATGATGGATTCAGGGGAACTCGTCTGTGGGACATCTGAAGTCAGTAGGGCATGCACATCACTTACTGTTTTCCCTTCCTCTCTCAGTAGCTTGTGTAATTTCTCTGCGAAATCATCTGCAGTTTCCACAGGTTCAGTAAGCAGAACAACTTTCCACTTTGAATCTCCATTCGATGGTTGCAGGAAGGAGGGGATGCGGTCTGGATCTACTTTGTAACTGCACTCACATAGGACCAGTTGGCTTCCTGTCCCAGCATGCAGTTGAGTGTCTCTTACTTTGACTCTTCCAAGCACTTTCACTGCATGAGCTGCTTCTTCAATATCAGCGGTTTCAGCCTCTGCTGGAACATCACACAATACCAAAGCATGGAGGGGATCTACACTGGCTGCTCTGCACCAGCCAGTGAGCTCAGCGCGTAGCTGCAACTCTTTCTGGGCTGCCATTACGTTTAAACACTACTTATAATTCTGCCAATATTTTCACACACTTACATTAATTAATTAATTATTATTACTAATTTTTAAATATAATTTTACTTTAAAGGGGATCAACAGATGAATTGGGGAAAATCCCAGCGGTGCCTCCAATTTGTGTAGCGCCTTCTTCACTCTTTGCAAGTAGGATAGCGCTCTGAGCTCGTAAACTTTATTTCCCTAGGTTGATTTATGATATACCCCCTTTAAATTTAAGTAAAGATAGATGGGAATCTCACTCACCTATGTTGTCTACTGTGCCACCTAATCCAACTTATTAAACAAATCACAAGAACAATTATGTCCCCAATTCGCTGCCAAATTTATTAAATGACTAAATAAATAAATAGATAAACAAATGAAATTAGTACTTCCATTAAGCCAAATCCATTACTTTCCCAATTATATATTGCAAAACTAAACAATTCAGAATATGGCAGTCTCTCAATACCTCAACACAAATATACTGATACAGTGTTTAACATTTGAATATGCTCCTTTAACTTGTACATCTGTTTTCAATATTCAATATACAGTGACCACAGTAACTCTGTTAGAACAACTTTAACTTTTTTGTGGGCCCCACACACACACACACACACACGCACGCACGCCGGCGACCTGAAAAATAAATAACTAAAATTACAGCTAACCCCCTGTTGCAGGCCTGGTCGACGTTCGGGAACGTGGTGGCCAAAAACTTTAAAGCCCCTTCACTCTGATGAGCAAAACTAAAAGGCTGGAGTACTCACAGGCAAGCAGAGTCAGTGTAATATTCGTGTCCAAACGACACACCTCCACAAGGACGGTTTAGCGGCTGTCTGCAGGTTGGCTCACAGCTGACTGCAATGAGCAACAGGAGTCGGTCTGCCCATTAAGGTGCAACGTGCCCTTCTCCCTCGTCGCCAGAGGAACTGCCAGGCTTTCTCCTGGTCACCTGGAGCGCTATCTGGGGAATCTTGAAGAGTCTTTGTCTAGGCTAACTGGTTAGTTAGCCTGTAGAACTATTCAAACAACGCCAACTTTCTGGAGTCAACATTCGTTAAAATGGCTTATTATTATACTGCAGTCCATTTAGCTGTAGCGGGTACAACAACCGGAGTAAGTAGCACAATTTTAAACCGTAAAACGGCACTTTCCTTTGTAATGTCTCTCTCCGTCAGCTTGGTTGCTCTTTTTTCTTTTCCCTCTCAGCCTTCAGCTCCCGCTTGCTCTCTCTCGTCGCGCTTTTCTCTCTAGTCCCGCCCCACATCCAATCACACTACAGCAATATTGTCAAGACACTGCATCTTCCAATCACAGCGAAGAAATGAAAAACATTGGTTGTTCTAAGCACACAGCACATGGCACACAGCACACTGCAACCAAACTATAGAACACACATTAATATATTACCCCCATAGACACAAGCAGCAAAATAAAATAAAAAACTGAACACTGTATAACCATTTTACCAGACAAAAGCACACATTTTCCTGAACTTACTTAACAGGTGATATTTAATGCCTAATGGTATTAGTCCATGGGCTACACCAGCACCTGAGGTATTGGTATTAAAATGTGTGGCTAGTTTTTAGTTGCAAACATGTTACACACAATCTCTCTCAGAAGTGGCAAATGCACAATATTTTCAGCAAACATTGGTGCATTACTACTTTGTCATAAATTTAACAAAAATAAAAACATTGACACTGTGCAAAAGTTTGGGCACCCTACATAATCAGTAACACCACCTCTGGCAGATATCACAGCTTGCAAATGTTTGCAAAAACTTCTGTTTATAGCTAGCTGAGCATTTCAATTCTTTTACTTGATTTTCTCCCAGTCTTACAAAAGGTTTCTAGTTCTGTAATCTTTGTCTTGCATGCACAGCTCTTAAGAGCTCATATTTTAACGATGTTTAAATGAGGGGACTGTGATGGCCGTTTCAAATCCTTCAGCTTGGGTCTCTTGAGGTATTCCATAGTGGATCTCGAGGTATGTTTAGGATCATTGTCCTGTTGTAGAAGCCATCCTCTTTTCAGCTCTTTGACAGATTGTGTGGCGTTTTTGCTCTGGTATTTAGTGGAATCCAGCAAACCGTGGGGGGAGAGAGACCCATTCTTCCCTCCACCCGTGCAATGTTTCCTGTGCCACTGGCTGCAACACAACTCCAAAGCATGATGGATCCACCCCCATGCTTATTAGTTGGCAAGGTGGTGTGTTCATGAAATGCTGCTCCTTTTTCTTTCCCCTCCAAGCATGCCTTTGCTGATTGTGTCCAAAAAGTTCCATTTTAACTTCATCAGTCCGCAGCACTCATTTCCAAAATGCATCAGTCTTCTGTAGATGTTCTGTTGCATGCTTCTTACGTTGGATTTTATGATGGGGATGGCGGGGGGTTCAATTTGTCTTTCTGACCAGCATACGAGCAGTTCTCTTAAGCTGCATTTACACTCAGTTAAATGTGACCCAATTCCGATTTTTTGCTCATATGTGACACATCAGATATTTTCTATGTCTGTGTAAACAGGAAAAAAAAAACGGATGCATTCTGATATTTCGAGATCGCTTTCAGGCCTCCTTCATATGTGGAAATAAATCAGTGGTAAATCAGATATGTGCTAATGTGATTGTTGTGTAAATAGACAGATCGGATTTTCTGAGGCATTGCGTTCTGTACGTCATTAAAACTGCGACTTCTTCAGGCACACGGAGCCGCTGCTCATGCCAAACAGATGCGCTAGGGTGCAGTAGCCCACACCTGTTGCAAGCCACCAGAGAGCGACCCCAACACATCTTGCACCGAGACATTACTCTGAATGCTTGAGGACAAAGGAAGCATATGCGCAGGCTGCAATGATGGCCCTTTTCCTCCTCCGTTTTGCGAACATTGCGTATATCGCAGAGCTAGCATCAAGCATATTTCGCCTTCGTCCATCATGGCTAGTATGTAGTGCAAGAACCTCCCTTTAAGTATGCACGATGTTTCAGACGGTAGGGCAAGTGTAAACACATGAATCGGATATGGATCATAGTTGAAAGGACGTGTAAACAGACCGTCAGAAAAATCAGATGTAGGCAACAAATCAGATTTGGGCATCGAGACCTGCAGTGTAAATGGGATTTTAGTCTTCCAGATCTCATCTTGACCTCCACAGTTCCCCTGAACTGCCATTTCTCACTGTGGAAACTACAAGCTGACAAGGTTTTGCTATCTTCTTGTAGCCTTCTCCTGCATTGTGAGCATCAATAACTTTTATTTTCAGTGTTTTACACAGCTGCTTAGAGGAACCCATGGTTGTTGAGTGTCTGCAGGTGTGTGCACAAGGTTTAAAGAGAGAAAGTATTTGTAAAGTTTTGAAATTGGCATTTATTAATGACCGCTGTTGCCATGCATCAGATCTAATGAGCTGATTATGTTCTGAAACCTTGTAAAAGGAATCTGAGACTCTAAAACCCTTAGGGTGGCCAAACCTTTGCACAGTGCCATGTTTTTATTTTTGTTCAATTTATTGCATAAGAAGTAACTGCATCAATGTTTGCTGAAAATGCTTTTTTTCAATTCCAAGAGAGACTGTGTTAACATCTTTTCAATTAAAACAATCACAAATCTATCAATGGGGTGCCTAAACTTTTGCATAAGACTGTATATACCAAATGCTATTTTCTAATGAAATAAAAATTTGAGGCACATCAAGAGCCATTTAAATCCTACAGCACAAGGGTTGCTGCCGCAGTTACATGGCTGACGGTTCTGTTCAGGTGTGCAGTGAAGAGAGGAGAAAGCGAAAGTAAAAACTGTTACTTTAAAAAAAAGGTTTTCAGCTATTTTCCCTGGACTTAAAGTGGCATTATACACCTTGAGCATGTTTGGTTCAACGTATAGATGAGAGTTAGCATTCTCAACACTGAACATTATCAAAAGTAAATACAGGCCAAGAATGACCAATGAGCATTTCCATTCCAGTACACTGACTTCATTCCTCCCAAGATACGAAGTGTTTGCTGGAAAGGCCAGAGTTTTCAATCAGACACCGTATACAAATACTATTTTTTTTTTCCTGAAACATTTCATGATTCGGTCTTTAAGCACAACAGGCAATTTTATTTCATTTATATTTAAGGTTATTACAATTTAATGGACTAAAAGAAACTGTTTTTATTCAGGGATTAGGAGTTCTTGTACTTATATACTGTACTCTATACAGCTTTACCCTGTATTCAAAGTCACAGGGGGCCTGGAGCCTATCCCAGGAGGCTTAGCGCACGAGGCAGGGTACACCCTGGACAGGGTGCCAATCCATCGCAGGGCACACACACACACACACTCACACAGTATGGGTATAGGGTCCGGGGAAGAAAAATAATGGGACATGAGACGCAAGGAAAAAAAAACAGAGAGGAAAAAAGGGACATAGAAGGAAAAGAAATCGAGACCACGTGACTCATACTTCCGGTGACGAAATATGGAAATTACAAGCTACGAGTACAAACAGAATGTCTTTATATTTTATGTCAAGCTGAACGTAAAACTCAGTTACTCAGAATTCTACTCAGTAATTCTCTCCATACCTGTTTAACAACACACATGTAACTCTAATGGTGCGTTCACACCGAACGTGGCGAGAGTGTCAAATTTCACTCTCGCCGCCCTGCTGCCAACGCCAGTCGCCGCTCTTCTACGCTGTTCCGAATGACTTTCTTGTATTTAAAGAGGCCGCAAAGCAATCAAGCTTGTTGATCTTGTGGAGACCAAAATGTGGAAGAAAACAAGAAATTGATTGATAGAAAGAACTGTATTGTAGAAATAAACAAATTATAAGTCATTTGTATGGTGTGGCTCCTGTTCATTGTGAATTGCTAGTCTCATTTAATATATATTTTTTATTATTATACAGTATTATATTTCTTATTATAACATTAGAATCACTTACTAGATTTTGTCTTTTATTAAAATAACATTAATAATGAATAAACACCCGCTACCGCAATAATCAACCTCTCCTCCATTTCACTTGGGAACTAATGTAGCTGGAACAAAAGTAACAGAACTGCTTTCCTCGGAATCCACTCAAGCGGAGGACCTCTACTTTTAATTGGTTGTGGCTCAACATGGCTCATTACCCTAAAGTTGAGCTGATTTCAACTCCTTTCGCCGCCCTCGCCGCGCCGTGCCACTCTTCGCCACCGGCTCACATTGAAAAAAAATGAATGACTTCCGGCCGCTTTGACGCTCTCGCCGCGTTCACACCATAATCCGAGTATCATCTTTCTCCATATGCTTTTTCTTCTTCCTTTATTTTTTTGGTTGGCAGCAAACTTTTAGGTGCATTACTGACACTCACTGGACTGGATCGGTATTGGCGGACAAGTATCAAGGTTTTAAGAGCATTGCTGCCACCTGCTGGACTAAATCGGCAACGCTGAGGAGTCAAATTTTGCAAAATCTCACAAACATTTTTGTGAGATTCAGCGATCTTTTTTGCGAGATCTCGAAAAAAAAAATTCCTAGCTTAATTTTTTTTCACCAATATCCTGTTAACCTATTTCTTTCTTGCCTCACATAGTGTCCTACAGTGTTGGAGTAAATAATCTTCTTTCACACACTGTGAGGGAGGGAGTGTCCTGTTCCTGTGTGTTACACCTATACTGAAGTAAATCTCCGTTCTGAGAGTAAAAATCTGTGGTAAATCACAGTGAACCGTACTGACAGCCACCCCGCAAAACCGCGTAGGGGAGATAGGGGTGTTACATTTTCTTCGGTTGTTGTGTTTATCATGGCATAAGTTGATTATGCATCTGTGTTATTTTCAGCAGCATGTGGTAAATGTCTCTCATACACACATGCTAAAAACTAAAACACACACTACTGTCTGATCAGAGACAGGCACGTGCAGGTCTAATTTGGCTATAACTTAGAGTATTAGATAATTGAGCTGCTGTGTTGATTCGAGCTGTTACACAGAGACTCTGAGAACAGAGCGAAAGCTACAGAGGAGTTTACTGGAAGTGTGTTAAGATCAATAACACACAAAAGCAATAAACCATTTGACAACAATAAATTCTACACTTCAACTCATGTATTTAATAATAAACTAACCAGCACTGTTACATTTACCATATGCTAATTTAATAATAATAATAATAATAATAATAATAAAATATACTCACACAGGTGATAAAGTTCTGCAGTTGTCTGAGTGTCCAAAATGTACAAGTGCTACTTATTAGTTATTTTCATGTATTATTGTTAATATTATATTTATGTTTAACAACTTTTCACTTTATTTACAATAAAATAGGGAAAGATTACTTTTATTTTAACACAAGAAAGTTAGTTTCTTTCTTTTTTCTAAAATTAGTTAGTTAAAGACACTTTTTATTTCTTAAAGACAGTCAATGGTTTTTGTTTAGACAGACAGACAGAGAATCGTGATCTCAATTCACATTTTGTCTAGAATCGTGCAGCCCTAGAGACGGGTAAGAAAGTAATAAAAATGAGAACCAGTGGCAGAGATACAGAAACCTCAGGTGGGAAATGTGAGGAGCTTTTATATACAGTTCCCTCTAAATACCTTTATAGTGTACACAGACTGTAGATTTACGACGTTACCAATCAGACGTAGCAACAATAATCACATGACTCTGCTTGACCAATCAGCCGCAATAACAATAACCGCATGTGGTCAAATGATCACACAGAAAAAAAATCGTCATCCATAGTAGACAGAGAATGAAATTAGTCTTACTGTTTTATTTAATGTTGCAACGTTAGCATATATAATTAGCAAATAAGCTAAAGGTAAAAATATATCAGTTTCTTACATTTGTTCTGCTGTACACAGTTTATGGTAAAGTGAGACACACATGTTCTAATGTTATTTTCTATCTGCTGAGGCATTTGGAGGGAAACTGAATATACAGGATATCTTACACAGGAAATAGTTACACTGCTCAAACATACATATGTTACCTACAGTAGGATTTATTTCAAAAGCTTTATGTTGTAAAAAAGTGAGATGAGGAAATTTACCAGTGGGAGAGAAACAGAATCCTCAGGTGGGAGGAGTATCAAAAGGGGTGGGATTAACATCTAGATGTCTTTGATTGACAGGTGAGCTGTATAAAAGGCAAATGTCAGTAATCAGTAGCACTGCAGGACAGGTCTGAAGAACATCTTCTCATCATAGCTGAGTGAAACACTCTCCTGGTAAGTGTGTGTATCTTTCAGGTGGCTGGGATTCTTATCAGGTGGGACTTTGGTCAGTTTTGCAAAAAAAAAAAAAAAAAAAAGCACAAAGTTGCAGAGGCTGTAAGTACATTTGAAATTTAATTTTACTTTGAGAATTTTCAATATTGAGATGTACATGTGTGGCTTTGTGTGTATTTGGGTATGATGGTCTTGTGTGTAGGTTGCACAGGACTGTGTTTGAGTATTTCTCCACTGGAAAGGTAGGTTTTTAGGGGGGCCTATGAATAGTTGGTTCTATCTTGTGTGCTAGTTCTTTATTCTGAAGTAATTGGTTCTCTCAGGTGACTAATCAAGAGTAGTTTCAGTCTCCCTAAAGGTGTGAATTGTGGGCAGGGCTTAGCAAGATGGATTGAAGGTGGCTCTTTATCCTAGGCTTTATTAGGGCTCTTTTGGAGCCCTAAATCCAGATAGAAATTGTATTGCTTATCTAGTGCATATTCTTGTTTAGCATGACATAAATAGGCCTAGTACAGACACTGACCTGACCGAGCTGCTCATCATAAGAATTTCTCTTTCCACACAGTCCCAGTCCTGTTATTTCCACCACTGCAATTTGATCTCTGCAGTTGATCCAGAACACAGATGCATGCCTTTTACACCCCGTTTCTCTGATCCCTTCATTTGCTTCCTATAGCGGCCTGCATCAAATTAAAATTCATCAAACTCTGATGCTTGCCATAAAACTAAATGGCTAAATGCCCACTTGCCTCATCCTCTAATCATACCCTGCACTGATCATGTTTCCTGATCCTCCACTACAAGCTGCTGGTTTACTGGGCTCACCATCTCTTCAGGATGGAACCAGTCGTGCACCTAGATTGTGTTCTCCTCTTAGGTGGTACAATGAACTTTCTCGAAGTCTGTTACTGGCAATCTTAAAGCAATGACCAAAGATACTCTTTCTTGGGTATTTGGGTTAACTCTCGATTAAAAAAAAAAAAAACACCTTTCCAATGGTGTTTAACTGGTACTTCTTGTTGGCCACCAAGAGAAATTCCAACAAGTTGTAAGTTGCCCGGGATAAAAATGTGCATGTGTCTGACTTGGTGATGGATCCTGACTTTTAATGCTTTTCAAAATCATGTGTAAAACTGTAGACTTCTTTGCATAATGTTGATTATGATGTATGTGCACTGCTAGTTTGTTGTGACCTGACCTCCTGTCTGACTGTATGCTGTTGTGTCTGCAGACGATGTCTGACTGTGAGTTGATTCTGGCCAGCTGGGGGAAAGTGGAGAGCAACCTTGCAGACTATGGAGGAGAAGTTCTGGCCTGGTGAGTACCAAGCCACTTTTCCAAAAGGTTTCTAGTATGTCAAGCATCAAATCCCAAATACTAACCAAGTCTTACAGTTTAGAGGGACTTGAACTGTTCTCTCAATCCACCTTTCCCTGATCTAGAACTTGCTGTCAATTTATAGCCACAAATGTATTACTGGATATTAATCGTGTGTACACACTGTTTGGCTAGTCTGTTCACAGAGCACCCTGACACCCAGAAACTCTTCCCCAAGTTTGTGGGGATCCCACATGCTGAACTGGCTGGAAATGCAGCCATTGGGGAGCACGGCAAAACTGTTCTGACAAAACTGGGTGAGATCCTCAAGGCCAAAGGATCTAGTGATGTCATCAAGCCACTGGCTACAACCCATGCCAACACACACAAGATTGGCCTCAACAACTTCAAGGTAATGCTCTCTCTACCTTTCCAGTGTACTTGAAAATAAACTGCACCCTACTAGAGATGCCTCTAATATCTGACTCTTTCCATCAGCTGATCACTGAGGTCATCAATAAGGTGTTTGGGGCGAAGGGCGTGTGGGATGCTGCTACCCAGGATGCCTTCAGAAGGGTGATGAGTGCTGTCGTCAATGAGATCGATGGCGTCTATAAGCAGCTAGGCTTTGCCGGCTAGATGACCTTTGTCCCCTCAAGTCCTGACACTTGTTTACTTGCTTCCAGTAATAATTTAGCCAGTGGGAGTGATGTCTAATCAGTATTGATGTTTTACAGCAAATTACTGATTTTAAAATAAAACCATGGGATCCTACTGTGTGCTTTCATGCTTTTTCCCAGAGGGCACAACCACAGCTTTGTGTGCCTGACCCACCTTCAGGTGTTTTACATTTTGAATAGAAGTCTTTGCAAGAGATTTTATTCCAAGTGTGTGATTTGACAAATGTACTGCAGAATTGAATGTACAAGCAAGTGTGTTTTTCAGTGGCTTTAAAATGTGATTACAAAATTTAAGGTACTTGGCACAGTTTTTGGTTCGAAACCACTGCTCCAGTGTACAGTTCACTCACTCTTGCACAACAACTGACAAATCCCAATCTTTCTGGATGATCAGAGTATTGCTGTACATCACTGGTCTGTTTCTCTCGGACAGAATGAGGTGCTATTGGGTAACAAATCTAAAACAATTTGGAGGCAATTTTTTTTTTTTGGGGGGGGGGGGGCAGTGATGGAATCTGAATCTGTTTTTTTTTTTTTTTTTTTGCTTTCAAGTTGCAGTTCTGTGATCGCATGGGGCACTCAACTAAGTTAATGATAATGGTCACATGTTACTACAGAGTATGATATTTTTATGTAGCCCAACTGGAAGGTGCAGCTGAGGCTTAAATTGCCACCTTTCTGATCAGTGAGCTGTTGATATATACTGGAGTTTGTGGCCAGACATGTGTATGAAAATGGCTACAATAAAGACATTAAAAGCCTAGCTGTATTAAAATAAATAAATACTTTACCCAGTCTCACTGTGATCCTGATTTATAGAGCTTTAACTCTGTAAATGTGACGGTGACAAGCTGTAACCTGCTGTACGAATGGTGACAAAGAAAATAGTTAGGGACTGACCGCATCACGGGTAACGTCATCCGATAAGCAACCGGGCAAATCTCACCTTGTGTGTCGTATCCAACCCTACAGTGAAGTGACCTCAAAGAGCTGAGTTTACCTGAGGTCTGTTTGGAGCTCTAAGGCTCAGACTGATTGGTGCTCAATTAGTGATTATCTGATATCACCCAAATAAGGATGGGGTCCCTGGTGAGTCTGGTTCCTCCCAAGGTTTCTTCCTCTTATCTCAGGGTGGTTTAACCAAAGACCACAGTTAAGTGTGCTTTATAAATAAAATTTGTGTACGTGTGTACCAATTTCAGCAATGTTTGTCATATGGAACAGACGTGCTTCCCAGTTATTTTATACTAAAAAGTTTGTAGAGTTTAGTAAGACGTGTGCTGCAGAATTACAAAACCCTCGAAGCAGAAAGTGTTTGTACTTTTAGGTCATGTCCACGCGTAGCCGGGTATTTTTAAAAACGGAGATTTTTTATTCTTCTGTTTTTAAAAAGTATTCTGTCCACATGACCTAGGGTTTAAAAATATCTTTGTCCACATGAAAATGCAAATCTCCCTGAATTGTATTCCACCACACACACCTTACAGAACACTTGACAAGAATCAAAATCGGTCCAACCGTCACTGATCTGTTTCTCTCTGACAGAATGGGATTATGTACCGTGTTGGGTTCTGGAGTCATAACGAAAATCTAAAATAATGAAATATCCCTAGGTTAAAGATTAATGACAGGAATTGTCTTCACACACAGTGAGCGAGTACCCTGTTACTGTGTGTTACACCTATACTGCAGTAAATCTCTGCTCTGAGAATGAACTTGTCTAAACTGCTATAGTTGTGGAGAAAAAGACCTGAGAGGGAGAAAAACAGTGGAAAGTCTGATTGAAAAATGTGATCCCTCACTGCTCTGTGAAGACACCTCTCCAGGGAGAAGGACTGGATTTGGAGCTTCAGTGAGTTATTGGTGAGAAATGTCCCAACACTGTGGATGTAAGAATCAGTGACACCTCAAGCTCTGATCAGCTCCGTCACCTCAGTGCTTCACTCTGTGGAGCTGATCAGCTTGTTTGTATAATATGGAAACTAACAAGTAGGTCCTGTCACTCTCTACTGCTGCTTGTGAACGCATGTTAAAATGGAAATGTGAACACACGGGATGTTTAGACTGAACTCCATGTAAAGGTATCTGTTTCACTCCTTAACTGTCCACAGCCTGTTTCAGATCCCACACCACCTTCTGCTCTTTCACTCATTCTGAAGATTAAAATTACATTTTAATCACATCTTATTCTACAAAAATAACCACATTTATATAGAGTATGTAGTAAATGCCCTCAGGGAGTCATTTAATTATATAAACTTCACTTCCCATAACACACCACTGCATTCTAGCACAGCCTTGAACTACAACTGCAAGGTCATGTTACTGTAATTCTGATCACACACTCCTGTTCACATTTTAGACCACACCATGAATCCACTTACTGTACATTGAAAGTTCTCATGTTTCATCTGTAGATTATTAAATCTTATGGAAGAGATTATTAGAAAGTCCAGGTCTGAACCCTAGTTGTTCCCAGTTAACACAGTAAATGGTGTTACAGACACTCAGCTCCAGGGTCCTGTGTTCAGTCCTGAGCTCAGGTTAAGGGCTGTGTGGAGTTAGATTAACAGGTTGTGGTAAATTGCCCCTAGATGTGATCTATAGTGTGAATGTTTGTGTATATTGCTGTGCAATGGTCTTGCAACCCATTTGCCCCGACTGTAACCAGAAGAGACTCTATATGGCTCTCATATATCAATTTGATCTGCACTTCTTTGGGGCCTGGTTATTGCAGAATGTTAACAGAACCCAGTTCCACAATCACTCCTTATTTCATTTTTTTCTTATTTCAAGTTGAGGGTGTGGTCTTTACTCATGAATGTATCCTTAAATATGTCTGGCACGATCCAGTGAATATAAATATACAAACATGTATAAAAAATTGTGTAACCTTTTTTTCCTTCAATGTACAGATGTCACACCAGTAGATATTTTGTTGGCCCATGCAAGTGGGATTGAAAAAGAGAGAAAAAACAAACAAACAGAAAATATGAGAGAGATAGGTGAGAAAGGGAATAAAAATTAGAACCAGAGTGAGATACAGAATCCTCAATTGGGAGGAGTATTAAAAGGGGTGTGGTTAACATCTAGACGTGGAATGTTTGATTGACAGGTGAGAGGACAAACTTTTGTAGGGTCCAAAGTATAAAAGGCCAAAGTCAGCAGCCAGTGGCACTGCAGGACAGGTCTGAGGAACATCTTCTCATCGTAGCTGTGCTAAATACTCTTCTGGTAAGTGTGTTATTGTTCAGGTGGCTGGAGTTCTTATCATATGGACCTGTGGTCAGTTTTGGAAAACAAGTTACAAATTGAATTTGTCTTTAATAGTTTAAGACAATCAATGATTTTTTTTTTTTTTATTCTATAAAATTCTATGTATCCTATGAAATGAGATGTGCATGTAGGTGTGTTAGTGGTTTGTGTAGGTTTGCACAGGACTGTTTGTGTGAAATAAACCTCCACAGAGGTTTTTCCTTTTGTACAATCTTGTTTTGATGCAGTTGGTTTTATATTGTGTAACTAGTATTACTGTTCTGTAGTGTTACTTGTAGTGTGAGTGAAGTAGGGCTGAAGTAATTTGTTCTCTCAGGTGATCAATCAAGAGTCGTTTCAGTCTCTCTTAAGGTGTGAATTGTGGGCAGGGCTTAGTAACCTGCATCTCGCACACATTCTTGTTTAACAACTGCCGTTTTTGACCTCTAGACTATAACTTGACCTCTGCAGCTATTCCAGAATGCAGATGCATGACTTTGTTCCACATGTCTCCACTTCTCTCCTCCCTTTACTGGCTTCCTGCATCAAACTCAAAATTTGACTGTTTCTTGGGTAGTTGGGTTAACTCAACCCTTCCCCCAAAAAATCCTTCCCATCAATTTTATTGGTACTTAATTACTGTAGCTACTTGTGCAAATTTAACATTAGTATTTTATAATTTTAGGTTGACATTGTTTTGCATATAAACTAAATGTCAGGTAGGGGGTATGTGCACTGCTAGTTTGATTATCTGACCACATGCTGTTGTGTCTGCAGACAATGTCTGACTGTGAGTTGATTCTGGCCAGCTGGGGGAAAGTGGAGAGCAACCTTGCAGACTATGGAGGAGAAGTTCTGACCTGGTGAGTACCAAACCACTTTGATCCAGAAGTGGTCTTCTGGTATGTCTATAAACGTGGCACAACGACTAACCAACTTTTGCAATTAATAATGAAGCCTAATAATTCAGACCAGTGTTGGTATTTCTTCAATGTGGGGGGAAGCAGTAATCCCCCCCCCCCCCCCCTTTGTTCACCAGTCTTCAAGAAACTCAGGACTATTTACAAAACCTAGACTGTTATCTTGATTCATGTTTCCATATGATTTTCCAATCCACCTTTCTTTCTATGCTTGTATTTGCTATCAATTTATAGCCACAAATGTATTACTGGGTGGTAATTATATGTACACACTCTCTTTGGCTAGTCTGTTCACAGAGCACCCTGACACCCAGAAACTCTTCCCCAAGTTTGTGGGGATCTCACATGCTGATCTGGCTGGGAATGCAGCGATTGCGGAGCATGGCAAAACCGTTCTGACAAAACTGGGTGAGATCCTGAGGGCAAAAGGCTCTAGTGATGTCATCAAGCCACTGGCTACAACCCATGCCAACACGCACAAGATCAGCCTCGACAACTTCAAGGTAACACTTCCTTAAATTTACCTTTACTTGAGCAAATGAACTGCAACCTACTAGTAACACACCTCCAATATCCTCACTCTTCCCATCAGCTGATCACGGAGGTCATCATTAAGCTGTTTGGGGAGAAGGGCGTGTGGGATGCTGCTACCCAGGATGCTTTCAGAAAGGTGATGGGTGTCGTCGTCAATGAGATCGACTGTGTGTACAAGCAGCTAGGCTTCGCTGGCTAGATGACCTCTGTCCCCTCAAGTCCTGACATTACTGGAACCAAGTAAACAAGTGCCAATTTAGCCAGTGGGAGTAGATTGTAATCAGTGTTATTGGTGGATCATGATGTTTTACAGCAAATTACTGATCTAAAATAAAAACCCTGGACTTGTACCATGTATGCTTTCATGCTTTTCCTAGAGAGGGAGCCAGCACAGCTTTTGTCTGCCCCCACAATCGGGTGTTTTGCAGTTTGAGTAGACATCTTTGCAGGAGGATTAATTTAATGTTGGTGTACAGTAGAATTTGGGGTTTACAGAAGTTAAGGTCTTGATTTCATTAACCCTTTAGATGCTTTAACAAACTTCAAATGCACTTTTAAAAACTAAATGTTAGCACCTGAGGTATTGGTATTAAAATGTAGTTTGTGACTACTTTTTTTAAATTGCAAAGATGTTACAATCTCTCTTGGTAGTGGCAAATGCACAATAGTTTCAGCAAACATTGGTGCATAACTATTGTCTCTTTTTTTTTAAATTATTATTTGAACAAAAACATTGACACTGTGCAAAAGTTTGGGCACCCTACATAATGCCATGCATCAGTATCACCTCCTCTGGCAGATATCACAGCTTCCAAATGTTTGCAAAAACTCCTGTTTATAGCCAGCTTTCAGTTCTTGTACTTGATTTTCTCCTTACAAAAGGCTTCTAGTTCTGTAATATTCTTTGGTTGTCTTGCTTGCACAGCTCTTAATAGCACAAATTTTTAATGATGTTTAAATGAGGACTGCGGTGGCCATTCCAAAACCTTCAGCTTGTCTCCTTGAGGTATTCCATAGTCGAGCTCAAGGTATGTTTAGGATCAATGTCCTGTTGTAGAAGCCGTCCTTTTTTCAGCTCTTTGACAGATTGTGTGGCGTTTTTGCTCTGGTATTTACTGGCATCCAGCAATTCGTGGGTGGAGGGATCCATTCCTCCCTCCACCCGTGCAATGTTTCCTGTGCCACTGGCTGCAATACGACTCCAACGCATGATGGATCCACCCCCATGCTTATTAGTTGACAAGGTGATCTTTTCATGAAATGCTGCTCGATTTTTCTATCTAAGCAGCATATGAGCAGTTCTGCTTTCTTAGTTTTCCAGATCTCATCTTGATCTCAACAGTTCCCCTGAACTGCCATTTCTCACTGGAAACCGCACGCTGACAGCAAAGCGATCTTCTTGTAGCCTTCTGCTTTGTGGGCATCAATAACGTTTATTTTTCAGTGGGTTTAGAGGAACCCATTTTGTGTGCACAAGGTTTAAAAAGACCAAAGTATTTGTAAAGCTTTGAAACCGGCATTTATTGATGACCGCTGTTGCCATGCATCAGATCTAACAAGTTGATTAAGGTTAGAAACATTGGAAAAAGAACCTGAAACCCTTAGAGTGGCCAAACTTTTGCACAGTGCCATGTCTTTATTTTTGTTCAATTTATTGCATAAGAAGTAACTGCATCAATGTTTGCTGAGAATATTGACTTTTTTCATTTCCAAGAGAGACATCTTTTTAATAAAAAATCACCAGAATCTCTCAAGGTGTGTCAACTTTTGCATAAGACTGTATAGACCAAATGCTATTTTCTAATACAATAAAAATTTGAGGCACATCAAGGTCAGCTCAGTAGAGCCATTTAAATCCTACAGCGCCAAGGGTTGCTACTGCAGTTACATGGCTGACGGTTCTGTTCAGGTTTGCAGTGAAGAGAGGAGAAAGCGAAAGTAAAAAATGTTACTTTAAAAATAAAAGTTTATAGCTATTTTCCCTGGACTTAGAAAAGTGGCATTATACACCTTGAGCATGTTTGGTTCAATGTATAGATGTGAGTTAGCATTCTCAACACTTAACATGATCAAAAGTAAGTACAGGTCAAGAATGACCAATGAGCATTTCCATTTCAGTTTGAGGATTACACTGACTTCATTCCTCCCAAGATTCGAAGTGTTAGCTGGAAAGTTTTCAATCAGACACCGTATACAAATACTATGTTTTTTGTTCTTTCCTCAACTAGAACATTTTATGCTTCAGTCTTTAAGCACAACAGGCAATTTGATTTCATTTATATTTGAGGTTATTACAATTTAGTGGACTAAAAGGAACTCTTTTCATTCAGGGATAAAGGGGTTTTTGGACTTTTAATTATTGGCTGTTTGTGTTTTTGATATTTGTTGATGTTCTTTTACCAATGCAACTTGAAGAGAGCAGTGTTCAACATTAGATACATTTAGTTAAGTGGAGACATTATACTGTGACTGAAGATAAAATGTGATAGATTTAGGATTTTTTATTTTTTTTTGCCAGGGATGATTGCATTCATTGATAATTTGTTAAGCTCAGCTCATCAGAGAAAAGCACTATTTTAAGTTATTAATGTTCAAATTAATTCATGTTCTGTACAGATTTACAGATGAAGGCATTTTGTTTCCTTCATCATATTTTTGTCAGATACTGTTACTCTCACTCACTCATCATAATACAGCTTTATTATCCTGTACTCAAAGTCACAGGGGGCCTGGAGTCTATCCCAGGAGGCTCAGGGCACGAGGCGGGGTACACCCTGGACAGGGTGGCAATCCATCGCAGGGCACACACACACTCACTCACACACTATGGGTGTGAGGTCTGGGGAAGAAATAAAAATAGAGACGAAAAAAAAGGGACATAGGAGGAAAAGAAATCGACACCACGTGACTCATACTTCCGGTGCCAAAATATGGAAATTACAAGCTACGAGTACAAACTGAATGTCTTTATATTTTATGTCAAGCTGAAAGTAAAACTCAGTTACTCAGAATTCTACTCAGTAATTCTCTCCATACCTGTTTAACAACACACATGTAACTCCAACCTGAGTATTATCTTTCCCCTTATGCTTTTTCTTCTTTTTTTATTTTTTGTAGCGGTTGGCAGCCAGCTTTTAGGTGCATTACTGACACTCACTGGACTGGATCGGTATTGCGCGGTATTAACTTGTCTGAACTGCTATAGTTGTGGAGAAAAAGACCCAAAAATAGAGAGAGAGAGAGAGAGAGGGGAAAAATGTGATTGCTCACTGCTGTCAGGCATGTCTCCAGGGAGAAGGACTGGATTTTGGAGCTTTAATGAGTTATTGGTCAGAAATGTCCTAACACTGTGGATGTAAGAATCAGTGACACCTCAAACGTCCTGAGCTCTGATCAGCTCTCTTTACCTTTTTTACATTCTGATGACCTGTTTCTGATGGACTCCTTCTAATGCTTTGTGTGTCCGCTCAATGCGTATTGATGTCAAACACCTACATGGTACACAAATGCTAAAAACTAAAAGACAGGCACGTGCAGGTCTAATTTGGCTATAACTTAGAGTATTAGATAATTGAGCTGCTGTGTTGATTCGAGCTGTTACACAGAGACTCTGAGAACAGAGCCAAAGCTACAGAGGAGTTTACTGGAAGTGGGTTAAGATCAATAACACACAAAAGCAATAAACCATTTGACAATAAATTCTACACTTCAACTCATGTATTTAATAATAAACTAACCAGCACTGTTACATTTACCATATGCTAATATAATAATAATAAAATATACTAAGGCAGGTGATAAAGTTCTGTACTTGTCTGAGTGTCCAAAATGTACAAGTGCTACTTATTAGTTATTTTCATGTATTATTGTTAATATTATATTCATGTTTAACAACTTTTCACTTTATTTACATTAAAATAGCGAAACATGACTTTTATTTTAACAGAACAAAGTTGAATGTCCTGTGCAGAAACTTTTTATTTCTTAAATACAGTCAATGGTTTTTGTTTAGACAGACAGAGAGAGAATCGTGTGAGAGAATCTTAGTTCTCATGGAGAAAAATCCTGATTCACATTTTGTCTAGAATCGTGCAGCCCTAGAGACGGGTAAGAAAGTAATAAAAATAAGAACCAGTGGGAGAGAAACAGAATCCTCAGATGGGAGGAGTATCAAAAGGGGTGGGATTAACATCTAGACGTCTTTGATTGACAAGTGAGATGTATAAAAGGCAAATGTCGGTAATCAGTAGCACTGCAGGACAGGTCTGAAGAACATCTTCTCATCATAGCTGAGTGAAACACTCTCCTGGTAAGTGTGTGTATCTTTCAGGTGGCTGGGATTCTTATCAGGTGGGACTTTGGTTAGTTTTGCAAAAGAAAAAAAGCACAAAGTTGCAGAGGCTGTAAGTACACTTACAATTTGATTTTAATTTGAGAATTAATTTTCAATATTGAGATGTACGTGTGGCTTTGTGTGTATTTGGGTATGATGGTCTTGTGTGTAGGTTGCACAGGACTGTGTGTTAGTATTTCTCCACTGGAAAGGTAGGTTTTTAGGGGGGCTATGAATAGTTGGTTCTATCTTGTGTGCTAGTTCTTTATTCTGAAGTAATTGGTTCTCTCAGGTGACTAATCAAGAGTAGTTTCAGTCTCCCTAAAGGTGTGAATTGTGGGCAGGGCTTAGAAAGATGGATTGAAGGTGGCTCTTCATCCTACAACAGTTTGAGCCCCAAATCCAGATAGAAATTGTATTGCTTATCTAGTGCATATTCTTGTTCTCAGACACTGACGTTGACCGAGCTGCTCATCAAAAGAATTTCACTCTCCACACAGCTGATTACCCAGTCCTGTTATTTCAACTACTGCAAATTGATCTCTGCAGTTGATCCAGAACAGATGCATGCCTTTTACACCCCATAGATTCTCCCACACTCCCCACTTCTCTGATCCCTTCGTACCTCATTAGCTTTCTGTAGCTGCCTGCATCAAATTCAAAATGCCATGCTTGCCACAAAAGTAAATGGCTAAGCACCCACTTACCTCATCCTCTAATCATACCCTGCACTGATCATGTTTCCTGATCCTCCAGTACTGCTTGACTGGGCCGACCATCTCTCCAGGATGGAAGCAGTCGTGCATCTAGATTGTTTTCTGTTCTCCTCTTAGGTGGTGCATTGAACTTTCTCTAGAAGTGTGTAGTGCTGTCACTGGCAACCTTAAAGCCAAGACCAAAGATGCTCTTTCTTGGGTATTTGGGTTAACTCTCCAAAAAAAAAAACTGTTTAACTGCTACTTCTAGTTGGCTACCAAGAGAAATTCCAACAAGTTGTAAGTTGCTCTGGATAAAAATGTGCATTTGTCTGACTTGGTGATTGATCGTGATTTTTTTTTTTTTTTAATGCTTTCACAATGATGTGTAAAACTGTAGGATTATTTTTGCACTGCTAGTTTGTTGTGACCTGACCTCCTGTCTGACTGTATGCTGTTGTGTCTGCAGACGATGTCTGACTGTGAGTTGATTCTGGCCAGCTGGGGGAAAGTGGAGAGCAACCTTGCAGGCTATGGAGGAGAAGTTCTGGCCTGGTGAGTACCAAACCACTTTTCCAAAAGGTTTCTAGTATGTCAAGCATCAAAGCCCAAAGACTAACCAAGTCTTACAGTTTAGAGGGACTTGAACTGTTCTCTCAATCCACCTTTCCCTGATCTAGTACTTGCTGTCAATTTATAGCCACAAATATATTACTGGATATTAATCATGTGTACACACTGTTTGGCTAGTCTGTTCACAGAGCACCCTGACACCCAGAAACTCTTCCCCAAGTTTATGGGGATCCCACATGCTGAACTGGCTGGAAATGCAGCCATTGGGGAGCACGGCAAAACTGTTCTGACAAAACTTGGTGAGATCCTCAAGGCAAAAGGATCTAGTGACATCATCAAGCCACTGGCTACAACCCATGCCAACACGCACAAGATCAGCCTCAACAACTTCAAGGTAATGCTCTCTTTACTTGAAAATAAACTGCACCCTACTAGAGATGCCTCTAATATCTTACCCTTTCCATCAGCTGATCACTGAGGTCATCAACAAGGTGTTTGGGGAGAAGGGCGTGTGGGATGCTGCTACCCAGGATGCATTCAGAAGGGTGATGAGTGCTGTCGTCAATGAGATCGATGGCGTCTATAAGCAGCTAGGCTTTGCCGGCTAGATGACCTTTGTGCCCTCAAGTCCTGACACTTGTTTACCTGCTTCCAGTAATAATTTAGCCAGTGGGAGTGATGTCTAATCAGTATTGATGTTTTACAGCAAATTACTGATTTTAAAATAAAACCATGGGATCCTACTGTGTGCTTTCATGCTTTTCCAAGAGGGCACAAGCACAGCTTTGTGTGCCTGACCCACCTTCAGGTGTTTTACATTTTGAATAGAAGTCTTTGCCAGAGATTTTATTTCAAGTGTGTGATTTGACAAATGTACTGCAGAACTGAATATACAAGCAAATGTTTCTTTTTCAGCGGCTTTAAGATGTGATTACAAAAGTTAAGGTATTTTGCTCAGATTTTGATGACTTGACAAATTAAATAGTCTCATCTCAGGAAAACTCGTACCTGCTTCATGTACACAGTTCTAAACCACTGCTCCAGTGTACAGTACACTCACTCTTGCACAACAACTGACAGAAATTTAAATCTTGATCAGAGTATTGCTGTACATCACTGGTCTGTTTCTCTCGGACAGAATGAGATGTGCTGTTGGGTAACAAATCTAAAACAAAACACAATTTGGATGCAAGTTTTTTTTTTTTTTTTTTTGGCTTTCAAGTTGCAGCTGTTCCATGATCACATGGGGCATTCAAGTTAATGATAATGGTCACACGTTACTACAGTGAGCTGTTAGTATATCACAAGTGAATACACCCCTCACTGCATATCTTTTCATAGAACAACACTGCATAAATGACTCTTTGACACAATGAAAAGTAGTCAGTGTAAAGTTTGTATAGCAGTGTAAATCTCTCACCTCAAAATAACTAATAATACAGCCAATAATAGCTCAACCCCTGGCAACAAAAGTGAGTACACCCCTAAGTGAAAATGTACAAATTGAGCACAATTAGTCATTTTCCTTCCCCTTTGTCATGTGACTCATTAGTGTTACACTGTCTCCGGTGTCACCAGATAGCAGGTGAGTTAAATTTGGTATAAAGGCTCTTCCACTCTCAACCTGGCCACTGAAAGTTCAACATGGCACCTCATGGCAAACAACTCTCAGAAGACCTGAAATGAAGGGATGGGAGGTCAGCCTGTCAGTGCTCAGACCGTACGCCGCACCCTGCATCACATTGCTCTGCATGGTTGTTGTCCTATAAGGAAGCCTCTTCTAAAGATGATGCACAAGAAAGCTGTGGTGTCAAGCGTGTGTGGCAGCAACCAGGTGAGGAGTAGAAAGACAAGTGTGTTTTGCCTACCGTCAAACATGGTGGTGGGAGTGTCATGATCTGGGGCTGCATGAGTGCTGCTGGCATTGGGGAGCTACAGTTCATTGAGGGAAACATGAATTCTAACATGTACTGTGACATACTGAAGCAGAGCATGATCCCCTCCCTCTGGAAACTGGGCCGCAGAACAGTGTTCCAGCATGATAATGACTCCAAACACACCTCCAAGATGACCACTGGCTTGCTAAAGAGGCTGATGGTAAAGGTGATGGACTGGCCAAGCATGTCTCCAGACCTAAACCCCATAGAACACCTCTGGGGCATCCTGAAAAGGAAGGTGGAGGGGCACAAGGTGTCAAATGTCCACCACCTCCGTGATGTTGTGATGGAGGAGTGGAAGAGGATTCCAGTGGCAACCTGTGACGCTCTGGTGAACTCCATGGTCAAGAGAATTCAAGCCGTGCTGGAAAATCATGGTGGCCACACAAAATATTGACATTTCACATTTTCACTTAGGGGTGAACTGACTTTTGTTGCCAGGGGTTCAAATATTATTGGCTGTACGTTTAGCTATTTTCCGGGGACAATAAATTTATACTGCTATACAAACTTTACACTGACTACTTTTCATTGCGTCAAAGAGTCATTTATGCAATGAAAAGATATAACTAAATATTTGCAGAGATGTGAGGGGTGTACTCACTTTTGTGACATACTGTAGTTTGTGGCCAGACATGTGTATGAAAATGGCTACAATGAAATGGAAAAAAAACCATTATATTTTACCCAGTCTCACTGTGATCCTTATTTACAGAGCTTTAACTCTCTAAATGTGATGGTGACGAGCTGTATCCTACTGTATGAATGGTGACTAAGAAAATTGTTAGGGTCTGACCTCATCACCAGTAACGTCATCCAATAACTAAGGAAATTGAAGAAGCTTTCACACACACACGGTAACATCCACTTTCACACGGAGAGAACTTGTGTTTACAGGTGTTCGAATGTGTGTGTTGAGAGAGGTAGCAACAGTGTGTGTGTTACACCTACACTGCAGGAAATCTCTGCTCTTCAGTTCTGAGAGTGAAATTATCTGAATTGCTGCAGCTGTGGAGACACAGAGACAAAATGCAGAGAGAAAACCAGTTTAAAGCATGAAGATGAAAAATGTGATTCCTCACTGCTCTCAGTCAGACACGTCTCCATGGAGAAGGACTGGATTTGGAGCTTCAGTAAGTTATTAGTCAGAAAGGTCCTAACACTGTGCAGCATTTGAATGTCAAATTCAGCGACACCTCGAACCAAATATAATTCTCATAATAATTGTTTGATGATAAATGTCAAATTTTTCTGAACTAGAATGAAAATTACTCAAACAAAGTAACAGCATTCTAACACAGCCGTGGACTCCAACACCAGCACAACACTCCAAGGTCATGTTACTGTACAGTTACTGTAATTCTGATCACACACCCCTGTTCACATTTTAGACCACACCATGAATCCACTTACATTAAGAAAGTTCTCATGTTTTATCTGTAGACTATTAAATGTTGTTATGGACCAGGTTGTGAGAACATCCATGTCTGAACCCTAGTTGTTCCCAGTTAACACAGTAAATAGTGTTACAGACACTCAGCTCCAGGGTCCTGTGTTCAGTCCTGTGTTCAGGTTAAGGACTGTGTGGAGTTTTGCATTTTCTCCTCGTTGCTGCATGGGTTTCCTCTGAGTTCTCTAGTTTCCTTTTACCACCCAAAAACTCTGCTCCTCGATGCGAACGTGTGTGTTAATATAATATGTGTGTGCTGCTGTGCAATGTGCACAAATGACACCTTTAACATGTTTGACATGCTCCAGTGCATTTATCAATAGAAACGTGTAAAATAAAATAGTTAAGAAACGACCAAATCTAAATTGAAACTTTTTTTGTTGAAAGGAAAAGCATAAATAAATGAACCATCGATCCCATGATAGAAATTATATCCGAAATATTTTTTGCCTCATTTGGGTTGACAAACAATAAAGATGTCCAGTTTTTACCTGCCTCTTTTATTTCTTTCTGCTTTAGCTGCAACTGTATCATGGCCTTTATGTTCATCCATCGTACACAAGTAACAGATGAAGCTTTGATCAGAACGACAGTAAAGCTCAATCAGTTTAAATCAGTGGAATCTGTTATTGAAGAAAATATAAGGTGTCATTAACTTTGTCAAATCCTTCAGTATTTTTGAAACAATTTTCCTGAAATCTTTTATAAATGTAACATTGAAAAGGTAAAAAAAAAAAAATCCTAAATTATGAACGAATAGCCTGAGATAGCTTTATATTAATTTTATACACCTATTTTCATTTACTGTAATTTATTAAATGAGATTATTGAACTACTTAAAGTTTTGTTGCAAGATCTATCGATCTTTAAGATCTTGGATCTAATGCAAGTCTAAATTGTTTTATTCATATAAGTTTATATATATATATATAAATGCATGAACTATCATTTCTGTCATTTGGTGTGGCACACCCTGTTTTCATGCATTAAAAATAGAGAGGTTAAAATATTTTTTATTCATCATTTAACACAAATATATTATATTATATTATACATTTTTGAGTAGTTTTTCATTTCTTCACTTCTTCACTTCTCTTAAGATCTCTTCCATTCTGCATGGATCACTGTTATTTCTCTCCTTGTATTTCCTCACTCTCTCTCTACCACTCACATCTCACCCTGAATTCTTTCTGTCTCAAAAAAGAGTAAAATATCACATTTCATGTTTGACACTATATAAAAGATCTGTAAAAACAGCAGAAACATGTCAATTAAGCTTGTCATCTTGTGTGACCTTTTTTCCTTCAGTGTGACAGTAGTGGTGTTGCACCAGAAGATATTTTGGGTGGGGTGTACAAGTGGGATAGAAATTGAGACAGAAAATTTTGAAAATATGAGAAAGAGATAGGTGAGAAAGTAATAAAAATTAGAACCAGTGGGAGAGAAATCGAGTCCTCAGGAGGGAGGAGTATTAAAAGGGGCGTGGTTAAAATCTAGACAAGGTGTGGGTATGTTTGATTGACAAACGTTTGTAGGATCCAAAGTATAAAAGGGCAAAGTCAGGAATCAGTGGCACTGCAGGACAGGTCTGAAGGACTTCTCATCTTAGCTACACACTCTCCTGGTAAGTGTGTGATCTTTCAGGTGGTTGGGGTTCTTATCAGATTTGACTGTGGCCACTTTTGCAGAATAAGTTACAAATTGAATTTCTGCTTAATAGTTTGTGTATTTAGGTATGATGATGGTTTGTGTAGGTTGGCAGGACTGTGTTGTGTGCTTGGACTTTTCTTCACTGCAGAGGTTTTTCATTTTGTAACACTTGTTTTGACACGGTTCATATTGTGTAACTAGTATTGCTGTTCTGTGGTGTTAATTGTAGGTCTAAAGTCATTTGTTCTCTCAGCTGATTAATCAAGAGGAATTTCAATCTCCCTTAGGGTGTGAATTGTGGGTGGGGCTTAACTATATATTGAATACATTGAAGGTGGATTCTCTCTATTTTGCAAACGCTGGCGTAACAAATCCAGAAAGGAAGTGCGTCCCAGATCTACACATATTGTTGTTTAAAAATTTCCATTTTTCTAAGCCCAGAAGCAGAACTGGCCTGACCTGCTGTTCCTTAAAATAATTTCTTTCTCTGCACACTGGCTGCTTAGATGCTTGTTCAGGTTTTTTTTTTAAGACTGTAACTTGACCTTCATATATTCCAGAATGCAGACACATAACTTTATGATCTCCATGAGTTCTCCCAATTGTCCCCACTTCTCTGCTCCCATTGTCCCCCACGACTTTTCTGTCCTGGCTCTTGAGTGGTGCAATAAACCATCTCTAGATGTTCACAACTGAGTCACTGGCAAACTTTAACTGATGGTCTGTTTCTTGGGTCTTTGGGTTAACTCCTCCCCCCCCCCCCCCCCCCCCCCCCACCCAAAAAAAAAAAACCTTCCTACAACACTGACTGGTACTTCTTTGAATTACCTTAGGTTTCTAACTAGAAGTTGCTCTGCATAAGTGTGTGCGTACTTTTCAACTTGACCCAAAGTCCTCCAAGTCATGAATACTGACTGTATTACTTTAAAAAAAAACAAATTGTATACGGACTGTTTAGTAGGAGGTATGTGCACTGCTAGTTTCATTACTTGACCTCCATTGTCTGATCAATGCTGTTGTGTCTGCAGGCACAATGTCTGACTGTGAGTTGATTCTGGCCAGCTGGGGGAAAGTGGAGAGCAACCTTGCAGGCTATGGAGGAGAAGTTCTGACCTGGTTAGTACCAAACCACTTTTCCCAATGTGGTCTTCTGGCATGTCAAGCAACATGGCACAAAGATGAACCATTCTTGCAGTTTATAGAGAAGGCTAATGACCAGTGCTGTTATTGATTCAACATATGGTGAGGAAGAGTAATAGTCATTCTAGATGAAGTGGCAACACCTAGACTGCCATTTTGATGCATGTTCCCTTATTTCTCAATCCACTTCTCTCTACTCTAGTACTTGCTTACCATTTATAGCCCCAAATGTATTACTGGAGAATAATTATCTATACACACTGTTTGAACAGTCTGTTCACAGAGCACCCTGACACCCAGAAACTCTTCCCCAAGTTTGTGGGGATCCCACATGCTGAACTGGCTGGGAATGCAGCCATTGGGGAGCACGGCAAAACTGTTCTGACAAAACTGGGTGAAATCCTGAGGGCAAAAGGCTCTAGTGACGTCATCAAGCCACTGGCTACAACCCATGCCAACACGCACAAGATCAGCCTCAACAACTTCAAGGTAAAGCTCTTGAATTTGCCTTTACTTGATCAAATGACCTGCATCCTACTAGTGATGGCTCTAATACCATCAATCTCTTTTCCCATCAGCTGATCACGGAGGTCATCATTAAGCTGTTTGGGGAGAAGGGTGTGTGGGATGCTGCTACCCAGGATGCTTTCAGAAAGGTGATGGGTGTCATCATCAATGAGATCGACTGTGTCTACAAGCAGCTAGGCTTTGCTGGCTAGATGACCTCTGTCCCCTCAAGTCCTGACATTGCTGGAACCAAATAAACGAGTGTTAATTTAGCCAGTTGGAGTAGATTGTAATCAGTGTTATTGGTGGATCATGATTTCGTTTTACAGCAAATTACTGATCTAAAATAAAACACTGGAAATGTACTGTGTACACTTTCATGCTTTTTCAAGAGAGGGGGCCAGCACAGGTTGTCTGCCCCACCTTCAGGTATGTTTGGCATTTTGAAAGAAGCTTAAGGGTGAACACTGTCGGTCTACAGTAGAATTAAACGAATAAAACTGTTTTAAATGGATTTAAGGTATGATTACAAAAACTATGGTTTCGATTTCAATAAGCCATTTCATGCTTTAACAAATTTCAAATGCACTCAAACCATTACAATAAAATGTTTAGTGTTTAAATGGAGTGTGGATACTCAAGCTTTTTAGTTTCAGCTCACCTCATAACTGAGTCATGTTGTACATTAAACCCAAATGGAGAGGGTGAGTTATGGATTGGCAGAGGAGCCACCTTGTGTCATTAGCAAAAAATGGGAATCTGTTTTTCTACAGTGTCTCACATACACTTCTATTCTGGAGGGTCAGTGCTCAGACTGAATGTTCTTGTGAATGTGACATTAAGAAAAGACAACACTCCAGGACTGGGTGCTGAATCCAAGAACTCCCTCATCCCTGCTGATGTCTTTGAGACTGAATTGTATTCCACCACACACCTTACAGAACACTTGACAAGAATCAAAATCACTCTTGGTCGGTCCCACTGTCAGGGATCTGTTTCTCTCTGACAGATTGGGATTAACTGAGAAAACAGTTTAAAGTCTGATTGAAAAATGTGAAGACACCTCTCCAGGGAGAAGGACTGGATTTGGAGCTTCAGTGAGTTATTGGTGAGAAATGTCCCAACACTGTGGATGTAATCAGTGACACCTCAGGCTCTGATCAGCTTCGTCACCTCCGTGCTTCTCTCCGTGAAGCTGATCAGCTTGTATGTGTTGCATGGAAACTAACGAGTAGGTCCTGTCACTCTCTACTGCTGCATGTGAGCACATGTTAAAATGGAAATGTGCACACATGGGATGTTTAGACTCCTTATAAAGGTGTGTTAACTCCTTAACTGTCCACATCTGTTTCAGAACCCACACTACCTTCTGCTCTTTAACTCATTCTGAGGATTAAAATTACATTTTGAACACAATTTTATTCTACAAAAATAACGACATTTATAGTGTATATATTAAATGTCCTTAATGAGTCATTTAATCATATAAAGCCAATCTAAACTTCAAACTTCATAACACACCACTGCATTGTAGCACAGCCTTGAACTACAACACCAGCACAACACTCCAAGATCATGATACTGTACAGTTACTGTAATTCTGATCACACACTCCTGTTCACATTTTAGACCACACCATGAATCCACTTACTGTAAATTAAGAGAAAGTTCTCATGTTTCATCTGTAGATTATTAAATCTTATGGAAGAGATTATTAGAAAGTCCAGGTCTGAACCCTAGTTGTTCCCAGTTAACACAGTAAATAGTGTTACAGACACTCAGCTCCAGGGTCCTGTGTTCAGTCCTGAGCTCAGGTTAAGGGCTGTGTGGAGTTAGATTAACAGGTTGTGGTAAATTGCCCCTAGATGTGATCTATAGTGTGAATGTTTGTGTATATTGCTGTGCAATGGTCTTGCAACCCATTTGCCCCGACTGTAACCAGAAGAGACTCTATATGGCTCTCATATATCAATTTGATCTGCAGTTCTTTGCGGCCTGGTTATTGCAGAATGTTAACAGAACTCAGTTCCACAATCACTCATTTAATTTTTTTCTTATTTCAAGTTGAGGGTGTGGTCTGTACTCATGAATGTATCCTTAAATATGTCTGGCACGATCCAGTGAATATAAATATACAAACATGTATAAAAAACATTGTGTAACCTTTTTTTCCTTCAATGTACAGGTGTCACACCAGTAGATATTTTGTGTGGCCCATGCAAATGGGATTGAAAAAGAGAGAAAAAAAAAACAAACAGAAAATATGAGAGAGATAGGTGAGAAAGGGAATAAAAATTAGAACCAGTGTGAGATACAGAATCCTCAAGTGGGAGGAGTATTAAAAGGGGTGTGGTTAACATATAGACAAGGTGTGGAATGTTTGATTGACAGGTGAGAGGACAAACTGTTGTAGGGTCCAAAGTATAAAAGGCCAAAGTCAGCAGCCAGTGGCACTGCAGGACAGGTCTGAAGAACATCTTCTCATCGTAGCTGTGCTAAATACTCTTCTGGTAAGTGTGTTATTGTTCAGGTGGCTGGAGTTCTTATCAGATGGACCTGTGGTCAGTTTTGCAAGACAAGTTACAAATTGAATTTGTCTTTAATAGTTTAAGACAATCAATGATTTTTTTTATTCTATAAAATTCTATGTATCCTATGAAATGAGATGTGCATGTAGGTGTGTTAGTGGTTTGTGTAGGTTTGCACAGGACTGTTTGTGTGAAATAAACCTCCAGAGGTTTTTACTTTTGTACAACCTTGTTTTGACGCAGTTGGTTTTATATTGTGTAACTAGTATTACTGTTCTGTAGTGTTACTTGTAGTGTTGGACTGTAGGGCTGAAGTAATTTGTTCTCTCAGGTGATCAATCAAGAGTCGTTTCAGTCTCTCTTAAGGTGTGAATTGTGGGCAGGGCTTAGTAATCTGCATCTCGCACACATTCTTGTTTAATAACTGCCATTTTTGACCTCTAGACTATAACTTGACCTCTGCAGCTATTCCAGAACGCAGATGCATGACTTTGTTCCACATGTCTACACTTCTCTCCTCCCTTTACTGGCTTCCTGCATCAAACTCAAAATTTGACTGTCTCGGGTATTTGGGTTAACTCAACCCTCCCCCAAAAAATCCTTCCTATCAAACCTTTTGACTGGTACTTAGTAACTGTAGCTACTTGTGCAAGTTGCTCTGGATAACCGTGTACATTCTCTTGTGTCTGACCCAAGGTTGTCAGTCATAAATACTGATGTTAAATTTATAACTTTAAGTTGACATTGTTTTGCATATAAACTAAATGTCAGGTAGGGGGTATGTGCACTGCTAGTTTGCTTACCTGACTACATGCTGTTTGCAGGCACAATGTCTGACTGTGAGTTGATTCTGGCCAGCTGGGGGAAAGTGGAGAGCAACCTTGCAGGCTATGGAGGAGAAGTTCTGACCTGGTGAGTACCAAACCACCTTGTTTCAGAAGTAGTCTTCTGGTATGTGTAGCAACATGGCACAATGATTAACCAACTTTTGCAATTAATAATTCAGACCAGTGCTGGTATTGCTTCAATGTGGGGTGGGTGGGGGGGGGAGAAGCAGTAGTCTTCCCCTCTCCTTTGCTCACCAGTCTTGAAGGAAACCAGGATTATTTACAGAGCCTAGACTGTCATCTTGATTGTTTCTGTATGATTTTTCCAATCTCTTTCCTTCTATCCTAGTATTTGCTGTCAATTTATAGCCACAAATGTATTACTGGGTGGTAATTATATGTACTCTCTTTGGCTAGTCTGTTCACAGAGCACCCTGACACCCAGAAACTCTTCCCCAAGTTTGTGGGGATCTCTCATGCTGATCTGGCTGGGAATGCAGCCATTGGGGAGCACGGCAAAACTGTTCTGACAAAACTGGGTGAAATCCTGAAGGCAAAAGGCTCTAGTGATGTCATCAAGCCACTGGCTACAACCCATGCCAACACGCACAAGATCAGCCTCGACAACTTCAAGGTAACACTTCCTTAAATTTGCCTTTTATTTAAGTTTACTTGAGCAAATGACCTGCAACCTACTAGTAACACACCTCCAATATCCTCACTCCTCCCATCAGCTGATCACGGAGGTCATCATTAAGCTGTTTGGGGAGAAGGGCGTGTGGGATGCTGCTACCCAGGATGCCTTCAGAAAGGTGATGGGTGTCGTCGTCAATGAGATCGACTGTGTCTACAAGCAGCTAGGCTTCGCTGGCTAGATGACCTCTGTCCCCTCAAGTCCTGACATTACTGGAAGCAAGTAAACGAGTGTTAATTTAGCCAGTGGGAGTAGATTGTAATCAGTGTTATTGGTGGATCATGATGTTTTACAGCAAATTACTGGATCTGAAATAAAAACACTGGACTTGTACCATGTATGCTTTCATGCTTTTCCTAGAGAGGGAGCCAGCACAGCTTTTGTTTGTCTGCCCCCACCTTCAGGTGTTTTGCATTTTGAGTAGAGGTCTTTGCAAGAGGATTAATTCAAAGTATTCAATGTTGGTGTACAGTAGAATTTTAGTAGATTTAAGGTGTGATTACAAAAGTTAAGGTTTTGATTTCACTAATCCGTTAGATGTTTTATCAAATTTCAAACGCACTTTAAAACTAAACATTAGTATCTGAGGTCTTGGTATTAAAATGTGGTTCATGGTTACTGTTTAATTGCAAAGATGTTACACACACAATCTCTCTTGGAAGTGGCAAATGCACAATATTTTCAGCTAACATTGGTGCATTGCTACTTTGTCATAAATTGTCTGTTTTTATTTTTGTTCACTGTGCAAAAGTTTTCTATTTGTCTTCCTGACCAGCATACGAGCAGTTCTTAGTGTTCCAGATCTCATCTTGACTTCCACAGTTCCCCTGAACTGCCATTTCTCACTGTGAAAACTGCAAGCTGACTGCATTGCTATCTTCTTGTAGTCGCCTTCTGCATTGACGGCATCAACTTTTTATTTTCAGTGTTTTTAGAGGGACCCATGTTTGAGTGTCTGCAAGTGTGTGTGCACAAGGTTTAAAGAGAAAGTATTTGTAAAGCTTTGAAATTGGCATTTATTAATGACCACTGCTGTTGCCATGCATCAGATCTAATGAGCTGATTATGTTCTGAAACCTTGTAAAAAGAATCTGAGAATCAAACCCTTACTGGCCAAACATTTGCACAGTGCCATGTTTTTATTTTTGTTCAGTTTATTGCATAAGAAGTAACTGCATCAATGTTTGCTGAAAATATTGTGCTTTTTTTTTTTTTCATTTGCAAGAGAGAATGTTAACATCTTTTCAATTAAAAAAATCACCAAAATCTATCAATGGGGTGCCTAAACTTTTGCATAAGACTGTATATACCAAATGCTATTTTCTGATAAAATAAAAATTTCAGGCACATCAAGGTCAGCTCATTAGAGCCATTTAAATTCTAAAGCACCACGGGTTGCTCCTGCAATGGTGTTTTTGCTGATGGTTCTGTTCAGGTGTGCAGTGAAGAGAGGAGAAAGCGAGAGTAAAAACTGTTACTTTCAAAAAAAAAAAGTTTTCAGCTATTTTCCCTGGACTTAAAGTGGCATTGAGCATGTTTGGTTCAACATATAGATGTGAGTTAGCATTCTCAACAATGAACATTATCAAAAGTAAGTACAGGTCAAGAATGACCAATAAGCATTTCCATTCACAATGGACACAATGAAAGAAAAACAGAGAAGAAAAAAGGGACATGGGAGGAAAAGAAATCGAGACCACGTGACTCATACTTCCGGTGCCAAAATATGGAAAATGCAAGCTACAAACAATAGTACAAAGTGAATGTCTTTATATTTTATGTCAACCTGAAAGTAAAACTCAGTTACTCAGAATTCTACTCAGTAATTCTCTCCATACCTGTTTAAGAACGCATGTGTAACTCTAACACGAGTATTATCTTTCCCGTATGCTTTTTCTTCTTCCTTTATTTTTTTGGTTGGCAGCCAGCTTTTAGGTGCATTACTGACACTCTCTGGACTGGATCGGTATTGCGCGGACAAGGATCATGTTTTAGGAGCATTGCTGCCACCTGCTGGACTAAATCGGCAACGCTGAAGAGATGAGTTTTGCAAGATCTTGCGAACTTTTTTGTGAGATCTCCATCCATCCATCTTCAACCGCTTATCCTAAATCGGGTCGCGGGGGTAGCAGTTCCAGCAGAGAACCCCAAACTTCCCTTTCCCCAGCCACATCAGTTAACTCTGACTGGGGAATCCCGAGGCGTTCCCAGGCCAGTGTGGAGATATAATCTCTCCATCTAGTCATTGGTCTTCCCCGTGGTCTCCTCCCAGCTGGACGTGCCAAGAACACCTCCCTAGGAAGGCTTCCTGGTGACATCCTTACTAGATGCTCAAACCACCTCAACTGACTCCTTTCAACGCAAAGGAGTAGCGGCTCTACTCCGAGCTTCTCACTGATAATTGAGCTTTTCATCCTATCTCTAAGAGAAAAGCCAGCTACCCTTCTGAGAAATCCCATTTCGGCCGCTTGTATTCGCAATTTTGTCCTTTCGGTCATGACCCAACGCTCATGACCATAGGTGAGGGTTGGAATGAAGATCAACCAGTAGATTGAGAGCTTTGCCTTTTGGCTCAACTCTCTTTTCATCACAACAGTGCAGTAAAACATCTGCAATACCGCCCCCGCTGCTCCGATTCTCCGGCCAATCTCACGTTCCAATATTCCATCACTCGTAAACAAGACCCTGAGATACTGAAACTCCTTCACTTGGGGTAATGACTCGCTCCCTACCTGGAGTAGACAATCCATCGGTTTCCTGCTAAGAACCATGGCCACAGATTTCGAGGTGCTGATCGTCATCCCTGCCATTTCACACTCAGCTGCAAACCAATCCAGCAAGTACTGCAGGTCACAGACTGATGATGACATCAGGACCACGTCATCTGCAAAAAGCAGCGATGCAATCCTTAGCTCACCAAACTGGATGCCCTCTCCTCCACGGCTGCGCCTTGATATCCTGTCCATGAAAATCACAAACAGGATTGGTGACAGAGCACAGCCCTGGCGGAGACCAACACCCACTGGAAACAAGTCTGACTTACTGCCGAGAATCCGAACACAGCTTTCACTTTGGGTGTAAAGGGATTGGATGGCCCTGAAAAGTGACCACCTCACCCCATACTTCCGCAGTACCTCCCACAGAAAATTCCAAGGGACGCGATCATATGCCTTCTCCAAATCCACAAAACACATGTAGACTAGATGGGCATATTCCCACGCCCCCTCCAGGATTCCTGCAAGAGTAAGAAGCTGGTCCACTGTTCCACGAACAGTTCCTCTGTTCAATCTGAGGAGTTCAATCTGTGGTTCGACAATCGATCGAACCCTCCTTTTCAGCACCTTAGAGTACACTTTCCCAGGGAGGCTGAGTAGTGTAATGCCCCTGGAGTTGTCACACACCTTCTGGTCCCCCTTTTTAAAAAGGGGAATCACCACCCCAGTCTGACATGCCTTAGGCACTGTCCCTGACTTCCACGCGATGTTGAAGAGGCATGTCACCCAAGACAGCCCCTCAATACCCAGAGCCTTCAGCATTTCTGGACGGAACTCGTCAATTCCCGGGGCTTTGCCACCGTGGAATTGTTTGACTACCTCAGTGACCTCGCCCAGGGAAATCAACGCTGACCCCCCCCTCTGCTACCGCTGCAGCTGCTGTCCTTCGAGCCCTCCGGTACCTTGCAACTGTCTCTAGAGTCCTCCGGGATAACATATCCCTGAAGGACTCCTTTTTCAGTCGGACAGCTTCCCTAACCACAGGTGTCCACCATACTGTTCGAGGGTTACCGCCCCTTGAGGCACCCAGAACCTTAAGACCACAACTTACAGCTGCAACTTCAGCAATAGAAGCTTTGAACATTGACCACTCCGATTCAATATCCCCAGCTCCTACAGGGATGCTGGAAAAGCTCTGCTGGAGGTGGGAGTTGAAGGCCTCTTGGACAGGGGCCTCCCGTAGATGTTCCCAATTCACCCGCACTACACGTTTGGGCTTACCAGGTCTGTCCAGTGACCTCCCCTGCCACCTGACCCAACTCACCACCAGGTGGTGATCAGTTGACAGCTCCGCCCCTCTCTTAACCCAAGTGTCCAAGACATATGGCCTCAGGTCAGATGATATGATCACGAAGTTGATCAATGACCTTCGGCCTAAGGTGCTCTGGTACCAAGTACACTTATGAGCATCCCTATGCTCGAACATGGTATTTGTTATGGACAATTCGTGACTAGCACAGAAATCCAATAACAAAACCCCGCTCGGGTTTAGACCAGGGAGGCTGTTCCTCCCAATCACGTCCCTCCAAGTATCTCCATCATTGCCTACATGTGCGTTGAAGTCCAGCAAGACTATGGAATCTCTCACTGGAGCCCGAAGCAATACTCCATTCAGAGTGTCCAAGAAGGAAGAATACTCTGAACTGCTGTTTGGTGCATAAGCACAGACAACAGTGAAAGTCTTCCCCCCCATGGCCTTCAGGCGCAGAGAGGCGACCCTCTCGTCCACTGGGGTAAACTCCAGTGTCATGGCTCTCAGCCGGGGATTCGTGAGTATCCCCACACCTGCCTGGCGCCTCACACCCTGGGCAACTCCGGAGAAGAGCAAAGTCCACCCCCTATCCAGGAGTACGGATCCAGAGCCAAGGCTATGTGTCGAGGTAAGCCCCACCAGATCTAACTGATAACGCTCCACCTCCCGCACAAGCTCCGGCTCCTTCCCCCACAGAGAAGTAATGCTCCACGTCCCTAGAGCCAGCTTCTGCCGCCCGGGTCTGGTCCATCGAGGGCCATTTTTTCTCGCAGGTGGTGGGTCCATGAGATGGGGGAGGACAGGTTTCCACGTTGCTCTTTTGGGCTGTGCCCGGCCGGGCCCCGTGGCAGACCCGGCCACTAGACGCTCGCTGACGGGCCCTCTGTCCAGGCTGGCTCCAGACATGGGCCCCGGGCTTCCTCCGGGCAGGGTCACTCTTCTCCCTCCTCTTTTATTTTATTTAGCTTAATTTCTTTTCACCCATATCCTTTTAGCCTATTTCTTTTTGGCCTCACTTTTTTTTTTCCTCCAATGTTTTCTTTTGTCTCTTTAAGGGCTCAGTAGATTTCTGCATGTGATCCACATACACGTGTATCCTGGAGAGTCGGAGTGCAGACTTACTGTAATGTTGTGACAGAAATAAACCAAAGAATGATAACACTCCAGGACTGGTTTTTGAATCGAAAAACTCATTCATCTCTCCTTTCCTGCTGATATCTTTAAGACTGAAATGTATTCCATCTCCCACTGACACACATACACACACACACCTTACAGAAAAAAAATCTCAAATATTTAAATATTCCTAGGGTTAATGTTAATCACAGGATATATGTGTCCTACAGTGTTGGAGAAAATGGTCTTCTTTCACACACTGTGAGTGAGGGAGTGTCCTGTTCCTGTGTGTTACACCTATACTGAAGTAAATCTCTGCTCTGGGAGTTATGTCGTCTGAACTGCTATAGTTGTGGAGAAAAAGACCCAAAAGAGAGAGAGAGGAAAAACGGTTTAAAGCATGAAGATGAAAAATGTGATTGCTCACTGCTGTCAGGCATGTCTCCAGGGAGAAGGACTGGATTTTGGAGCTTTAATGAGTTATTGGTCAGAAATGTCCTAACACTGGATGTAAGGATCAGTGACACCTCAAACGTCCTGAGCTCTGATCAGCTCTCTTTACCTTTTTTACATTCTGATGACCTGTTTCTGATGGACTCCTTCTAATGCTTTGTGTGTCCGCTCAATGCGTATTGATGTGTCAAACACCTACATGGTACACAAATGCTAAAAACGAAAAGACAGGCACGTGCAGTTCTAATTTGGCTATAACTTAGAGTATTAGATAATTGAGCTGCTGTGTTGATTCGAGCTGTTACACAGAGACTCTGAGAACAGAGCGAAAGCTACAGAGGAGTTTACTGGAAGTGTGTTAAGATCAATAACAGACAAGAGCAATAAACCATTTGACAACAATAAATTCTACACTTCAACTCATGTATTTAATAATAAACTAACCAGCACTGTTACATTTACCATATGCTAATTTAATAATAATAAAATATACTAAGGCAGGTGATGAAGTTCTGTAATTGTCTGAGTGTCCGAAATGCACAAGTGCTACTTATTAGTTATTTTTATGTATTATTGTTAATATTATATTTATGTTTAACAACTTTTCACTTTCAACAGAACAAAGTTGAATGTCCTGTGCAGACTGTAAGGGAAAAATTATATATAAGTATATACTATATTATACTGTGATCTACTGTATTGAATCACTTCAAACCAGATTTAGTCATGCACTTAAATCTTCTTCTGAATTATTATTTGTTAACAGATGTCTTAAATTACGACACTGTCTCTTGTTCCATTTAATCTTATTTTAATCACTTATTACTCATCTGTAAGGGAAAATTGCTGACATCCCTGATCTCTTGGTTATTTGTGATATTTTCTGTTGGACGGGACACTCTGTCTCTGTCCTCATGTGATAAGGATATTTGCTGTGTGCGAGGACGAAAACGGCGTCAAGAGGTCAAGAGCATGCGTACTCTGTTCCTATTTCTGCGGCTTTCTTTAGTTTTTCTTCGGCCTTCTCAGTTTTTTATTTTGGTAAACTGCATAGCAAACTCTCATAATATTTACTCATTTCTGTCCTTGATAAGTCTCCTATCCTGTGCTTTGCCCGCACAGGAGGGTGTGTAACTACTATATATGTGTGTGTTTATCGAATAAAATTTAGACTGGTAAAAGAGCAATCATCTGTGTTCTGGCTGTTCTTTGACCCGTTCTCCTGAGCTCAGAGGTGTGTTGCAGACGGACTGGCTTGCAGAGAGAAACGAATAAAGAAAAACCACAACATATATTATTGTTAATATTATATTTATGTTTAACAACTTTTCACTTTCAACAGAACAAAGTTGAATGTTCTGTACAGACACTTTTTATTTCTTAAATACAGTCAATGGTTTTTGTTTAGACAGACAGAGAGAGAATCATGTGAGAGAATCGTGATCTCAGTTCCCATGGAGTAAAATCCTGATTCACATTTTGTCAAGAATCGTGCAGCCCTAGAGACGGGTAAGAAAGTAATAAAAATGAGAACCAGTGACAGAGATACAGAAACCTCAGGTAGGAAATGTGGGGAGCTTTTATATACAGTTCCCTCTAAATACATTTATAGTGTACACAGACTGTTTCAGCTCCTGTACCTTCTTCTGCTTCTTCTGGATCTTCTCCTGGGATTTCATCTGCTGCTTCTTTAGCTCATTCTGGGAAATAAAACATAAATAGGAATTTAAATACATTTCATTATATTCTATAAAAATCACACATTTTGTATTTAAAATAAAAACATTGAATCTACACTGAACTGAAATAAAAATCACCCAAACAAAGTAACTGTCCTGAATTATTGTTATTTTATACATAGAAATTAGATTAGAAATATTACTTGTATCATTTGCCGAGGTCGGTAGTAACGAGTTACATTTAGTCTGGCACATTTACTTAAGTAACTTTTTTTTTTAATGCACTGCTATGAGTAGTTTGACTGCACCATACTTTTTACTTTTACTTGATAAGGTTTGTGAAGAAGAAACGCTACTCTTACTCCGCTACATTCGGCTAAACTCGACTCGTTACTTTTTAACCATTTATTCTGTACATTAGATATTCTTTATTTTTGCCAGTGAAATGCAGCCGGTGGATCTACCACGTTACCAATCAGACGTAGCAACAATAATCACATGACTCTGCTTGACCAATCAGCCGCAATAACAATAACTGCATGTGGTCAAATGATCACACCGAAAAAAAACTCTTCATCCATAGTAGACAGCGAATGAAACATGTCACAGTTAGTTTTACTGTTTTATTTAATGTTTCAACGTTAACATACATAATTAGCAAATAAGCTAAAGGTAAAAATATATCAGTTTCTTACATTTGTTCTGCTGTACACAGTTTATGGTAAAGTGAGACACACATGTTCTAATGCTATTTTCTATCTGCTGAGCCATTTGGAGGGAAACTGAATATACAGGATATCTTACACAGGAAATAGTTACACTGCTCAAACATACATATGTTACCTACAGTAGGATTTATTTCAAAAGCTTTATGTTGTAAAAAAAGTGAGATTAGGAAATTTACCAGTGGGAGAGAAACAGAATCCTCAGGTGGGAGGAGTATCAAAAGGGGTGGGATTAACATCTAGGCATCTTTGATTGACAGGTGAGATGTATAAAAGGCAAATGTCAGTAATCAGTAGCACTGCAGGACAGGTCTGAAGAACATCTCATCATAGCTGAGTGAAACACTCTCCTGGTAAGTGTGTGTATCTTTCAGGTGGCTGGGATTCTTATCAGGTGGGACTTTGGTTAGTTTTGCAAAACAAGTCACAAAGTTGCAGAGGCTGTAAGCACATTTACAATTTGATTTTAATTTGAGAATTAATTTTCAATATTGAGATGTACATGTGGCTTTGTGTGTATTTGGGTATGATGGTCTTCTGTGTAGGTTGCACCGGACTGTGTGTTAGTATTTCTCCACTCTTGTGTGCTAGTTCTTTATTCTGAAGTAATAGTTTCTCCCTTAAGGTGTGAATTGTGGGCAGGGCTTAGAAAGATGGATTGAAGGTGGCTCTTTATCCTACAACAGTTGGAGCCCCAAATCCAGATAGAAATTGTATTGCTTATCTAGTGCATATTCTCATTTAGCATGACACAAATGGGCCTAGTACAGAAACTGACCTGACCGAGCTGCTTATCATAATTTGTCTCTCCACACAGCTGCTTATCCAGTCCTGTTATTTCAACTACTGCAGTTGATTCAGAATACAGATGCATGCCTTTACACCCCATAGAGTCTCTCACACTCCCCACTTCTGATCACCCACTTACCTCATCCTCTAATCATACCCTGCACTGATCATGTTTCCTGATCCTCCAGTACTGTTTGACTGCGCCCACCATCTCTCCAGGATCGAAGCAGTCGTGCATCTATAGATTGTTTTCTGTTCTCCTCTTAGGTGGTGCAATGAACTTTCTCTAGAAGTGTGTAGTGCTGTCACTGGCATCCTTAAAGCAATGATTAAAGATGCTCTTTCTTGGGTATTTGGGTTAACTCTCCATTAAAAAAAACACCTTTCCAATGGTGTTTAACTGGTACTTCTAGTTGGCTACCAAGAGAAATTCCAACAAGTTGTAAGTTGCCCTGACTTGGTGATGGCTCCTGACTTTTAATGCTTTCAAAGTGATGTGTAAAACTGTAGAATTATTTTTGCATAATGTTGAGTATGATGTATGTGCACTGCTAGTTTGTTGTGACCTGACCTGTCTGACTGTAGGCTGTTGTGTCTGCAGACAATGTCAGACTGAGAGTTGATTCTGGCCAGCTGGGGGAAAGTGGAGAGCAACCTTGCAGGCTATGGAGGAGAAGTTTTGGCCTGGTGAGTACCAAACCACTTTTCCCAAAAGGTTTCTAGTATGTCAAGCATCAAAGCCCAAAGACTAACCAAGTCTCACAGTTTAGAGGGACTTAAACTGTTCTCTCAATCCACCTTTCTCTGATCTAGAACTTGCTGTCACTTTATAGCCACAAATGTATTACTGGATATTAATCATGTGTATACACTGTTTGGCTAGTCTGTTCACAGAGCACCCTGACACCCAGAAACTCTTCCCCAAGTTTGTGGGGATCCCACATGCTGAACTGGCTGGAAATGCAGCCATCGGGGAGCATGGCAAAACTGTTCTGACAAAACTGGGTGAGATCCTCAAGGCCAAAGGATCTAGTGATGTCATCATGCCACTGGCTACAACCCATGCCAACACACACAAGATCAGCCTCAACAACTTCAAGGTAATGCTCTCTTTACCTTTCCAGTGTACTTGAAAATAAACTGCACCCTACTAGTGATGCCTCTAATATCTGACTCATTCCATCAGTTGATCACTGAGGTCATCATTAAGCTGTTTGAGGAGAAGGGTGTGTGGGATGCTGATACCCAGGATTCATTCAGAAAGGTGATGGGTGTCGTCAATGAGATCGACTGTGTCTTCAAGCAGCTAGGCTTCCCTGGCTAGATGACCTTTGTGCCCTCAAGTCCTGACACTTGTTTACTTGCTTCCAGTAATAATTTAGCCAGTGGGAGTGATGTCTAATCAGTATTGATGTTTTACAGCAAATTACTGATTTTAAAATAAAACCATGGGATCCTACTCTGTGCTTTCATGCTTTTCCAAGAGGGCACAAGCACAGCTTTGTGTGCCTGACCCACCTTCAGGTGTTTTACATTTTGAATAGAAGTTTTTGCAAGAGATTTTATTCCAAGTGTGTGATTTTACAAATGTACTGCAGAACTGAATATACAAGCAAATGTTTTTTTTCAGCAGCTTTAAGATGTGATTATAAAAGTTAAGGTATTTTGCAAAGATTTTGAGGACAAATTACATTCGCTCAGCTCATGCAAACTCGTACCTGCTTGATGTACACCGTTCCAAACCACTGCTCCAGTGTACAGTTCACTCACTCAACAATTGACAGAAATCAATCTTTCTGGATGATCAGAGTATTGCTGTACATCACTGGTCTGTTTCTCTTGGACAGAATGAGATGTGCTGTTGGGTAACAAATCTAAAACAAAACACAATTTGGATGCAAGTTATGTGTGATAAAAGAACCTGTAAGAGCAAGTTTTTTTTTTTTTTTTTTTTGTCTTTCAAGTTGCAGCTGTTCCATGATTTCATGGGGCACTCAACTAGGTTAATGATAATGGTCACGCATTACTACTGTACAGAGTATGATTATGTACCCCAACGTGAAGTTGCAGATTAGTGCAGCTGAGGCTTAAACTGCCAACTTTCTGATCAGTGAGCTGTTAGTATATAGTTTGCGGCCAGACGTGTATGAATGACTACAATGAAGACCTAAAAGGAAAAAAAAACGTATTAAAATCAATAAATATTTTCCGCAGTCTCACTGTGATCCTGATTTACAAAGCTTTAACTCTCTAAATGTGACGGTGATGAGCTGTAACCTGCTGTATGAATGGTGAAAAATTGTTAGGGACTGACCACATCACCGGTAATGTTATCTGATAAGCAACAGGGAAAATCTCACCTTGTGTGTCGTATCCAACCCTACAGTGAAGTGACCTCAAAGAGCTGAGTTTACCTGAGGTCTGTTTGGAGCTCTAAGGCTCAGACTGATTGGTGCTCAATTAGTGATTATCTGATCTCACCCAAATAAGGATGGGGTCCCTGGTGAGTCTGATTCCTCCCAAGGTTTCTTCCTCTTATCTCAGGGAGCTTTAACCAAAGACCACGGGTAAGTGTGTTTTATAAACAAACTTGAGGGTGTACCAATTTCAGGTATACTTGTCATGTGGAACAGAAGTGTTTCCCAGTTATTTTGAGATTTCATTATTTCATTCATAAATCTAAGCAATCTCAAAGTTTGTAGAGTTTAGTAAGAAGTGTGCTGCAGAATTACTAAACACTCAAAGCAGAAAGTGTACTTTTAATGCCTTTGTTAAAGGTCTGATTTGTAAAGTAGAGTCTTTCTCTGGTTTCTTTGCCAAAACTGTAAAAAGAATTGTGTGTTTGTGTGTTAATTTCTGATCACTTAACCTGACAGTTGAGTTATAACCCCATACCCAGAGCCCGGCGTACAGAGGCTGAGTGAATGTGGTGTGGACTCTGTGGAGGAGACTCATCGTGTCAGAGACTCTGTAGAAGGACGGAATTCCTACACTGTGATCCACATACACTCCTATTCTGAACGACGCCGGACCTCGGCGCTCAGTCTTAATGTTGTGCTGGAACCAGACAGAAGAAGAAGAACACACCAGACTCCAGGACTGACTGTTGAATCCAAACACACTCATCACCCCGTCCTTTTCTGCTGATGTCTCTATATTAGTCTGATATGGACATCACCTTCTCACTCCACCTCCCAGTTACAATGTCCACACACACACTCCTTATAGAAAGAGTTCATATTCACCCAGTATATACGTGTGTCAAGTTTGTGTTGTGTGCATGTTAGAGTGTGTAATCATGTGGGAGAAAGCATCAGTGTACGTATGTGTTAGGGAGTAAATACTTCCTTATACAGGGATTAAGTTTGTAGTGTGTGTGTTGAGAAAGGGCTTTAAAAACTAAACTGTTGTCTGCCACACAGTGTATAAATGTTTGTGTGTAGACACACAGAGAGAACTTGTGTTTACAGGCGGTAGAGTGTCCATGTGTGCATGTGTGTAGAGAGGTAATGAGAAAGAGAGAGTGTGTGTGTTACACCTACACCGCAGTAAATCTTCTCTGCTCTTCAGTTCGGAGAGTGAAATCATGTGAGCTGCTGCATCTGTGGAGACACAGAGACAAAATGCAGAGAGAAAAACCAGTTTAAAGCATGAAGATGAAAAATGTGATTCCTCTCTGCTCTCAGTCAGACACGTCTCCATGGAGAAGGACTGGATTTAGAGCTTCAGTAAGTTATTGATCAGAAACGTCCTAACCCTCAGTTCAGCTTCCTCCTGAGCTCTGATCAGCGCCGTCGCCTCCGAGAGCTTTTTCTCCATGGAGCTGATCAGCTCAGTAAAGATCCTCTCGCTCTCATCTACTGCTGTTAAGTTAAGGTTTTGAAGTATTGTTAGTAAAATGTGGTCTGTGGATGCCCAAGATTGTAAGATCAGCTCACATAACCTCATAGCTGATTCATGTCATACATTAAAGCCAGATACAGAAGCTGAGTGAATGTGGTGTGGAGTCTGTAGAGGAGCCACATCGTCAGACACCGTAGAAAGACCGATTCTTGCGCACGATCCACATACACTTGTATTCTGGCAGAGGTGGAGAGAGTAATACAATTTTGTATTCAAGTCAAAGTACTATTACTTCAGTGAAATTTTACTGAAGTACAAGTAAAGTTACCATTATAAAAATCTACTTACATAAAAGTAGCTCAAAAAAATTACTTGGATTAAAAGTTAATGAGTTACTTTTTTTTTTAACAGTGGGGGAGGGATGGGGGATTTTAGTGTAGTGAAAAAAATTCTAATGAAGGAAAAAAAAAAAAAAAAAAAAAAAAGACAACCGGATATAAATTTCAAATTATTTGTTTTTAACTGAAGGAACACCTGTGCTTTTCTTGTGCTTGAAAATCAAAGTGGTCACTTAAATATGGTGTTACATCCCAGTCCGGGGTTGGGCTGTACATTTTAAACTGTACTGAAATGGTTGTATATGGCAGAAAGAATTAGATCCAATCATTAGCTGAGGAAATGGTGAGGTTTGTATTGCTTTACAAAAAATAAAAAAAATAAAAAATAAAATAAAAAATACACAAACCCCAGGATCAGATCACAGAAGGGTATATGTATTTTAGTACCTGCAGAATAAAAAGAAATACAAAACAGAGATACAGGTCCCTTCCCTGACTCCTTAAACCAGAAACAGTGAATAAATTCCCTCTTCCCCAAATAAATGGCAGCCACGCCCCCTACTACTGCTGAGTGCACAAACATACAGTGAAATTATCTACAAATATATACAAAGAGCAACCAAAGCAATAATCAAAGTCAACGGGAGGCAAAAAGTCACAACCAAATATCAAAAATATTGCCAAACTCACAATCTCTCTCCTCTTTCCCGCGTCTCTCTCCGGTTTATATCTGGTGGCGCTGGTTGATGACGTCACTCTCAGGGCGGAAGCGGCCGTGTGGAAGGTCAGGTAGATGCCGGTGTCGGGAAACAGTCAGAAAACCTGGAGTGGAGTCTGGAGCGGCGCGCGACCGGGACACGAGACACACGCGCGCGCGCAACCAAGCGTTTATACAAAGCAGAATATTTATTATTGTTGTTGGACTTCACGTTCACAGTTACTGTAATTCTGATCACACACTCCTGTTGACATTTTAGACCACACCATGAATCCACTTACATTACGAGACAGGAAGGTTCTCATGTTTTATCTGTAGACTCTTAAATGTTGTCACGGAACAGGTTGTGAGAAAGTCCATGTCTGAACCCCAGTTAATACAGTAAATAGTGTTACAGATACTCAGCTTAAGGGCTGTGTGGGAAATTTCATATTCTCCTCATGGTTGCATGGATTTCCTTTGGGTTCTCCAGTTTCCTCTCTTTTTCAAAACATGCAGGTAGATTGACAGGCTGTGCTAAATTGCCCTTAGATGTGATCCACTGTATTGTGTGAAGGTTTGTGTACGGATCCACCTCAACCCTGATCAAGACAGCTCCATGTAAATAGAACGCATACATGGGGAATTTGCCAGGATGATCAGAGTGCCACACCAAATGACAGAAATTATAGTTAATGCATTGAAAACAAAGTAAGAGGTTAAAGCATTAAAGGTATTCTCAGGTGGCAGGAGTAGAAGGGGCGTGGTTAACATCTAGACAAGGTGTGGATAGGTTTGATTGACAAACTTTTGCAGGGGTCAAAGTATAAAAGGCCAGAGTCATGAGCCAGTGGCACTGCAGGACGGGTCTGAAGATCTTCTCATCTTAGCAGCACACGCTTCTGGTAAGTGTGTTCTCGTTCAGATGGCTGTGGTAACTTCTGCAAAAAAAAAAAACAAAAAAAAAATTACAAATTGAATTTCTCTTGAATATTTTAAGACAATATGGGAAATTTTCAGCATTGAGATATGGATTTAGGTATGATGGTGGTTTGGTAGGACTGAGTTGTGTGCTTGGGTTTTTCATTTTGTACACTTGTTTTGACACGGTTCATATGGTGTGTTTAGTATTGCTGTTCTGTGGTGTTAATTGTAGGTCTGAAGTAATTTGCTCTCAGCTGATTAATCAAGAGTACTTTCACACTCCCTTAAGGTGTGAATTGTGGGTGGGGCTTAGCTACATGCATTGAAGGTGGATCCTCTCTCTCCTGTAGCAGTTGGATCCAGATAGGAAGTGCATGGTAGATCTAGCACATTCATTTTTAACAATTGCCATTTTTCTAAGCCCTAGTATAGACACTGACCTGATCTACACCAGCCATTTAGGTGCTTGTTCAGTCCTATTATTTCAAGACTGCAATTTGACAAATGCAGATGTATGACTTTTCAAAGTCCATGAGTTCTCCCACATGTCTCCACTTCTCTGCTCCTTTTACTGGCTTCCTGCATCAAATTCAAAGTGCTGATACTTGCCTACCCACTAATCTCTCAGCTCTAATCACACCCAGCACTACATCATATTTCCTCTGATCCTCCAACAATGCTTGTCTGGTCTTGCCATCTCTCAGCGATTTGAGGGAGATGTGCATCAAGACTGTTTTCTGTCCTGGCCTTTGGGTGGTGGAATGAGCCATGTCTAGATATCCACAGCTGAGTCGATGGCAAACTGGAAGTGAAAATAGTCTGTTTCTTGGGTGTTTGAGGCCATGTCCAGCTGGGTATTTTTAAAAACAGTTTTTTTTTTCTTCGTTTTTAAAAATAATTCTGTCCACATGACCTAGGGTTTAAATATCTTTGTCCACATGAAAATGCAAATCACCCTGTTAAGCGCTGTTAGGAGCTGACCTTAATCAACAGGGAGCCAATCAGAAGCTTAGACAAAACGTCATTACCTGTTGCGATTTGTAGAAGTCCGACCGTGTCTCGTCCCAAACCACCGTCGCTGCCTGTGGGGTCTGTGTGTCGTCAGAATTTTGTACAGTATGTAGCAGCAGTGAGCTTAGTAGTGCATTCAGGCACCTCTGTTCAGTAACAATGTGAATAACTGTATGGACAAATATGTAAAAAGTCCAGCATGCAACGTTAAGTCACTAGTTTACTGTACGTACGTCTGCTATTGCACAAAATATCCTCAGAAACAAAGCTGACTTTAAATCAAGGAGACGAGCACACAGACAATTACATCATCGGCACAAGGTGACGTTACAACAAGCTGAAATCTCCGTTTCCCCTCCACACACCACTGAAAATGGAGGTTTGGAAAATCCTCACTTTGGCCAGAGTTTTCCAAAAGCTCCGTTTTCAACGACCAAAATGCTGTTGGCGTGTGGACGAAAGGCAAAAACTGCAGGGAAAAATCAGTTTTTAAAAATACCCAGCTACGTGTGGACATGGAAGAGTTAACTTGTTTCTCACCCAAAAAACAAACACCCTCCCTATTAAACTTTGGTACTTCTTCTTAGCAACCTAGGCAAATTTTTAAAAGTTGTAAGTTGCTCTGGATAAGTGTGTGCATACTTTTGTGCCTGACCAAAGGTCCTCAAAGTCATGAATACTGATTTATGTTGACATTCAAAATTATGTATAAAAATGTATGTCTTGCATATAAAATAAATGTAGGTATGTGCACTGCTAGTTTCATTACCTGACCTCCATTGTCTGATCAATGCTGTTGTGTCCGCAGGCACAATGTCTGACTGTGAGTTGATTCTGGCCAGCTGGGGAAAAGTGGAGAGCAACCTTGCAGGCTATGGAGGAGAAGTTCTGACCTGGTCAGTACCAAACCACTTTTCCAAATGTGGTCTTATGGCATGTCAGGAATCCTAGTACTAAAGCTAACCAACTCTTGCAGTTTATAGTGAAGGCAAATAATAAAACCAGTGCTGATATTGCAACATTCGGTGGGGAAGAGCAAGTCATTCTAAATGTGGCAGAACCTAGACTGCCATCTTGATGCATGTTTCCTTATTTTCCAGTCCACCTTTCTCCCTGATCTAGTACTGCTATAAATAGCCTCAAATGGATTACTGGAGAATAATCATATTGTTATATAGTCTGTTCACAGAGCACCCTGACACCCAGAAACTCTTCCCTAAGTTTGTGGGGATCCCACATGCTGAACTGGCTGGAAATGCAGCCATTGGGGAGCACGGCAAAACTGTTCTGACAAAACTGGGTGAAATCCTGAGGGCAAAAGGCTCTAGTGACGTCATCAAGCCACTGGCTACAACCCATGCCAACACGCACAAGATCAGCCTCAACAACTTCAAGGTAACGCACTCTTGAATTTGCCTTTTCAAGTGTACTTGAGCAAATGAAGTGCACCCTACTAGTGACTCTCTTCTAATACGATCAATCACTTTTCCCATCAGCTGATCACGGAGGTCATCATTAAGCTGTTTGGGGAGAAGGGCGTGTGGGATGCTGCTACCCAGGATGCTTTCAGAAAGGTGATGGGTGTCGTCGTCAACGAGATCGACTGTGTCTACAAGCAGCTAGGCTTCGCTGGTTAGATGACCTCTGTCCCCTCAAGTCCTGACATTGCTGGAACCAAATAACAATTGTTAATTTAGCCAGTGGGAGTAGATTGTAATCAGTATTGGTCATGTTTTACAAATTACTGGACTAAAATAAAACCATGGAAACCTACTGAGTTCACTTTCATGCTTTTCCAGTTGAGGAAGCCGGCAGCATTGTATTCCTGCCCCCACCTTCATGTTTTGCATTTTGAATGTCTAAAAAGGTTCACTCAGTGTACTGTATGTCAGAAATGGTGTTTAGCAAGAAGTGTACTGCTGAATTTAAATGTGCAAAGCAAAAAATGTTTGCTTTTTAGTGGCTTTAAGGTGTGACTTAATGTTTAAGGCTTTGAAAATCAAAACTTTAAATACTTTTCAAGGCATTTGAGTGTGTGTATATACATTATTTTTTTGCACATAAGGTGTATTAATGTGGTGTCTGGATATGCAAGATTGTATTACACCATCAGGTCAATTAACCTCGTAACTGATCCATGTCCTACATTAAACCCAGATACAGAGGATGAGGTAATGTGGTGTGGACTCTGTGGAGGAGCCACATGCACTTCCAGTCCTGAGGATTCTGGTCCTAATGTTGCCATGCCAAAAGGAGACGAACACGCAAGACTCCAGGAATAATTGTCTCCAAACAGTCCTTTTTCCCTTCCTGCTGATTTCTTTGCGACTGCAACAGCGTAACACTCTCCTTACACAACACTTGACAGAAATCTAAATTTCTCCAGATGGTCAGAGTATCGCTCTTCTTTCACAAAATCTTTTCTTTTTCTCCCTCCATGGAGCTGCTCAGATTGTATGGAAACTAATGTCGATTCTGTCACTCATTTACTGCTGCCTGTGATGCATGTTAGAATGGAAACACACATGGGATGATTAGACTAAACTCCATATAGAAGTATGTGTCTTTTCACTCTTAAGTGTCCAGTCTGTTTCATCTCCCACACCACCTTGTGCTCTCTTTAACTCATTCTGATGATGAAAATAACATTTTAAAACACAATCTTATTCTACAAAAAGAAACATTTATGTAGTATAAAGTAAATGTCCTGAATGAGTGGCATTTGATCATCTAAAGCCACTCTAACCTTCACTTCCCATAACACACCACAGCATTCTAGCACAGCCTTGGACTCCAACACCAGCACAACACTCCAAGGTCATGTTACTGTACAGTTACTATAATTCTGATCACACACCCCTGTTCACATTTTAGACCACACCATGAATCCACTTACGTTAAGAAAGTTCTCATGTTTTATCTGTAGACTATTAAATGTTATGGAACAGATTATTAGAAAATCCATGTCTGAACTCTACTTGTTCCCAGTTAACACAGTAAATAGTGCTACAGACACTCAGCTTCAGTCCTGAGCTCAGGTTAAGGGCTGTGTGGAGTTTTGCATTTTCTCCTTGTGGTTGCATGGGTTTTCAAAGCAAGCAGCTTTTGGTTTTAACAAAAATAAAATCAAGAAATAACCAGCCGAATAAATAAAAAGAAAATATTCAATACTCAGTTGTTAAAGTGCAGCATGTAAAAAGAAATGAGACCTGAAATCAGAAAAAATAGTATAATGAGGATTTATGTATTTTTTTAAAGGCACAATTATGTAGCTTTCTGTAGACCTCTATGTCTACATTTTGGTGATCACAATAGAGGAATCATCGGATGAGTCCTCAAAATCGGATTTTGTTTTTATTCTGTTCAGACACGATCTTCATGCTGAAGTGGGTATTTTGTAGCGTGGCTTGAGCACTTTCAACACGTTTTTAAATCCTTTGTTTTCCACAACAAATTATGGTCTCAAGTTTGTTGAGATAATCACCCGACATTTTGGGGAATCGCTTTAGCCCACTCTGATTCTGGTGCAAAGGGCAACTTAAATGCAGTGGTGAGCTTGCTATGGTTATTATCCACTTTCATACGGCTTTCTCATACCACAGTGCCTACACACTGTAACTGTTTTGTCCCTTCTTCCGTCAACATTATATTTTACATGGAAGCCAAAATGCTCCCATACTGTACATGTGATTTGAACGACACCGGAGGCTTTTCGTGTTCTTCTGCTCTGTCTAATTCATTATTTAAAAAGCAATAGCAGCAGATTCACTCTGAGATCTTTAAAAACTCCAGATTAATCTGCTAAAGTTAAAAAAAAATAGTAATTAATCTGTGGGTCAAGTGCATGCCAAACTGTAGGTTGTGAACCGCATGGATCACGGATCAACTGTAATCTGTTGTCATGGCCTTTATGTTCATCCATCGTACACAAGTAACAGATGAAGCTCTGGTCAGTACGACAGTAGATCTCGATCAGTTTGTCATGCTGAGAGCAGATCTTCTCTTGGAGCTCTGCACAGGCTTCCACTAACTTGTGCTTCTTAAAGGCAGGAGACTGATAGTGAGGTTGAAGATGATCTTCACAATAGGAGGTCAGACACACCAGACAGGACTTGATGGCTTTGCGTTTTCTCCCGGTGCAGGAATCACACTCCACATCATCAGGTCCAGCGTAACAGTGAGCAGGGGAAGCAAGAGCAGTCTTCTTCAGTTTCTCCACCACTTCAGCATGTTGTTCCTGTGTAGAACAGGCCTTGGAGTGAAAGTCTCTCTACACTGAGAGAGCTGTAAACGCCGCCTCCTCATCCCAGCAGTCATTACTACACACCTTACAGAAACTGTGGCCACCGGGAATAGTTACACTAGTTTTTAGGAGATCCAGACACACTGGACAGCTGAACTGATCCACTGAAGTCCAGGCCTCTGTCACTGAAAGAAGGAGAGAGAATGACTTTAAGTGTTCAGAGTTCCGTTTTCTCTGAAATTAACTTCCTGGATGTTTGTTTGTGTGTATTGTAGTTTGACAGACTGAATTGGTGTCACTTAATAAAGATCTTAAATTATGAACAAATAGCACGAGATAGCTTTATCTTAACCTTTAGACACTTATTTTCATTTAGTGTCATTTATTAAACAATATTTTTTCCACAACATGTTGAACATGAAATGTTTTTTTTTTTGTTTAGTTTTTTTTAGATATGTGAAAATAAAAATAAAAAATTTGGTTCTTTTATATGTGCCACACCAAATGACAGAAATTATAGGTAATTCATTAAAAATTAAGGAAAAGGTTAAAGTATTAAAGTTTTTTTATTTAACTTTGAAGACAAGCAACACTGGGAGAGACACAATCCTCAGGTGGGAGGAGTAATAAAAGGGGTGGATATGTTTGATTGACAGGTGAGAGGACGCACTTTTGTAGGGTCCCAAGTATAAAAGGGCAAAGTCAGGCAGTCAGTGGCACTGCAGGACAGGTCTGAAGAACATCTCGTCTTACACACTCCCCTGGTAAGCGTGGTATCTTTCAGGTGGCTGGGGTTCTTATCAGATACGACTGTGATTAGTTTTGCAAAACAAGTTAAATTTCCCTTTAATAGTTTAAGACAATCAATGACATTTTTCAGTCTTATGAAATGGGTATTTAGATGATGGTTTATGTAAGTTGCACAGGACAGTGTTTGTGTAAAACAAACCTTCAAAGAGGTTTGTTTTGGCAAGGTTGACTTTTTTATATTGTGTCTCTGTTGCTCATTTTGTGAGTGAAGTAGGGCTGAAGTAACTTGTTCTCAGGTGATTAATCAAGAATTGTTTCAGTCTAAGGTGTGAATTGCGAGCAGGGTTAGTAACATGCAGGATAGAGAGGATCCACCTTCAACACAACAGTTGAAGCTACAAATCCCGATCTAGCACATTCAATTGACCCATTACCAGCGTTATTTGACCTCTGCAGCTATTCCCTACATCAAATAATAAATTTTTTTTTTTTAAACTGGTACTTGCCTCCACAGCACCCACTTACCTCTCAGCTCTAATCACATCCTGCATTGCACCACAATCCATCCGATCCTCCAGAACTGCTGACCTGGTCTCACTGTCTGTCAGGGATTGAGGAAGACGTCCATTGAGGCTGTTCTGTTTGATTAATTAGCAAGCTAGAACATGTTGCTCTGGACAAGGGTGCTACTCTTTGTGCCTGACCTAAGGTCCTGAGTCATAGGTCCTGACTTGAAGTATGTTGACTTGATGATTTTTAAAATGATGTATAGAAAAATTGCATTGTTTTGCATACAAACTAAATGTTGATTAGGGAGTACAGTATGTGCAATTCTAGTTTCATTACCTGGCCTCTTATGTCTGACCACATGTTATCTGTAGGCACAATGTCTGACTGTGAGTTGATTCTGGCCAGCTGGGGGAAAGTGGAGAGCAACCTTGCAGGCTACGGAGGAGAGGTTTTGACCCTGGTTCGTACCAAACCACTTTTGCAAATGGGGTCGTCTGGCATGTCAAGCAACATAGGCACAAACACTAACCACTCTTGCAGTTTATAGTGAAGGCTAATAATGAAGACCGGTGCTGTTTTTTGCTTCATGACTGGGGGGCAGGGGGGTGACAGTCTCTCTCTTCCCCTCTCCTTTGCTCACCAGTCATGAAGGAAACCAGGACTTTTTACAGAGCCCAGACTACCACCTTGATGCATGTTTCCTTATGATCATTTCACAGTCCACCTTTTCTCTGTACTCTAGTACTTGCTGTAAATTTGTAGCCCCAAACTTATTACTGAATAATCCTATGTATGCACATTCGCTTTGGACAGTCTGTTCACAGAGCACCCTGACACCCAGAAACTCTTCCCCAAGTTTGTGGGGATCCCACATGCTGAGCTAGCTGGAAATGCAGCCATTGGGGAGCACGGCAAAACTGTTCTGACAAAACTGGGTGAAATCCTGAGGGCAAAATGCTCTAGTGATGTCATCAAGCCACTGGCTACAACCCATGCCAACACGCACAAGATCAGCCTCAACAACTTCAAGGTAACGCACTCAAACTTGCCTTTATTCAAGTTTACTTGAGCAAATGAACTGCACCCTACTAGTGACTCTCTTCTAATCACTTTTCCCATCAGCTGATCACAGGAGGTCATCATTAAGCTGTTTGGGGAGAAGGGCGTGTGGGATGCTGCTACCCAGGATGCCTTCAGAAAGGTGATGGGTGTCGTCGTCAACGAGATCGACTGTGTCTACAAGCAGCTAGGCTTCGCTGGCTAGATGCCCTCTGTCCCCTCAAGTCCTGACATTGCTGGCATCAAGTAAACAAGAATTAATTTAGCCAGTTGGAGTAGATTGTAATCAGTGTTATTGGTGGATCATAATCTAATGTTTTACAGCAAATTACTGATCTAAAATAAAACACTGGAATCATACGGGCTACACATTTTTTTTCCAACAAAAGGAACCAGTATGCCTGTCCCCACTGTCAGGTAAACTTTTTTTTTAATTTTTTTTTACTTTAAACACTGTAAAACTAAACATTAGCACATGAAGTACATTTAGTGTTTATGTCGCATGTGCTTTCATCAAGATTCTATTACGTTCATGTTGTATATAAATACAATTTAATTTAAACAATGGTCATTGTCTCAAAGCAACTTCACAAAGTGATATCATGCATCATCACCTCTTAATATATACTCTACTGTAGAACAGATTAGCTCTGTCTCCCTGCATTATTAAACCCAGATACAGAGGGTGGGGGAAGGTGGTGTGGACTCTGCGGAGGAGCCATGTTGTGGTGCGCTGTAGAAGGAGCAATTCCTGCTTTGTGATCCACATACACTTCTATTTTGGAGGATCAGAGCTCAGAACTGATGTGGCTGAAGGAGACCAAGAAACGATAACGCATCAGGACTAACTGAATCCAAAAACCCACTCCTTCCCCTCTTCTTTCCTGCTGATCTCTTTGGGTCTGAAATGTACACCCCCACTGCTCCATTAAGGTGTACTTGCGCATGCTCCTTACAGAACATTTGACAAGAACCAAAATTTCTCTAGGTTGGTCAGTCTTGCCTTGCTCTTCTCAAACAGATTGAAGTGCTGAGCTGAATAACAATGTAAAAAAAAAAAAAATTGTATAGGATTTGTGTAAGAGTAAACAACAGTTTCCTGTAGAATTCTGTATGGAACTTTTGCTAGTTACATTGAACTCTGTAGTAGACCACCTGCTGTAATATTGAGGTTGCACAGAACTTCAGCTTGGTTCAGACATGCATGGTCTTTTGATCTTTCCTTTGTTTATGGAATGCTTAGTTTAGTTACTCTTTTCTACACTGCTATAAACTATCCACAAGTTATTCTTGTCCTTGTCAGTAATTATTATAAATCAGTGTTGGCTGGAAGTTTTTTTTTCTCTTAAAAAAAAAAAAAAAAAAAACCCTACTGTGCACTTATGGAAAGGAAGCTATTTGTGGCTATTGCTTTCTCTCCATGGATGCTTATCAGTCATTGGTGCAGTTGTTCCATGATCACCTCTTATGGCATTTAATGTAGGTATAGTCTGCGCTCAGCTAAGGTAATCCTTTATGTGACATGCATACGTTACTGCGCAGTTTTTTTGTTTGTTTTTTTCTTTCTTTACAGTGGCAGATTGGTGCAGCTGGGGCATAAACTGCTGATTTTCTGATTAGTAACCCAGAGCCTTAACTTTTAACCCATTGAGCCACCCACTCGCATTCTACTTCTATTATACAGTGTGTGGCCATACAGTACATGCATACAGTGTAAACATGGCTACAAAAATCTGTTAGAAACCTAAAACGTTTTCAAATAAAATCAAGAAATACTTTACCCAGTCTCATTGTGAGATCCTAAATATAGAGATTTAACAGTTGTGTGATGAGCTGTAAGAATAATGACTGTTAATTAGAATCACACTAATCAATAGTGTTATTGTAAACTAATATATGATGGGGAAATGGCACAGCAGCAGTAAAGATGTAAACAATTGTAAGGGATGGAGTGGATTGTTTATGGGGCCCTCCTTCAAAGAGCAGGGTTTACTTTAGGTAAACTTTTTATACTGTAAAGCTGCTTCATGGAGATTACAATTGTTAAATGTGCTATCCTAATAAAAGTTAATTGAATTAAATATTGTTTGCGTATTTGTCAATTTCGGGTAGGTTTGTCATGTGGAATAGAAGTGTTTCCACTGATTTTAATAGATTTCATTCTAACTGTCTAATGTCAGAAACGGTGTGTAGAGGTTCATAAGAAGTCTGCTGCAGAAACAAAAACAAGTGTGTTTGTACTTTTAGTGCCTTCCCAGATAGCACTACTTTTGTTGGCCTAACGTCAGCAAAATTTTGGTAACCTTTTGTCAGTGCTGCCACGTTGGGCCAACATTCGCCCATTAGTAGTTGGTTTAGTATATAAGGTTGGCACAGTAGATAATTGCATGGTGGGAAATTGGAAATTGAATTATATTGTTTTAACCAATGCAGACTCTCTCTCTGATGTGATGACATCAGAAGCTCATGGGAGGGTAGGTTACCAATCTAGTACTTTAACATGAAAAGAACTATATCTCTAACTCGGTGGATACTGCCATCGGCCCAATGTTGGTCCAACAATGTCACCTGTATAATTCCTATTCTTCTTGATGGGTAGCATTAGCATTGCTAGCGTCCTTAGCTGCAGCTTCAAAGTGAGCATAGGAAATGTTTAGCTCATCTGCCAGAGACATGTCTGCATTCACCATACCGGATGTTGGTGCTTTATAGTCCATTATTGTCCTTAGTCCCTGCTACAGTCACTTTGTTGGAGTTGTGACTCTAGATTCCTCCCGTAGCACTGTTTCGCCTCCTTCACCACTTTCCGGACGTTGTATGACGCAGCCTTGTACAGGTCCATGTCACCCGACGCAACTCCTGCGTTATAGGCAGCAGTGCAAGATCTCTGAGCATCACGAATGGGTTTTATCCACCCATGGCTTCTGATTGGGAAACGTTCAGATAGTCAGTCATTTTTTTTGTATGGCATGATCCGCTAGTTTCCTAATGAATCCCACAACTGCTTCTGTAAACACGATGTCATCAGAGCTCCGTTGGAAGGTGTCCCAGTCTGCATCATTCAGTGCGTCCTGTGACCAGTGTTAGGATTATGTTCTTTGACTTCACCACCATATGACTAGCAGTACTGGGGGAGAAACTAAGGATCATGCAAATTGACACCCCCTTGGTCTCCTTGATCATGGACTATCTGGCCTGCCATCCCCCGTATGTCCAATTACAAAACTGGTCAGTTCACACATTGGCACTCTACAAGAAAGGACAGAGCAGGTTGTACTTTCTGAGAAGGTTCAGGTCTTTCAACATCTGCAATACCATTCTTCGGATGGTTTATGTTCTGTTGTGGCGAGGTCGTTTTCTATGCTGTGGTCTGTTGAGGCTGCAACATGAAAGCGGCAGACAGAAACCGACTGGACATGGTCATTAAAAGGGCTGGGTCTGTCCTGGGCATGGAGCTGGACTCCACTGATATTGTGACAAGGAGGAGGATTCTGTCCAAAATGCACATAATCTTGAACAATCCTTCTCACCCGCTATACAGTGTTCTCTCCGACCAGAGGAGCAATTTCAGCCAGAGACTGATTATGAGCAGATGTTCTACAGAGCGCCACATGGTATCTTTTCTCCCAGTGTCCATAAAATGATATAACTCATTTCTGTAACGTTTTTTTTTTGTTTTGTTTTTTAACCAAGGGATAGGGACTGTCAGTAGTTACTGTTCAATAATACTTTGACACTACTGTTCCCACAACTCAATATCAATTTTTTTTCCTTTCTTCCCAGTAAATTAATCACAGCAACCAAGACAAAGCGATTTCCCTCTGGAATTAATGCATTTCTTTGAATCTGAATCTGATGATCCTCTTCCATTTCCTATGTAGTCTAATCAGCGCTCAACCGCATGCATAAAGTTTTCCAGAGCGCATTGGCAGAAGTAGACTAATGATTATGAATGCGTCAGAAAAAAACAGTAAGGAGACTGATGTAGCTGATGTGACTATATGTAGCTTATATAGTTTTATTATTAGTTTTTTATTATTAGTGTGGAGGTATCCAAGTACATTTTATGGAGAGTGTGTTGCGCGAGTGTTTGTTTGCTTCTGAGTAGAGCTGGGGCACTGAGTTTGCGAAATTTCCGCCCAACTACAGTTGACATCTGTGTGACCTGCTCGGACAGTATTTCTGTCGTACTTAAAACGAAGCGGACATCAGGACCTGTCATTTCTGTCGCTGTTACGAGAAAGTTCTCCAGTTGCTGTTGAGGACTCTTTGACGCTCTTGCTGACGGGTCTGTTTTTTTACCATTGTTTTTTTTTTTTTTTTTTCACTGGGGATCTTTTTGACGTTCTATAGTGTTTTGCTTCGAGACTTGTATTACGAAAGATTTTCTGAACTGAGACTAGAGCTTGCTTTGAATCACAACTGTCATTGCTTTTTGTTTTTGCTGGGACAGTGAGTGTTGCTGGATTTTTTGGCTGTTCTTTCTTGGTTTTGAGAGAAGCTTTCTATTAGTTACCCTGCCATATATGGACGTCCCAGCATCAGCCCTGTTCTGCGGTCAGGTAAAAAGCTACATAGAGTTTTGACTCTTACACAGGTATGTTGGTGGTTATGTAAAAAAAAAAATCTGTGAAGTGAGATATGAACAATTGCTATGAACTGTTGGATTGACTGTATATCATTTGAGTTTTTTTAAGAATTGTTACCTTGTTTGCACTGTTGTGAAAATTTCAACTGTAAACAAAAAGGACTCAAAATGCAAGTTTAATTAAGTGAAATTTATTCTTTAATTTGCAATTAATGGCTCGAAAGTAAGGTTTTTGAGTTTCATTTTTGAGTTTTCTTTTGCACCCCCCAAAATCTGTTTTTTTGTTTTATATAATAAATTGTAAATCCTGTTATCTTAGAGTGGGGGCATTCCTCCTGTCTTGTGGACCGATGGAGGGGAAGAAGGGTTGATATGACTTCTTACTCTGTGAGCTACCGTGTACGAATTTAAGTCCAGAGTTTCGATCCTCATCAGTCGTGTTTACACAAGGTAAAAGCACACCTAACAAGGCAGATAAAAACTTACCTAAGTAATTTCGGTACAGGAATTAAATGTACTAAGGATTGGAGACCTAGATTTTGCCATTTGCCTAGTCGTCCAAGATACACCAGAGAACATAGTCTTACCCCTACAACCTAGTGGAATTTTACCTCTGCATTAGTATTAGTAGTTTATTCGTTTTTGCACATTAATCTGACAACTGTGGTACAATCACTTTTTCTGACGCACACCCAGAGTACTGGCTACACTAGTGTTACACATGATAAAATCTCAGGCTCACTGTATTAACATTTACCTTGCTTAAATTTAATGCAAATTTTAAATTTGTACTGTAATTTCTTCTGTGATCATGAATTCGTTCAATGTTTCACTTGAATTTATCTGATACTGTACCACATGGGGCTCTCAAAAAGGTGCGGCTCATTAATCTTTGAAAGAATTAACTAAGTTTATAGTCTAAAGTTATAGTGCCACTTAAAGCGAGGAAACGCATTCCCCTAATGCTGTCGCCGCGGGAGACACGGCGGTAAAACTTCTATTCTGGTTGAGTACCATCTGTAAGGGTGTTCAGAATCTGTGGTTGTAAAATGAAAAGTTAGTAGTTTTGCTGTATTGTGATGAGAAAGATGTTTAGCTATGCACTATTATGCTATGCTAATCGACCTGTCCGCAGTCTAGCATACGGAGCCATAGCGAGGTTAGAAGCATATGTGTACTAAGGTAGTTGGCATGTGAAACAGATCATTTGACAATTTTGCTGGTTTATTTACTGTTTGTATTGCTGTGTTTTCAAGCTCCAACATTCAAAGAACTTTATTAATCCCAGAAGGAAATTGCTTTACTTCCATCCATCTGGAGAAAAATGTGTGCTGTAATACTGGAGGTGTTGTTGAACTGAGTTGTTCTTATCGAAGGAATATTTCGAAGAACATATTTTGAAGTACATTTTAAAGTATAATGCTCAAATTATTGATGTATTTACACAGAATAGAGTCTCAGTTCTCCAAAGATGCTGTAATGTTGATGATGAAGATCATGATGATAAAGACCAACGGCGCTACAGTGACCAAGCTGCTGGTGAAAGTACCGAGGTAAATGATGACTAGGAAGATGCAGAGCCACCTGATATAAAAGACCATCTGAGCCAATGGATACTTTGTTTTGTATGCTTTTATTTTCATCCACCTTGCTGAAAGAAAAAGTGTTTGTACTCGGTGTTTATTTTGTAGTTTATCATCATAATGGTAACATATATTTTCTTAGGTTGTAATCATTTTATCACAAATAAAATTAATAAATACATTTCTGGTGATATAAATGTGTTGATAAAGATTCCAACTTTGCCATTATCTTCTGTTGGGCCATTGGCCAACATTGGGCCAACCTTGTGATTATCTTCTGTGTATTTAACACACACACACAGACACACACCTTGCATTTTTACAGGGTTTGCCAATTCGAGACGAGCACTAAGACAATTCAAGGCATAGACACCAAAAATTTTATATTTTGTAATGGCATCTTAAATAAACCCAGATAGCACACTGCTGAAGGGCCAACACTGGGCGAACACCAGTGCATACATTGGGCCAACATTGGACCAAGTTCTCTTTGGCCTCAACAATGAACCAACAGTGGGAAAATGGACAAAATGACATTGGGCCAACCACTGATGCCAACATTGGCCCAATGTATGCACTGCCTTGAGATGAATTGGCAAACCCTGTAAAATGCATAGGTGTGTGTCTGTGTATGTGTTAGATATTGTGTTACATTTTATTTCATATCACATAACCTCACAGTTGCGTTTTGACCCAATACCCAGAACCCAGCGTACAGAGGCTGAGTGAATGTGGTGTGGACTCTGTGGAGGAGACTCATCGTGTCAGAGATGTTGTAGAAGCACAGAGTTCCTGCACTGTAATCCACATACACTCCTATTCTCGAGGATACTGGACCTTGGAGTTCAGTCTCAATGTTGTTGTGCCACAAAGAGACCGAGGAAGAACACTCCAGACACCAAGAATGACTGTTGGATCCGAATAATGATGTATAACCCTGTCTTTTTCTCCTGATCTTTTTATACGAGACTGATATGAACACATCACCGCTCCACTCCACCTCCCAGTAAGAGCGTCGGCACACACTCTCCTTACACAACACCTGAGGCCAGAACTCAAATCTCTCTGGATGATCAGAGTATCGCTGTTCTGTGTGACTGTATGCCACTGATCTCTTCTTCTCAGACAGAATGAGTTGATGATATGCCGTGTTGGGATCCAGAGTCAGATAAGAGAAATCTAAAACAATACAATATCCACAGGTTAGATGTTAATCATACAGTTTATAATGAGTGTGTATGTTCGAGAGAGAGAGAGAGTGTGTATAAGTGTGTAGTGTTTGTGTTATGTGTATGCTAAAGAGTGTGTAGTGGTGTTTGAGAAAGCAACAGTGAGTGTGCATATGACTGTGTGTGTGTGTGTGTGTGTGTGTGTGTGTTTCCTTGTTTTTGAGAGAGACTGTGAGATAGAGAGTGTGTGTGTTAAAGAGTAAATATTTAATTACACAGATTACGTTTGTAGAATATGTGTGTGTGTGTACATTTTGAGAAAGAGCATTAAAAACTAAACACATACACAGCAGAAAATCTTCTCTGCTCTTCAGTTCTGAGAGTGAGACTGTGGAGACACAGAGACAGGAAACCAGTTTAAAGCATGAAGATGAAAAATGTGATTCCTCACTGCTCTCAGACAGACACGTCTTCAGTAAGTTATTGGTCAGAAATGTCCTAACATTGTGCAGCATTTGAATGTAAGAGTCAGCGACACCTCGAACCCTTAAACATGAGAACAAGCAAACACTTTTCCCAGCTCTGACAATATGTGTGTTTTATTTTCTAATGGACTTTATGTAGGAATTAAAACCTCAGTTCTTGTCTAATGTTCATAACAGTTACTAATAAGTTCCTGTTGAATCTGGTAAATGATGGTATTTTCTGATCTGATGCAGTCTTGTTCCTGCTTCCTTCTTATTTCTGTTACATGAATTGTATGGCTCTCTTTACTCTGATGCAGAACAGATGTTTGCTTCTTTACCTTGTGGACGTATTTTATTGAATTCCTTTTTACAGATTTTCTCAAGTCGTTTTTTCCGATCTGAGAGAGATTTCCTCACTCCATCAAATGAGAGATGTTGATTGACAGTGAAGCTGGGCGAGTCCTCACATCCAGGAGAAACACAGAGAGACGGGAAACTCTACAGAGAGGAAACACATCGTAGAGAAGGAGAAAAGTGGAGGAGAGGAACGAATGAATCTCAGACTGAATCAGACCAAAGACACACTCGTGATCTCAGACAGGAACATTTATTGTTGCTGTAATGAGCTTTTAGGAGGAAACTTTGTGAGGAACAGCGCCCTCTGTAGATCAGACAGTGAGTGTTACCTGGAGGAAGTGGATGTGATCGTGTGTGTGTGAAAGCTGCTCCAGCTCAGTGAGTCTCCTCTGAAGATCAGCAATCTCCTGCTCCAGTTGCTTCAGGAGTCGTTCAGCTCGACTCAGTTCAGCTTCCTCCTGAGCTCTGATCAGCTCCGTCACCTTCGAGCACTCCGAGCTGATCAGCTCAGTAAAGATCCTCTCACTCTCATCTACTGCTGCCTGTGAACGTCTCTGTTAGGACACACAGAGACGATCTTTAGAGGGAGCTCTATGTAAAGGGTACCTTCCTCTTTCTCTGTGTGTCTTTTTACTCTTTACTTTAATACTGTTCACAGTCTGTTTCAGCTCCTCCTTCTTTTTCTGCTTCTCCTGGATCCTCTGCTGGAATTTCATCTGCTCCTCCTTTAGGTCATTCTGAGAAATAAAATATAATTTCGAATACATTCATTCACACAGCATTCTTCACAAAAAAAAAAAACCTTCAAGTGTAAACTAGAAATATTGCATCTAAAGCCAACTAGAAAAAAAAAAAAAAAACACCCCCCAAATCAATAACTGCCATTGACGAGTATTGTTTTATCATCACAAGCCTTGGACTACAACACCAGCACAAGACTCCAAGGTCACATTTTAGACCACACAACGAAACCACCTACATTAAGCGAGAGAGAAATTTCTCATGTTTTATCTGTAGGCCATTAAATTGGTTATGGAACAGGTTGTGTGAAAGACCATTTCTCATATTGCCCTCACTGTAACCAGGAGAGGCTTTCGATCCACCTCAACCCCTGATCAGGACAGCTCCATGCAGACAGGACAGCTACATGGGGTCTTGGAAAAGATGATCAGTGGGTCAATATGGCAATTTGAGTTGCAGCTCTTTGGGACCTGGTTATTGCAGAAGCTGCACTGAACTCAGTTCCACAACCATTTCATTTCATTAAGCAGTGGGTGTGGTCTGTACTCACACATGTCTTGCATGTTCCAACTAAGGACCATGGAGACCAACTGAGATTACCATTGTATTTATTTCGATTTTTTACGACTGGGGTTGGACCTTCGGTCAACATTCACATACTACAGCACAATTTGGGAATGCCAGTTAGCCTAACCTGGAAGTCTTTGTACGTACTGTGGGAGGAAACTGGCGAAACCAGAGAAAACCCACCAAGCATGGGGAGAACATGCAAACTCCATGCAACATGCAAACTTCATGAAAACTTCATGCACACTCCGGGGCAGCAAGGAAACAGTCCTAGCCACATATATAAATATAAACATGTCTAAACTAAACCCTGTTTAAAATACAGTGGAACCTTGGATTACAAGCATAATTCGTTTCAGAAGTGGGCTCGTGTTCCAAAACACTTGTAAACCAAATCATAATTTTCCCATAAGAAATAATGAAAACTCAAATTATTCGTTCCACAGCCCCAAAAAAATAAATACATAAAAATAATTAATACAATCTATAAAGTGAAAATAAAACATATTAACCTGCACTTTACCTTTAAAAAACATTTCCGTTGGTGCACGCAGGTGCCGTGTGTGTGTGTGTGTGTGTGTGTGTGTGTGTGTGTGTGTGTGTGTAATTAGCCCCTTCACTCACCTCGTTTTACACAGTAACACTCATCCTTCCTCTCCCCACATCGCGTTATAATGTTCACAATAAACACACACAATGGAAAAGCCATTTTAACAGGAAAAAAAGAAATCTCTCTGACACTGGCATGAGCATACTAACGAAATCACTGCGTTAAAGTAAAAAAAAATAAAAATGAACCAGCACCTTACCTTTGAAAAGAAGCGCGACAGAGCAGAGTTTCTGTGTGTTTGTGAAGCCAGGTAGGGGCGAAAGAGATTCTGTGCGTGTGTGTCGGTGTCAAATTACGTGCGTGCACACTTACGAGACGCTGAAAGAGAGGGACATGCTGATTATACAAGTAAGAGACGAGCAGAGTTTCTTTGTGTTTGCAAAGCCGTGGAGGGGGGTGAAAAGGTGAGAGAGTGTGTGTGCCTGTGTCGGTGTGTGTGTGTCGGTGTCAAATTACGCACACACACATAGGAGATGCTGAAACAGAGAGGGAGATTATGCAAGTAAGAGACGAGCACTAAGACCCAGCAGGGGAGACGATTACACACAATTCCGCAGTGCAAGAGTGACGTTCGGTGTCAAAATAAGAGGCGCATGCGTGATACATGATACTCGGCACTCGTAAGCGAAGACTTGCTCGTCTTTCAAATAAAAATTTATTAAAACTCTTTGCTCGTCTTGCGGAACACTCGTAAACTGCGTTACTCGCAATCTGAGGTTCCACTGTAATATAAATCTAAAACAAAACAGTTATGTTGAAATGGAAACTGTACATCATTTATTTATCTACACCATAATAGAAATTAGATTTGAAATATTATTTGCATCAATTGCACTGAAAAAATAATGTCTTACCTCTTTTTGAGATCTTTCTGTTTTAGCTGCAACTGTATCATGATGTTTGTGTTCATCCATCATACACAAGTAACAGATGAAGCTTTGGTCAGTACGACAGTAGATCTCGATCAGTCTGTCATGCTGAGAGCAGATCTTCTCTTGGAGCTTTGCACAGGCTTCCACCAACTTGTGCTTCTTAAAGGCAGGAGACTGATAGTGAGGTTGAAGATGATCTTCACAATACGATGTCAGACAAACCAGACAGAAATTAACAGCTTTGCGTTTTCTCCTGATGCAGGAATCACACTTTACATCTCCAGGTCCAGCGTAACAGTGAGCAGGAGAAGCAGCTTGAAGTTGAGTCTTCTTCAGTTTCTCCACCACTTCAGTCAGCATGTTGGTCCCATGTAGAACAGGCCTTGAATTGGAAGTCTCTCTACACTCAGGACAGCTGTAGACGCCCTTCACATCCTCCTCATCCCAGTAGCCATTAATACACACCTTACAGAAACTGTGACCACAGGGAGTAGTTACAGGATCTTTTAGAAGATTTTGACACAATGGACAGCTGAACTGATCCACTGAAAACTGATCTACTGAAACCCAGGCCTCTGCCATTTGTCTACTGTGAGAGACAGAAAGTGAGACCGACAGTTTCGTTTTCTCTGAAAATAACTTCCTGTGTGTGTGTGTGTGTGTGTGTGTGTGTGTGTGTGTGCACGCCTTGTAATGTGACAGAGTGGGTATGGCTTTAACAAGAGGGTTTAGGCTTTACAGAATCGTGCGTGATGTGATTTTAATTATGCTCATTTTTAATATTGTTTTTATAATTTATTTTTTTATTATTATATTAATATATTATTTTATTATTTATGTAAAGCACTTTGGGGACATTCTTGTTGTTAAAGTGCTATACAAATAAAGATGAGTTGAGTTGAGAGTTTAAAATGCTGCCTTTTGTAAAGTGAAAGTGCGAGCGGTGGGTTTACACACGCTGATTTTAAATGAATTTTAAATTCATTTTAAAGCACGATTTAGGGCATCTAATTTCATTATAAACATAGTTTTCAAGTGTAATTCATAAATTATCAAATCCAACTATTAAGATGATCCGAGCGGGCAGTAGAGCTCTGATTACACTACATAGGAAATAGGCTCAACATCCCGGAGCCCAAACCTCATTTAAATTGTATTTTTAAATTAACAAATATTCTAAGTAAACAACAGTAGCATAAGTTTAGAAAATAATATTTAGACTATAAAAAATTATTCAGCATCTATTTTAGGTGTGCCAGCCTGCACTGTTCTTATATTGCTCTTTGTCAATATTTGTACATTTCCATGTATTGTATAACAGGTACATCTTTAGAAATAAACTGAGATGCGTGTTTCTCAGCCCCACCCCCATGAAAATGGTAAATTCAGGGAAAGTCTCCCCCGCAAGAGGTTGTGTGCGAACCACTGAGCTTCTACAGATTCTAAAATTGACATTGTTTCTGTTTTTTTTTAATACTGTTTTTTTGTTAAGTGTATCATCAGCATAACAATGAAAACTAATATCACGCTTACAAATTATGTTGCCCAGAGGAAGCATGTAAAGAGAAAAAAAGCAGTGGACCTAAAACCGCACCCTGTGGAACACCAAACTCCTTTTGAGAACATGCAGAATGTCACCATTTAAATCTACAAACTGACGACGATCAGTCAAATAGGATTTAAGCCAGGAAAAAGCCATTCCCTTAATTATTACTACATTTTCCAATCTGTGAAGAAGAATACTATGATCAATGATGTCAAAACCTACAAACCTGCACTTAGGTTGAGTAACACAAGCATGGTGATATAACTCTGGTCAAAGGCCAATAGGAGGTCATTTACTACTGAAACAAGTTCTGTCTCTATGCTGTGATGATGCTTAAATCCTGACTGATACAGTGTGTGTATGCTATTTCTATGAAGATATGAACATATTGTAGCTGCTGCGCTCCTATCTTTTTCAGAATCTTAGAGATAAAGGGCAGATTTGATATAGGTCTGTAATTGAACAGCTGATAGGAGTCGAGGTCAAGTTTCTTAAATAGTGGTTTAAGAAATGCTAATTTAAAAGATTGTGGAACATACCCACTGCTGAGTAAGGAATTAATTATTTTCAACAGGGGTTCCATTATTGTTGGTACGCTCAGCTTGAGAAAATATGTCGCTATAGGATCTAATACAAGCGTTGATGATTTAGCAGAAGAGGTAATTGAAATTAGCTTATTCCCTTTAGGGGAGTAAAGTAATCTAGGTTCTGACGTGATATGGTTAGTTTCTCATCTGCATCAATTAAATTGTCTGGTTTCAAAATTCTATTTTTTTTGCCTAATATTTACAATTTTGTTAATGAAAAAGTTCATTGTTGACTGTAAATATCCACTCACTCATCTTCTATACCACTTCATCCTGTGTTCAGGGTCGCAGGAAGCCTGGCGCCTATTCCAAGAGAGTGGACAGGGCGTCACAGGGCACACACATACACACACACACTAAGGGCAAATTTGGAATGCCATTTAGTCTAACCTGCAGCACTTTGGACTGTGGGAGGAAACCAGAGTACCCAGAAGAAACCCAGCAAGCATGGGGAGAACATGCAAACTCCATGCCCACAGAGACAGGAATCGATCATGGCCAGGAATCAAACCCGAACCCTGGAGGTGCAAGGTGTCAGTGCTAACCACTACACCACTGTGCCGCCACCACTGCCGCCTCTAAAGGCTTACCTAAATTTCACATGCCTCAGTATGGAGTCTCTTATAACCAGAGCTCTTTCAGGTTTCTTTCAGGTACATCAATGAGGAGAGCAAACCTGTTGGACACTTGAAGCGTAGAGGAGGTGTGCTCCAGTGGTCTAGCCTTAGCTAGTCATCATCCACTTGCCTCGCTGTGAGGGCTCTAATGTCGAAGTCTGGGGCTGGCTATCTCTGCCTGCGACACCCAGACATTCTGCTAGGGGAATAATGCTACTCTTGTGCTCTCCAACCCTATCTAAAGTATGGATATGCTCCTCAAACGCTAATATCTTCTCCATCAGAGTGCTAACTAATACACACCTATTACAAATAAAGTTATAACTAACGACGGAGCGAGAATGTCTAGACACCCCGCACACCATGCACTGAACAAACCGAATATTAGCCATTACAACATACCTGAGTTGGAGTTCTGTTGTTCGGAGCTGGATTTCGCTTGTTATTTTCTTCTATAGCTATATTTCCATAGCTAGAGTTTTCTTTATTTAATTTCTTACTTTATTTCATAACTTATTTTTCTACTGACTGTTTATTCTCTATGTTCTTTAGTGAAAAGTCGCTGACAGTCGCCTAAGCATTTCACTACATATCGTACTGTGTATGACTGTGTATGTGACAAATAAAAATAAATACAAATAAATTAGATAAATAAATTGATCACTGCAGTAATTATCCACTAGAGGGCTCTTACCCATTTCCTTACTGTAGATAAAGCCAGGGTGACTTTTTTTGGTCAAGCAGTACATTTACAGACCTGACTGGACCTCACATTTCCTGTGCTTCCTGTATGAACAGATCCATATCCACTGCACCAGTAAACTGAATTTACTGCAGTGCTGAACATCTTGAATCAAGTTGTACATAACAGGATGCATCTGAACTCATGTGCCAATGAGATAATCTAAAACTAAAAATGCTATTTACGCTTTCAGAATGCACTGTACTGTACGTTATCTGAACTCCTAACGACAGCAGCACAGCAGTTTGAAGAAGATTTATTGTTTCTAAAGAGTCTAAACAGTCTTTACAAAAAAGTTTCATGTTTGGAAAGGAAATAAAAAAAGCAATACTCAGTATTATAATTATGTACGTCTCCCATTAGTGCATACAAATAACACTGTTGTACAGAACACAAAGTTTGTGCTAATAATGACACTTTGAACACAGCCTGGGGGTTCTGCACTATCAGCAAGGTATAATTATTCTGCAGCAGTGAATATATATATATATAAGATGGTAAGGGATTGGAATAAGCAACAGGGTGAATCTCAAAGAGCTGAGTTTACCTGAAGTCCGTTTGTAGCACAAAGGCTTAGACTGATTGGTGTTTAATTAGTGTGTGTGTGTGTGTGTGTGCACTAACAGGCATTCACAGACAGCAGTAACTGAGAGTAAAATGTTGAATATTGTATGGCATTTCATTTCAAATCGCTAAACCTGACAGTTGAGTTATTACTCCATACCCTGAACCCAACAAATAAGGGCTGAGTGAATGTGGTGTGGACTCTGTGGAGGAGTCTCATCATGTCAGAGGCGATGTGGAAGGACAGAGTCCCTGCACCGTGATCCACATACACTCCTAATTTGGAGGACGCTGGACGTCTGAGCTTCGTCTCGATGTTGTTGTGCCAGAAACAGACGGAGGAAGAAGAACAACGAAGACTCCAGGACAGACTGTTGTATCCAAATAAACACTCATCACCCCCTCCTTTCCTGCCGATCTCGTTATATGAGACTGATATGTCCACGCCACCGCTCCACTCCACCTCCCAGTAACAGCGTCCACACACGCTTTCATTACACAAGACCTGAGTGTAGTAGTCAAATCTATCCGGATGCTCAGAGTATGGCTGTTCTGTCTGACTGTATGCCGCTGACCTGTTCTTTTCAGACAGAATGAGTTGGCGATGTGCTGTGCTGGGATCCAGAGTCAGATAACAGAAATCTAAAAATAATAAAAAAATGTCCACAGGTTAGATATTAATAGCTGAATTCATTACTTTTTGCATGACAGTGTGTGTGTTAGTGTGTGCATGTGTGCAACGTGTGGACATCAACTGGGACACACCCATCAAGTGAGGACTGTGTGAAAGTGGGGACCTAAAATCAAGTCCCCACATAATTAACATTTGCAGCATGTCTATCTCACAGTGGTGAACATCCCTTAATATCTCCCTAGTCCCCAGCATTACCATATACACATCACAAAGTGTGTGAGTGTTTCAGTGTGTGTGTGTGTTACACCTACACTGCAGGAAATCTTCTCTGCTCTTCAGTTCTGGGGGTAAAATCAACTGAACTGCTGCAGCTGTGGAGACACAGAGACAAAATGCAGACAGGAAACCAGTTTAAAGCATGAAGATGAAAAATGTGATTCCTCACTGCTCTCAGTCAGACACGTCTCCATGGAGAAGGACTGGATTTAGAGCTTCAGTAAGTTATTGGTCAGAAATGTCCTAACACTGTGAAGTATGCGAGTAAGAGTCAGCGACACCTCGAACCCTTAAACATGAGAACAAGCAAACACTTTTCCCAGCTCTGACAATATGTGTGTTTTATTTTCTAATGGACTTTATGTAGGAATTAAAACCTCAGTTCTTGTCTAATGTTCATAACAGTTACTAATAAGTTCCTGTTGAATCTGGTAAATGATGGTATTTTGTGATCTGATGCAGTCTTGTTCCTGCTTCCTTCTTATTTCTGTTAGATGAATTTTATGCCTATCTTCACTGTGATGCAGATCAAATGTTCCCTGGTTCACCTTGTGGATGGATTTTGTTGAATTCCTCCTCACAGGTTTCCTCGACTCGTTTTCTCAGACCTGAGAGAGATTTCCTCACTCCATCAAATGAGAGATGTTGATTGACAGTGAAGCTGGGCGAGTCCTCACATCCAGGAGAAACACAGAGAGACGCGAAACTCTACAGAGAGGAAACACATCGTAGAGAAGGAGAAAAGTGGAGGAGAGGAACGAATGAATCTCAGACTGAATCAGACCAAAGACACACTCGTGATCTCAGACAGGAACATTTATCGTTGCTGTAATGAGCTTTTAGGAGGAAACTTTGTGAGGAACAGCGCCCTCTGTAGATCAGACAGTGAGTGTTACCTGGAGGAAGTGGATGTGATCGTGTGTGTGTGAAAGCTGCTCCAGCTCAGTGAGTCTCCTCTTAAGATCAGCAATCTCCTGCTCCAGTTGCTTCAGGAGTCGTTCAGCTCGACTCAGTTCAGCTTCCTCCTGAGCTCTGATCAGCTCCGTCACCTCCGAGCGCTTTTTCTCCATAAGGCTGATCAGCTCAGTGAAGATCCTCTCGCTCTCATCTACTGCTGACTGTGAACGTGTCTTTAGAACACACACACACACACACACAATGTACCTTTTATATAGAGTTTCGTTTAAACATCTACACTATGTGTGTTTGCCTCCTTTCACTCTTCACCTTAATATTGTCCACAGCTTGTTTCAGCTCCTCCACATTCTTCTGTTTCTCCTGCATCCTCTCCTGGGATTTCATCTGCTCCCCCTTGAGCTCAATCTGAGAAGTAAATTTACAAAGATAAACAAATTCATAAATAAACTAGAAATAGTTTACTAATGCGAATCTCAGTTCCAAAATCACAGTTGAGTTGTGGTTCTGGTCTGTACTCACAAACCAACCTTAATTATGTCTCACATAATCCAGTACGTATATAAATATAAACATGTCAAAGAAACTATGCTTAAAAAATAATAAATTTAAAAGTAAAAAAACAAAAATTATAGTTTAGCCATCTACAACATGATAGAAATTAAATTAGAAACATTATTTTAATCAGTTAACTTAAAAAAGAATAAATATGTCCAGTGTTTACCTGCTTTTTGTTTCTTTCTGTTTTAGCTGCAACTGTATCATGACCTTTGTGTTTTTCCATCGTACACAAGGAACAGATGAAGCTCTGGTCAGTACGACAGTAGATCTCGATCGGTTTGTCATGCTGAGAGCAGATCTTCTCTTGGAGTTCTGCACAGGCTTCCACTAACTTGTGCTTCTTAAAGGCAGGAGACTGATAGTGAGGTTGAAGATGATCTTCACAATAGGACGCCTGACACACCAGACAGGACTTGATGGCTTTGCGTTTTCTCCCGGTGCAGGAATCACACTCCACATCTCCAGGTCCAGCGTAACAGTGAGCAGGAGAAGCAGCTTGGAGTTCAGTCTTCTTCAGTTTCTCCACCACGTCAGCCAGCATGGTGTTCCTGTGTAGAACAGGCCTCGGAGTGAAAGTCTCTCTACACTGAGGACAGCTGTAGACGCCCTTCACGTCCTCCTGATCCCAGCAAGCATTAATACACACCTTACAGAAACTGTGGCCACAAGGAGTAGTTACAGGATCATTTAGGAGATCCAGACACACAGGACAGCTGAAGTGATCCACTGAAAACTGATCTACTGAAATACAGGCCTCTGCCATTTTCCTACCGTGAGCAAGGGAGAGGGAGGGAGAGGGAGAGTTTGAGTGTTCTGACTTTCGTTTTCTCTGAAATGAACTTCCTGGTTCGGTGTGTGTGTGTGTGTGTGTGTGTGTGTGTGTTAGTTATGGTGTGACAGGGAGGGTGGGTGTGGCTTGAAAGAAAGAGCATTTAGGCTCCATAGGACAAATGCACTTCATAGTAGTGTGATTCTTTCCAGTTTAAACAGTCAGAGTAATAAATTTTTTTTTGTTCTTTGTTATATATTGGGCTTCGGAGTGTGACTACACTGCTGTTTTCAGTTCTCATCAGGGATGTTCGTTTGGATTCATATCCAGGGTCTGGCCACTTAACAACATTCACACCGTTTTTATCAACAGTTTTTTTTACACCTCCAGGCTCCGGGTTCGATTCCCGTCTCTGCGTGCATGGAGTTTGCATGTTCTCCCCGTGCTTGGTGGGTTTCCTCCCACAGTCCAAAGACATGTAGGTTAGGCTAATTGTTGTTCCCAAATTGGCCGTAGTGTGTGAGTGTGTGTGTGTGTGTGTGTGTGTGTGTCTGTGCCCTGCGATGGATTGGCACCCTGTCCAAGGTGTACCCCGCCTTGTGCCCCAAGTCTCCTGGGATAGGCTCCAGGCCTCCCATGACCCTTAATACAGAATTAAGTGGTATAGATGATGAGTGAGTGAGTGAGTGTTCTTCATTGTTCTCCCAGATTATAAATTATTCTTGTATATATGATACGTATATCACCTGATATAAAAAGAATTGTAAGAGAAAGTCCTCTCATTCTTCTCACTGGAGAAAATAGAAGATAGAGATCTTCTATCTGTTTTGTTTTTGTTTTTGTTGCATGAGGCATCAGGGTGTAATGCCAGTGTAGCAGGGACTGAGGGGAGGGACAACATCTGCCTTCAACATCAAGGAAATAAAAAAACATAACCTCATTAATCTCTGGAACATTTTCTTTTAACAGCAAGTAATGATCATTTTCCAGCTTTTAAGGGTGAAACCTTTCTCACTTGCAGTGCAACCAGTGCCAGTCTGTGGGGTTGTGAGGTCCTAGGCGAGATAATGAAAACTGCGCCCCTGTAGCCCCCTCCCCACCTGAGGACCCCAGTGCCCACCACCTTGATAAAGCCCAGACTGTGAGAGTAAATATGTACACTTCTGGTGAATTCAAATGTACATCAGGGAAGACAGCGTGTCTTTTTCAGTTTCTAATAAAAACACCTGACCACTGGTGTCATTACATGATATCCGCTCACAAGATGTTTACTTTTCTGATCCCATTCTGAAAACCACAAGCGCCACCGAACAACAACAACGTTCAAATGTAAATGCAGAATGAATGTCAAACACAGCAGCACAGAAGGTCACAGCCGGTTGAGTAAAATTGATCATTTCTAAAGAAACAGTCTTTACCAAAAGCCAACACAGAATTTACTGTAAAGGTTGATGTTTGTCATTTAATCTAAAAATGACGACAATCAGTATTATAATTCTAGTTAACAGTGTTGGACAGGACACAAAGCTCGTGCTAATAATGACAAATTGAACACAGATCGAGGGCTCTGCAGTATGAGCAAGTTAAGCTCTGTTACTAAGAGATTTGTGAATGTGCATGACTAAGTGTGTATGGGTTCACTGAAACAAACAATAAGTGTATAATAGAAATCAAAGTAATTAAAGCAGATTGTACAGTACTGTATTTAACTGAAGATCATTTTTTTGTGATTGCTTAAACACTTACAGACAAACAATGAACAACACCTGTCTCGTCTCAGTTCTGTACTAGAACAAAGTGTGTTTGTACTTTTAGTGCCTTTGTTTACAAAAAGTATTACAAACATTTAGGCTTTGATGATTTGACAAAGTCTTCAAATGATGAGTATATGTGCATGTGTGTTTTTTTAAAAGAGAAAAAGACTGTGCGCATCAATATTAAAGAGAGAATACTTTTTTTTTTTTTTTTAAAGTGCGGGAGGGCTCATTTCATTCAGGCAACCAATCAGTCTTTCACATTTTTCAAGATGCTCACAAGCCATGCCCCCTAGCAACCTCATTAGCATGATGCTAACAATATTAGCATGTCGCTGGCATTATGCTAACTATATTAGCACTTCGCTAATAACATGTTTAGCATGTCGCTGGCATTATGCTAACTATATTAGCACTTCGCTAATAACATGTTTAGCATGTCGCTGGCATTATGCTAACTATATTAGCACTTCGCTAATAACATGTTTAGCATGTCGCTGGCATTATGCTAACTATATTAGCACTTCGCTAATAACATGTTTAGCATGTCGCTGGCATTATGCTAACTATATTAGCACTTCGCTAATAACATGTTTAGCATGTCGCTGGCATTATGCTAACTATATTAGCACTTCGCTAATAACATGATTAGCATGTCGCTGGCATTATGCTAACTATATTAGCACTTCGCTAATAACATGATTAGCATGTCGCTGGCATTATGCTAACTATATTAGCACTTCGCTAATAACATGATTAGCATGTCGCTGGCATTATGCTAACTATATTAGCACTTCGCTAATAACATGTTTAGCATGTCGCTGGCATTATGCTAACTATATTAGCACTTCGCTAATAACATGTTTAGCATGTCGCTGGCATTATGCTAACTATATTAGCACTTCGCTAATAACATGATTAGCATGTCGCTGGCATTATGCTAACTATATTAGCACTTCGCTAATAACATGTTTAGCATGTCGCTGGCATTATGCTAACTATATTAGCACTTCGCTAATAACATGATTAGCATGTAGCTAGCATGATGCTAGTGTGATTAGCATGTTGCTAGCATGACGTTTATCTGATTAGCATGTTGCTAGCATTTATGATTTAATTATTTATTATTTAGCCCCGCCTACCTCTCGGATCTGCTTAAGCCATATGCTCCATCCCGGTCTCTCAGATCATCAGGTGAACTTTTGCTGACGGTACCCAAGAACAAGTGCAGGCTCAGGGGTGATCGGGCGTTCTCTGTGGTGGCGCCCAAACTGTGGAATGACCTACCCTTGATCATTCGTGAGGCCACATCACTGAGGGTGTTTAAGTCCCATCTCAAAACTCACATGTTTTCTTTGGCATTTAAACCAACATGAGATGTTGATTTTACATGTTGTTTGATTTGATTAGATGTGTGTGTGTGTGATGTGATTTTAATTATGTTCCTTTTTAATATTATTTTATTATTTTTTATAATTGTATGTAATTTTATTTAATAATTCAATTAAATATTTATTATATTACTTTATTATTATATTTATGTGAAGGCATTTTTGTTGTTAAAGTGCTTTACAAATAAAGATTAGTTTTTTTAAAAAAAAAGAGTGAATTCAAGTAAATTTTTGATATTTGATTTTTAATGTTTTTAAATGTAGTTTTTTATGTATTTTTGTTTTGGGCTTCTCTGCTTTCTTCCTTCCCAAAACACACTGGTAACCCGAACAACTAGGCTAAATTGAGCCTGGCTCTATATAAGTATTTGAACCTCTGGAGTGCATTTTAGAGGCTTGGACTCAATGTTACTAGGCTATAGTCCCAGCGCAAAAACTGTCTCAGTAGGTTAGGTGCTCATCTCGTAGTTGGTATGTACTCACACATGAAACCTTCTGTGGAATTTGTACATTCCAGTGATGTATGGGTCTATACAGTATCTCCTTTTAAGGTGAAGTATTTAAATGTCATTAGACTTGTTTGAGAACACATATCTAAAAACTATTTAATAAATGTTTAAAAATGGTTGGTTGAACAAAAAGGCTGTCTTTAACAATTGGGTTCACACATTTTGCCTGTCATGGCAACAAGCTTTTCAGTTTCCCCTGCTAAAAAGCAATCCTACAATATAATGCTAGCTCCATCATGATTTATCAGACAATGATGTTTCCTGGGTGTTGAGCCATATTTGGGTTGTACCAACATTACATTTTGGCTCTAAATTAAATTACTCAATTTAATTGCAGACCACAATCTTTTTTTGTTGTTGTTTGTTTGCTTGTTTCCAAATCTTCTCTGATATGAGGTAATAATATTTCTAAGTCAAAGATTTTCAGGCACATTTAAAATGAAGACAGACGTACTCGGTTCAACACTGTCTGAGGTCTTGATAAAAAAGAAATTATAAAATAAATATAAATTTTATGATTTTTTAAATGAATTATATTCCTTATTGTTAAAAGAAAGAAAGTTAACTTGTTAAGTTAATTGTTTATCAATTATTGGGAATTTTTAAAAATATGTCTATAATTCTAAAGATATTTATATTCTTTATTTAATTGTACTCCTGTAGAAATTCACTCAACAATGGACCTAAGAATTGTAAGAATTCCCTAATGTGTAACGTTGTAATACGAAAACTAATGTTATTAATATTAACAGGTTTTTGCAGAGCTTATACAACGTCATGTGTGTAAAATGCTGTAACAATGCTGTTTGGGTTTAAAAGCTGCACTGACTGGGCTGACCAGTTGAACACTTCCTTACCAGCGAACAGCAACTCTTTAAGCAAAAACGTCTATCCAACTAAGACTAAGAATTTGTGTCGATTCACTTGGAAAATAATAATGATGGTCATAGTTATAACCTGTTTTTCAGTTGCGTTAGCTCCAACCGCGTCATGGCCTTTGTGTTCACCCATCATGCACAAGTAACAGATGAAGCTTTGGTCAGTACGACAGTAGAACTCAATCAGTTTGCCGTGCTGAGAGCAGATCTTCTCTTGGACTTCTGCACAGGCTTCCACTAACTCATCTTTCTTTAACACAAGAGGCGGATAGTTAGGTTTAAGATGATCTTCACAAAAAGAGGCCTGACATGCCTGACAGGACTTGGTGGCTTTGTGTTTTCTCCCGGTGAAGGAATCACAGTCCACATCTCCAGGTCCAGCGTGACAGTGAGCAGGAGAAGCAGCTTGGAGTTCAGACTTTTTCAGTTTCTCCACCACTGACACACAATATGTTGTTCCTGCGTAGAACAGGCCTCGGAGTGAACGTCTCTTTACACTGGGGACAGCTGGAGATCCCAGTCACATCCTCCTGATCCCAACAGCCATTAATACACGCCTTACAGAAACTGCGACCGCATGCAAAAGTTACAGGATTACCTGAATCCTGGACGGTTAAAGTGATTTCCTGAAAATGCCATTTTCCTGCACTGACACACTGTGAGAGAAAGAGAGAGAGATCTCTGACTTCCTGTTTCAGTGTGTTCAGCTACAAGTAAAGTGGGACAGAGAATGGGTGTGGCTTCGAAGGAGAGGGAATTCTGGCTTGAAAGGAGACAATGATCATGAATCATGTCGAAGTTCTGGCTGGGCCACCCAAAAACACACTTTGTCTCATCATATTGTCATGGATGTGTTTTGGGTAATTGTAATTGTCTGTGAAAACATAGCAAGTGTAGCTACAAATATGAAGTCGGCTCAGTCGATCCCGCTAATCATCATTTACAGACCCCCAGGGCCGTACTCACAAAGAAATACGTATTTGTTTCACCATGGCTCAGGGTTTTCATGCGCACAGGGTCGGAAGGGACTTATGACCTTCATCTGTGTGAAACGACGTCAAAACACGTGACAAGAGACCTCCATGTGAAATAACAGAAACAAGACACTTGAGGTAGGTTAAACTGCAACATTTTTTCATATTATGTTTTATACAGCTGTTTACATGGCCAGAGTACAGATGTGTAATAGTTGTGGTTGTGTAGATTCGAGTTACTGATGGCGTGTCGCTGTCACTCTTCCCATGTATTCATGTCTGTGTCGATCGCCACACAGTTATATGCAGCGTAGCGAAGTTTGTCCTCACAGACCTTAGCACTTCACAAAACACACACACACACACACATCACTGTCACAAACCATTTAAATTGGATTTAAACCATAAACCCATGCTGTAATGTAGATAAATACACAGATATAAACTCACTTTGGGTATTTTGGTAAATAAAGGGAGCTGGAACAAGTTGAGGACTGAGGAAGAGCATCTGTGATTTCAGGTCTTCATAGAAATACACAATAAAAGTATTAAAGTAAAGCTATATATAGCACAGCACTGTGTGTGTGTGTGTGTGTGTGTGTGTGTGTGTGTGTGTGTGTGTGTATTTACCCTTGTTTATCAGGATAGATGCAGATTGGTGCAGGAAGACGACTTCGTCCCGTCACAAACCTCAGGAATCTGCTTCGGTCCTCTGACACACACACACACACACACACACACACACACACACACACAGAGGTCGTGTTTACAGGATCAGTAACACTGAGCGCTCGTACAGCGTAGGGACTGGAAATGTAGGGATGCCAATCAACATCTATCACTCCATGAGCTCCTATCAAACATCCACTGAACGCTCTTCTAATGGTTTTAATGGTTCTAATGGTTGGTGTCTGAGACAACTGTCAGGGTGGGAGTCGTGCAGTGTGGGCTTTTACTGACCGTTGGTGAAGTTGTTCAGCGCCTCCCACAGGTGCTGCACTCTGACATCATTCTGATCCAAACACTCAAAACGAGCTGAGAGAGAACAAACACCATCCTTATTACAAACATTATTAAACACAACCAGTATTACAAACACCATCCTTATTATAAACACTGTCATTGCTATTACAAAGGTCAGCATTATTAAGCTGTAAAACTAGTAAAAACACCATTATTAAACACAACTACTACTACAAACACCACCATAACAACTAACACCAGCATTATGAAACACCACCATAACAACTAACACCAGCATTATTAAACACCACCATAACAACTAACACCAGCATTATTAAACACCACCATAACAACCAACACCAGCATTATTAAACACCACCATAACAACTAACACCAGCATTATGAAACACCACCATAACAACCAACACCAGCATTATTAAACACCACCATAACAACCAACACCAGCATTATTAAACACCACCATAACAACCAACACCAACATTATTAAACACAACCATAACAACTAACACCAGCATTATTAAACACCACCATAACAACTAACACCAGCATTATGAAACACCACCATAACAACTAACACCAGCATTATTAAACACCACCATATCAACTAACACCAGCATTATTAAACACCACCATATCAACTAACACCAGCATTATTAAACACCACCATAACAACTAACACCAGCATTATTAAACACCACCATATCAACTAACACCAGCATTATTAAACACCACCATATCAACTAACACCAGCATTATTAAACACCACCATATCAACTAACACCAGCATTATTAAACACCACCATAACAACTAACACCAGCATTATTAAACACCACCATATCAACTAACACCAGCTTTATTAAACACCACCATACCAACTAACACCAACATT
>CM059218.1:31284736-31309736 GCA_030347435.1 Clarias fuscus
TACATTTATAATAGAGATGAACCTGTCGATTGTCCAGTGACCAGGATCGGCTGGTTTTCAGCTTGATTGACCAGTGATCAGCCGATCGGCCTCATATTTAAAACATTCCGTACCGAATGCAGAAGCTTCCGAGTGGCGCAACAGAAACATATTTTTAGCCTCCGAGTGGCGCAGTGGTAAAGCTCTCGCCCTATCATCTGGAGATCGCTAGTTCGAATCCCGGGTGATGCTGTAACCTCTCGCAGCCGGAGGTCTAGAGAGAGCTGATTGGCCGAGCTCTCTCAGAGGGGAGGGATGAGAGGTACTTAGTGCTCCCACATTAATCGCGGCTCTACAGCCAGTCATGGGCGTCCGTGAGCTCACGCGAGCGGAAGGAGCGGATAGCGCCGTCCTCCGAGTGTGTTACTCCGCCCCCAACGGTGCGTGAGGGAGCGGTTTGAAAAGAGGCGGTCGGCTGGCGTCACGTGGTTCGGAGGAACCCGGCTGAGTGGTAGTAGTAGCCTTAATGTGGGAGCCCCCTAGTGATGGGGAGGAATTGGACACGACTAAATTAGGGAGAAAATCAGGGTACCCCCCCCCCCCACCCCACCCCCCAAATAAACACATTTTATGGCGTTAAAATAGCAATTGAAAGCCTCAGATCGGCCGTTTTCTCCAAACTCTGTGAGCAAATTAGTTTCAATGGACACTGGAGACTTCTTCCACATATTAATCTTTTGTTTTATCAGTATTGGCGTGTGTGCTGTCCACGTCCCTGTGAACGAGCTATTACCATGGAAACGGGAGCGAGTGCAGCGCCGTGCTGTAAACATAATGAATACCTGGTTGGAGGTCCTGATGAAGAACGGCAGTGGGATTGGACATTCGGCTGAACTGGGACAGAGCTCCTCAGACATGTCGGAGAGACTGTCCCGAAAACCACCGCCTACACACACACACACACACACACACACACACACACACACACACTCAGGGGTGTGCTGATATAGCAGCGTCATTATCATTACAGTAAGAAGTCGCTGCTCAGTAAGAAACGTCTCCGATCACATGAGTTTGATCAGCTGTGGTGTGACGTTACCTTGATCGATGATTCCCTCTGCGATGAATTTACATTCCCACCACTGATCATGACATGCAGGCCACCTACGTCATGAGATCATTATAATTACATGACATGGCGTTACACACCGGGCGAGTGCGTTATTAAACACAGACACTGACAGCACTGAGGATTAGACCAGAGTGTGTTGTTCTGTGAGATCATTTCAGGTCATACCTGTAATCCAGAGTTTTTTCAGATTTATCCAATGTTTTCAAACCCTCATACACCTGGAACACACACACACACACACACACAACACAAACTCTCATCAGTTCAATATATTGTTGTTGCTTTTTTTTTAAAAACAAATTTCTCTCCAATTTCAAAAGCTGTGGCCGGTTTCCCATTCGTCTCTCTATTAGGCCGCAACGACCAACCATGGAGGGTGAAGACTGTCACATGCTTCATCAAAGACACGTGATGTCATGCAGCACTGTAAATATGAAATATTTATGTAATCTAGATGAAACACGCACTGTGTGTGTGTGTGTGTGTGTGTGTGTGTGTGTTACCTGAGTGAAGACGGCGTGTTTGCACTTGGGGTTGACGCTGGGGTTTTCGCGGTGCTCCATGGCCAGGCGGCGGTTGATGCAGACGGAGGGCATGGAGCCGGGTTTATTCGACTCCGAGTCCTTCAGGCACTGAGTGATGAGAGCTGAGCGGCGCCTCGACAGCAACAGGAACTGCTTTATATTCTACAGGAAGATTAACGATATTATATAATATAATCAAATAATATTATGAAAAGTTGTACCATCAGTTAATATATAAATGTATACTAACATCAAGCTTTTACCAATTTTTGGAATTTAACTTTAAACATACTTTTTAAAAAAAAATTGTATTCTAGTACACTTACCAAAAATATATTATAGAAAAATATACTTTGAGTAAAAGGTCAGTGTCATTTCCAAAGCACATTTATTTAAACTTAGTTATTCAATTTATTTTGGGCATTTTTATATATATATGCTGGAAATAATCATTGTAACCATGTACAGAAAATATACATTAGAACAACAATTTTAATATACAGTGGTCTCAGTATAATTTCAGTTAAATTTGAATATACTTATGCATGCTCCTCTCTCGTGTGTGCTCACTTTTGTGCCTTCAAGATCATTTATGTGTGTTTGAATTCTGTCTTCTATGCACGCTCAATATCATACATATTTACGATATACAACATTATAATACAATAAATATATTTTAATTTCATTAATCACTGTCAGGTATGTATGTTAGTACACACACAGCCATATACTTTAAGTGTATTAACTATTAAAATTTAAAGTGTATTAAGTACTAAATACATAATACACTTTAAAATTTGCTTTTATACAATTTAATTACAACATAAATGCACTTAGTAAACAATTAGTAGTTCCAAAATAGCAAACGTCAAGTATACTAGTCATTAGTCTGATTTGGCATGTTAGGATTTAATATACAGTGGAACCTCGGATTGCGAGTAACGTGGTTTACGAGTGTTCCGCAAACCGAGCAAAGACTTTTAATCAATTTTTCATCGGAAACCGAGCAAGTATTAGTTTACGAGCGCCGAGTATCATGTATCACGCATGCGACTCTTATTTTGACACCGAGCGTCACTCTTGCGCTGCGGAATTCTTTCAGCGTCTCTTATGTGTGTGTGCGCGTAATTTGACAACGACACACACACTCACACACACACACACACACACACACGCAAACACCCTGACACACGTACACACACACACACACACAAATACACACACACACACAAATACACAGCGTTTGCGCACCAACGGAAACACTTATCTGTCGGGATTTATTTGTACTTTTTTTTTTAAGGTAAAGTGCAGATTAATTTGTTTTATTTTCACTTTATAGATTGTATTAATTATTTTTATGTATAAAATTTTTGGGGCTGTGGAACGAATAATTTGAGTTTTCATTATTTCTTATGGGAAAATGATGACTTGATTTACGAGTGTTTTGGAACACGAGCCCACTTCCGGAACAAATTATGCTCGTAATCCAAGGTTCCACTGTACTTAGCATACTTTTTTTCACTTGGGGTTACTACTGAATTCTCTATAACAGCAGCTCATTCTAATACGGTATCGTTTCCATAGTAATGCCTCATTCACAAGGTTGTGTACAGCACACGGTCCACTGATAATGAACAAATTAAGGAAATATTCAACGTTTTAATGAGAGGAGTCTCTAGGAATCTCCTCCTGAACAATCTATTAGTGTGCTTGGCAGTGGGCGTGGCTCTCACTTTGATCTGGTTGAAGGTGCCGAGGCTGTAGTTCCACGTAGGTACCAGGTGAGGCAGCAGTCTGTCCAGGATAGTGATGAACCTGCACAGGTACACAAACATCACACACATCAGCACATAACACGAAGACTGTTAGCTTACAGCCGTACCCATGGCAATGGTTACACTGAACCCAGAGATCAGTGTTAGTCACAATGTATTGCTCTGTGCTACCTCAGGATGACCAGCATGCGGCGGTACAGGACGTCAGGCGGCGTGCCCTCCAGTCGCGGGTAGCGCACCAGGTTAGAGGACTTGAACACGTCTGCGTTCAGACCAGAGTCTCTCTCACTCGATTTAATCTTTAGCCCTCTGATCCTCACGTCGACCCCCCCATCTGAGGCACAACACACACACACACACACACACACACACACACACACACACACACACACACACACACACAGACAGGGCTGTTAGCTTACATCCATACCCAGTGTGTGTGTGTGTGTGTGTGTGTGTGTGTGTGTGTGTGTGTGTGTGTGTGTCTCTCTCTCACCTTGACACTCCTCAACACGGATCTCGATGATGGGTAAGTGTGAGCTCATGTCCTCTAACACGCATACATCACCGGTCAGATTACTGTTCACACACACAAACACACACACAAACACAGATCAGAGAATCTTTATTACTGCATGCGGCTTTAACCTCGACATTTACTGGAAAAAAAATAAAATAAATTTGTTGTCTTGTGATTTTTTTTTGTAAGGTAAAACAGCTTACACACACTAATACCTTGAATTTTTGGATGTGGGCCAAGATTTTCGAAAAACATTTACAAATCTGAGCTGAGGGTTTGGATATGAGACACATCCCATGATGACAATCAGGAGGACAGAGGAAAGTTTAACCGTGAAAAACTCTACAGTGGTGTCTCGGCATAATGAACTGTCGCCTTAACGAGCCAACCAAGCGCCATAGTTAAGTTGCGTGCACGTTATAGAGCCGTTCAAAGCTTGTTTGCTTCAGTGGAAATTCAAAATAAGCGAAGACTTTAGTGAAGACACGACACCGCGGGGCTAAAAGAAAGAAAACGGAGCCGCTTTCTGTTTGGGTTTTAACGCCGCCGATGCCGAGAGGAATCATAAATGAATGTTAAGTCAGGTTTAATGTCTATTTATTTAATATTTTACACATCTTTTCTAAATGTTCTGATGTTTTTAATATGCGAAAATATGATTATAGTGTTGGAAATTGGTAATATTGGTAATATTGGTAATATTGGTAATGTTTTGCGGAGGCTGGAACGGATTATATGCATTTACATTATTTCCTATGGGACAATGTGTTTTACAATATGAAATTTCACCTTAAGACCTCGCCTCCGGAACGAATTAAATACGCAAGTATGATTAAATACGTATAAATACGTATACTGTATTTTGTATGTGTGTTGAATTCATGTGTATGTTCTGGGACGGTTTTGTTCTGGCGTCATCTAGTGGCCATTGTTTTGTTTTTGCACAAGAGATTTTTTTTACTTTTTATCCATTTTGTGTCTTTCATAGTAACATTTACAAGTTGTGGAGTTATTATTATTATTATTATTATCATTATTATTATCATTATTATTATTATAGACAGGCTTTGTGCTGTATTTGTTTACCATGGCTTTATTCTCATTATCAGCTTGAACTGATTTCGAGAGGAACTCACTTTTCTATGGTGACGTCGCCGTATTTCTTCAGATTGTCTCCTTCTCCTCCGTAGACGCTCAAGCGTTTGGGCACGTAGCTATCATCTGTCGAATCCACTCTCAACAACAACTTACTGAAAATAAACAACAAAATTTAATAAAGTGTGTGTGTGTGTGTGTGTGTGTGTGTGTGTGTTTGTGTGTGTGTGTGTGTGTGTGTGTGTGTGTGTGTGTGTGTGTGTGTGTGTGTGTTCTACCTGACCACAGTTCCTCTCATCATGTTTAAGCGTATCCAGTGCTGTCCCTGCGTGTTGTCACTCTGCCAGAACGTTTCCGGGTCTCCATCGGTCAGACACGCAGCGCCTTGGCTCGAGTCCTTTTTGACAAAAACACAGGAGCTAACTCTCACACATTCCATACACACGCATGTAACCTAACACGATGGAGTGCTGCGTAACACAGAATATATCCACAGCTATTTGACCTTGCAGTGACTTTGAACTTTTATAGGATCTGTTCCAAAATCTGATCAGTTCATTGGCTGGTTTCAATCAAAACTCTGTATAAATCCTACAAACCTCTTAGTACTCGTTCTGATGAGAAGCTCAAATGGAGTGACGGACGACACACTCACCACCCAGTGGAGGAGGAATAACACCATTCTGGTTATAAAAGAAAATGCATCCGTGCCAAAATGTGCACTTCCTCGAATAACCACTAGAGGCTGGCTACAAAAGTGAGTCAATCTCCAGATTGAGAGCTCCATGTTAAAATGCTCAACTTTACAGCAGAATGGTACGAAAAACAGTTTTAGTCTCTAAAGATAGATTTTCCATTCGTGACAAAAGTATGGGAGTGAATATTTAATTAACTCATTTGTTAAAATTATATTAAGCAATACAATTATGTATAATCGGGGCACGACCACCACATTACGGGTGTCAACTGTTAGCTGTCTGAACACTTTAGCCAATCAGCTAACTAGTTTACTTTTACAAATGTAGGAGTTGACATACTGTAGGATGAGGTGTCGGGCACAGATGATGAAGTTAAATCCAATCCCTTCGCTATAAATTAGCATGATGCACCTTAGCATTTAATTAAGCCAATGCTAAGCTAGTTAGCTTTGGTAAATGAGGTAGTTATTGGGGTTCAAAACAACAGAAAGGCTCCGTTTGTTCTACCCCTTTGCCCATTTATGGATTAACCGGCGTTTAGGCGGAGTCAGGTCCTGCCAAGATGGCGACAACCGGAGCTTCCACAAGCGAGCCTCAAAACCGCTCTTCAGAAAACCTACTGTGTAGGTGAGAGCACTGAGGATTAGCCCAGTTCATTTATACAGTATATGGGAATTTCACATCAAATTTTAACATAAACTCCTATCCAGCAGTGAAGCTGATGGCGAGTTCCTCCAGTGCTAACATTTCCTATGACTTTACTGCAATGTTTCTCGCGTGCATCAGTATTTAACATCAAACGCATTACTACAGTAGAGTTACTACAGTACATGGCCACAATGTATAATACATCATATTATAACACATAATGTAATGGAGTGTGTGTAATTTCTGGGACATGGCAATGTCAGTGTGTTTGTGGGCGTGGGGTGTATATATGTGTGTGTGTGTGTGTGTGTGTGTGTGTGTGTGTGTGTGTGTGTGTGTGTGTACCATGCAGGAGGAGACATCAATGTTGTTCACATACTGCTTTGCACTGCCCAGGGTCTCATCCTCTTCCTGAGAATTATCATAAAAATAATGAACCAGATCCTCATCACACTTAAACGTCCAGGTGGAAGGAATGTACCTGTACACACACACACACACACACACACACACACACACACACACACACACGTTAACACCTACACAAAGTGCGCAAAGAGATATATCACCTTTCTCACCGGCTCTGAACTCACCTGAGTTTCTGCACTGCAGCTTCGTCTCTCTCTGTGATTTTGGGTCGAGCGCCGAGGAGGAAACAGTTTTCTGCATCTACCACCTCCTCCCACCTGACAACACCATAAACACCAGGTATACTGAGTAAACACACCCAGACACACCCTGACACACCCAGACAGACAGACAGAAAGTCATGCAAACACAAAAATAAAGACACACTCACAGACTGACAAATACACACACACACACACACCTATACAAAAACATCCAGACAGACATAAAGAAGCACACAGACAGACATACACACACACAGACCTGTTACAGAGCTTGTGGTCGAAGCCGAAGAGCTGCTGCTGTCTGGTCACCGAGTCGGGACGTTCCACAGGAACCAGTCGTGTTCCGCTTTCTGTGTGTTTACAAGCCAAGATCCAGCCCTCTTCTAGATCCACACCGCTGCGGTACTGTTCCATCTGCTCCTAAACACACACACACACACACACACACACACACACACACACACACACACAATGTGAACCCATTCAAAATACTGATTGTTTTTATTCATTATTGAAAAGCACAAATAATATGGCGATCCCATTCATTTTAAACAAACATAGGGAAATGAACACATGACGTCAGCTCTGCTTCAGCTGCTGTCTGAGATGAAACAGAGTCAAATGAAGAGGGCAGGGCGTGGCACACAGAACCACAGAGCAGTCGGAATCCCTGCACTCTGCTTTCTGCGTTGTTCTGGTTCACCTTTAAAGCCTTATCACAATGTTGTAATCATGTGAAACACACACACACACACACTCACACACACACACTGGGCAATAAGACAATAAAACACTGGCATTACGATTTCCTAACATCATGATACATGTTTTTAAACACTGTCAATATTTTCAGCATTTAGGTGAATTTAAGAACTTTTTCATCAGCTTTGTTTAATTTTTCATTCATCTTTTTGTCCTGTTACATAAATTACATTTAGCTGAAAATGAAAATACACAAGATCGTAATATATTATACTGTATAGTTCTTCTGTATTTCACTGTATGTCACATGACCATCCTTATGCTGCCACTAGTTGACTTGAGGTCTGCTGTCTGATTGCTCGTCAGGTGTTGATTAGCTTTCACACCAGCACAGGTTACTATCAATGACCTCAATCTTATCGTTTCCATAGTGACGGCAGATTTACAGGGAGGTTAACGGCTTACCGGTAATAAACAGATAAAAAATTAAAAATAAATAAAAAAACCACTGACATGGTGATCAATGTGTGTAACATTTAAGGAAGTTGTGACGTTAACTCGAGCAGAGAGAATTTAGAGAGACGGTTAAAGAAATGAGTGTTTACAGCCCCTAGAATATAATAAGTGAGATCGGAGAGTTGTTATTAAATGTAACTGTAAACTGGTCATAAGTATAAACTTGATAATGATCATCAAAGTGCTGGGTGTTAAGAGGCGCAACACATTTATGGTGGTCACAGTAACTGTTTTAATTGACTGATTGATGATTTATTAAGTGAGTGAGTGATGTCACTGGAGGTATAATATCCCTTATTATAGGATGCATCAGAAGGATGTAATTATCTTTTCCCGCCATAGTAACATATCATTTAAACACATGATCGACTTTTCTAATTTAACGGCTAAATTCTACATTAATTAATAAATTACCTCGATCGCTTCCTAGACAATCGTCTTTGCTCCGTAAAATCCCAAGCCTCAAACTTGTTAAATCTAATAATTAAAAAAAATAATTAAAAAAAAATCGTCTGTTATTGTTGACGTTCAGATTTAATCGATGAAACAAAGATTTTTTTTTTCCCCCTTCAGTTTAGCTTTTTGTTCTATTTTTTCCTGCTTATGTTTCTTTCTTTATTTCTTTGTTGGTTTACTCTGTCTATTGGTATTACATATTTACATATTTTTTTTTGTTTATACTGTATATCTTCCATTCACTCTTTGCTCTGTTAAATGTGAATAGTTCATTGTATAATGACATTTTTTTTTTTTTTTTTTTTTTTACACCTGAAGTTTGTATAATAAGGTGTGTTATCCTTCTTTTTTCCTTTCAACATTGTGATTGTAACTTTTATATATATATCCGTATCTCCAAAGCACAATGCACATGTCCTGTATACAGTCTCACTCCTGTAACTGTACCTTGGTGATTTTGAGCCACAGGCCATGGCTGTTGTAGTACTCCTCGCCCGAGGTCCTGATGCAGCCGCCTTTCTTCGGCTCGATGGTGAACTTGCAGGATTTCTTGTTCGGAGCCTGGTGTGGACTTTCCCACGCTGGGATGAGGACAATCCCCCCTGTTCCAGCAGCCGATGTGGAGGCTGATGAAGAGGAGGAGACCGAGCTGCATGAAGAGTCTCTACAGATCTTATAGCAGACCTCCTTCGGCACGAAGCACAGACTCTCCGGTAGAGGCTCGCTCCTCCTGAAACACTCAATACACCGGTTCAGGAAGCGGATTCTGCCCAGGAGGAGGTGAGGGTCGCCGCCCGGAGACATCGCGCCGCTCACACTTTTTCAACGCCGCTTACTACTACTACTATTATTATTATTATTATTATTATTATTAGCAAACTCCTGCTGGTTTAACTCTGCCGCGGCGACACACACACACACACACACACACACACACACAGGTGCGCATCACTCTCCAGTAACTGCACCCGCTCTAAAGCTCCTCTGACTTCTCCAGCCGAATCTACCTGTCGGGTCCAAAGATCGCCCCGCCCCCGACGTCATGACGTCACCGCGCCGCCGGCAGGAAAGCGCAGCTCTTCTTTCTCTTTCACTTAAGTGGCAAAACCTGTGAAAAGAGCTGTTGCTTGCTGTTGCGTTTTCCTCGTTTTCCTTCCTTACATTTTGTAAGGGGAAAAAAAAAAGTGTTATTAAAAATTATTATTATTATTATTATTATTATTATTATAAATAATTGATTATTACAAATAATAATACATTTTTAAAAAGTATTGATTTTAAATCCTGCTTTGTATCTTTCATAAACATGCCGAAAACCTTTTGTTCGCTCAGAGAGGAGAACAAACGAAAATGACAGATTGCGAAACGCATTTGCAAAAGTACATTCATTCATTAAACTGCTCTGTTTCACTGCTTTCATTAAATTCATTCACTGAAATACATTCTTCCTGACCTAAGAATATTTTTACTGTTCATTTCATCTGGACTGAATGATATATCTGTGGTATTGCGCAGCAGTACAGTTATTTATTTGATATTTATTAGATTACACCCCACGTCTTATTCCATTTGTTTGTTTGTTTGTTTGTTTGTTTGTTTGTTGGTATTGTCATCTCTGCAAGCTTCTGTCACAAATTTCCTGTTTGTGCAAACTACATTTAAAAGTGCACTTCATTTGATTTGGTGCAATAGAGAATATATATATATATATTTTTAAATAGTTCTTAGCTTTTTCATCTCGTCCTTTGAAAAATACAAAATTGTTGATTTTTTTTATTTTTTTTTTATTAAAGAAATGGATTTTCCCACATGGTTATATTCAATTCAATTCAATTCAATGTTATTTCTATAGCGCTTTTAACAATGGTCATTGTCTCAAAGCAGCTTCACAGAAATGGAAAGAAAATGAAAAGAAGACTTATGGAAATGTATATATGTGTAAGAAAAATGTGTCTAGATAATGAGATTGTCCCTGATGAGCAAGCCGAGGGTGACGGCGACAGTGGCAAGGAAAAACTCCCTGAGATGGCAATAGGAAGAAACCTTGAGAGGAACCAGACTCAACAGGGAACCCATCCTCATCTGGGTGATGACAGATAACAGAAATTGTAGAACATCATGTGTGTTATGCAGATGAAAGTTCGATATAACAGAAGTTATTTATATTGAGTAATTTTAGTAATCGGACGATCATTCACCAGAAGCTCAGTTAGATGAGGGCTTACATTAGATTGAAATAAATGAATAAATAAGACATCAAAAGGCAGTTCATGATGTTGCTTTAATAAAAATAAATTCAGTCTAATAATGGGAACACTAAAGACAATAAAAAATATAAATGTGTCAAAACAAGCTTGTGGGCAGATCTACTGTAGCCTTTAAGGTGAATGACTGGCTAGTCAAGTTAGGATTCTCTCTGTGTGTGTGTGTGTGTGTGTGTGTGTGTGTGTGTGTATATATATATATATATATATATATATATATATATATATATATATATATATATATATATATACTGTATATATGGTGTGGCAAACAATTTGACACAAATGACACAATAATGGCACAAATGTTTTTCACAATTCCTTTTACAAAGTTTGATGTTTCTTAAAAGAGCCTTGTTTTAAAGCCTTTGACACTTTTTAAAATGCTTGTAACTATACTTCAGTATGCCATAGTCATATCTGACAAAAAGATTTAAAACCATTGAAGCGGGAACACTTGGTTATATTTATTATATTTCTGTAATTCTCCCCACCTTTTGGCCACAGTTGTATTAAATCAAAGTCAATGCCATAACAGTCTGTTTCTTAGTCTGATGGAATTTGGGCGGATCTTTGGACAGTAAACCGAATGATTGGAACAAACCGTGACTTATTCGAAATTAGATGTCTTTTTTCTAGTGATGGATATACAAAAATGTTTTGAGAGAAATCAGTCAGGGTCAGGTGAAAAAAAAAAACATAGTTTATAAGTATATTTATAATATATTACAATTTATTAACAATAGTTTATAATATAGGATAAATAATAGGTCAAAATAATGTCCCCCCATTTTCAAAATATCATGTCACTGATTTAAGAACAAAATCAAGTAGCAAAGAAGAAAGACTGACACAGTGACTCAACGAGAAAGAAAAGTAACCGGTTTCCGTAACATCATATTCTGTCTCTATCCTTTAAAATAAACTTGTGATTAAAAAAATATAGATATTTTAGTTTATAATTTATTTTTAAGTGGGTATACTTACAAAACCTGCAGGGGATCAAATCATTCTTTCTCCACTGTTACAGCGATCACACTGTCGAAAGCATTTAGACAATCTAGAGTGCACACCAAGGGTGTGGATCGGTTTACCAGAACTGCAGAAAAAAAATTCTAGAAGAAACTATAGCAGTAACCTGCCACTCCAAGAAATCTACAGTATGTAGCTCATAAAGAGTGGGAGGTATAGCAAAGTTTAAAATTGCAGTTGCCTTGGCATCCACTGGGCATACCTGTCCCTGACCTAGTGTCAAGATAGAACTGGATGGCCAAAAACAAGTTCTGCAGGGGAAAATCCAAGTGATTTTTGATCAGCTTCACAAACTGCAATGAACACAAGATGCCCCCCTTCATACCAGTCTTTTCCTGTTTCTAGACAAGCAAAGAACCATCTCTCATGAGCACCATAAGACTCAGGGTGATAAGGAATAGGAGCTTGTAGTGCAGCCACATAAAGGGTTTCTTTTATAAAGTGTTCCTGTATGTGAGCTGCCTGTTAGAAGCAGCAGTGCCACATACAGTAAAAGACCCCGGTATGATTTTAACTGCCTTTAACAGACTTTGGACTTTCAAAACATTCACCCACACATTTTCATTTGTACTTATTTTGCAGACGTTGTTTCTTTTTTGGTGCATCTGTTTGTTTATTTTCACTTAATACATGTTTGGGGTTTTGCTAACTGTCGGTAACCGTCAGTATTCGTGTGATTCTTGATCCGTGAGTTTTACACAGCACCAGAGCTCGGATAGAAGATCCCATCAGGTGGAACAAGAATACTCGGCACTGTTCAGAATGGGCAGATAAGCAGGAGGCAGCGGCAGAGGCGTGGTCATCTATTCACGGGTCCTGATACCTGCGCTCTTTGCACGGTATTAGGTACTGGAGCACCAGTAAAGGTATCAGTGCCGAAGACAAAGCACGCGCCCAAGATGGGACGAAAGCAAAAGACCCTGTCGACGTCTTCACACGCAGCCTGAAAGAGAGAAAGAGCTGCACACAGTGCAAGTGCATGCTCACCAAGTTAAAGTGTATTAAGCACATAAAAAAAATCACACACACTCTGTAAATGCCATGCACACTCGTAACACGACCGGCACTAGGACCCGGAAGTAGTACGGTCGGGTTTCCAGGAAGCATAAAAGGAGACAAAATGGCGCTTCACATCGCTCAGTCATTGAGTTCGCCCATGCCTTTGCCGACGCTACGCCGACTATTCTGTGAGTACTCACCGATTCGGGTTGCTTCTTTGATTGAGTGTGTGTTGCTAGAACGCGGGTTTATTTGTGTAGATCCTTGCTCTTCGCGTAAGAGAGTTCTTAGACTAATCGCGCGGCTATCCCGCCTACTCGCGCTGCTTCCGCGTTTGGGTTTACCGTCCACGCTACACGGGCTAACTGCTAAGGCTTTTCAGTTTATCCTTTGGTTGCTCGTGACAGTAAATCCTCAGTGATGGCAAACGCCCCAAGAGGATTAAAGTCTTATTTTTATTTTACAGCGCCCCCTCAGGTCTAAAAGAGACAGTGGAGCCCTGTTTATTTTGTGTTTTTCAGTTTTTTCTTTGTTTCCTTTTAGTTTGCTAATTAATAGTCCCACACTATCTCCAAAGGGAAGGTCATGAGCACTCTCACAAACTCCTAGACCATTTATCAGAGCCTGGGTCTGGCATTAAGAGTGCATTGGCTTGTGTAACACTGAGTGACTGGGGTCAGCTTCCTGACCAGATATTTTGCTAGTTACCGGGAACATGGAACCTCCTGGCCCAATCTGTGTCGTCAAATATGGATGAAATGTGGAATTTTGGGATTCTGTAGAACAGGGGTTCCCAGGTGTAATATAGAAGGTTTGCATGTCATTTCTATTAAAGATCAAAGGGCCAGACGTGTTAGTGACAAGCGTATAACTTATGACCAACAAACATTCACATTAAGGCACTGAGACAAAATGCAGTAAAGCCTAGTGGAAAAAATGCGACTGATAAACTGATAAACTTAATAAACTTAAAGGACAGCACAAGACACTGTTATATCAAAACGATTTGGAAGTAAAAGTTGCATAGTGCGAAGGGGCCACTATGTAACTTGTCAAATCTAAAAATGTGTGCAAAAAAGCCTGCCGTCATTTGTAAACAAGTTTGAAAGAACGAAAAACAGGCCATGTTTGGGTGCACCGCATCCTTCAGGAATGAAGGAAACACAAAGAATTTTACCAGCTGATCCAGGAGGACAGAAAGAGTGAAGCTGATTGGTTGGTTCTTTTTTAAATGATCTGCGGCACGTTTGTGTCATTTTTCATCTTGCTGCCACATATTTAGTATACAGTAGCAAAACTGAGGCAGACGAAAGACAACATGTAATCGGCTGCTAGAGCAGTCAAAATCCAAAGTAGCCTAGTCTGAGGAATGGCACGGTCTGCATTCATTTAGCACAAAAAGGCTGTGGTCACTAGACGGAACAGTGACCGTTTCTTTTTGCAGACACTGAACAGGAGATCAGAGGTGGAAAGAGGACTAAACTTTTGTACTCAAGTAAAAGTCCTGTTACTTCAGTGAATTTTTACTTAAGTACAAGTAAAGTTACCATTATAAAAATCTACTCAAGTAAAAGTAAAAAGTAGCTCGTAAAAAAAAATTACTCAGAGTAAACGTTACAGGAGGTGGACCCAGGCCAAAATAATAAACTAAATGGTATTTATATTTAGTAGCTAGATTACCTGCAAAACAAAACAATCAAAACAAACAAAACTCCAGGTCCCTTCTCTGACTCCCTAAACCAAAAACAGTGAATAAATTCCCTCTTTCCAAAATAAATGGCATCCACGCCCCTACTACTGCTGAGTGCACAAACGTACAGTGAAATTATCGACAAATATATACAAAGAGCCACCAAAGCAATAATCAAAGTCACTGGGAGGCAAAAAGTCACAAAATACCCAAAATACCCAAACGCCAGAATCACAATCTCTCTCCTCTTCCCCGCGTCTCTCTCCGGTTTATATATGGTGGCGCTGGTTGATGACGTCACTCTCGAGGCGGAAGCGGCCATGTGGAAGGTCCGGTAGATGCCGATGTGGAGCGGCGCGCGACCGGGACACGAGACACACACGCGAGCGCAACCAAGCGTTTATACAGAAAAGCAGAATTTTTTTTAAAATTATTTTTGCATTTTCATTCATTTGTTTTACTCAGTAGCGAATATGATTTAAAATGTAGCGAATTACAAAACTTCAAACAAAATATACTTAAGTCAAAGTAAAATTACAGATTTTAAAAACTACTTTAAAAAGTAGAAGCACACAAAAAAAACTACTCAATTACAGTAACGCGAGTAAACGTCATCCGTTACTTTCCACCTCTGCAGAGTCTCGCTTAAGTCTCGCTTTTCTTTGTCGCAGGACAGAACATTGACTGCTGTTAGCCATTAGATACTGTAACTCTACTGGTGTTTGGCATCTACCACATTGCACCATGATTAACTGCACCCCGCATGCTGATGCACTCATTTGAAATATGACACTGTCTTAAATTAATTTCTGCGTTGGCTTTGATAAAGGCGATTTCCTTATAAATAATAAATCTTTATATAAATAATATATAAATTTATATAATAAATTAAAGTGCTGTGTCCTTCTGTGCTGCTGCTGTGGTCAGGAGTCCGGGTGACGTACAGTGTATTCTGAAAGCATACTGAAGAAGTTTTATATTATGTCGTTGGCTCATGAGGTCGACTTTTTATATGCTGACGTGTGTGTCTGTTTTGGCAGATAAAGAAGGCACCGCAGTATGAAGGCTATTCTTTTGCGAGCAAAACATGCTTTTATGATGCCAGGGATGGAAGGCTGACGATTTCTTTTCCTGCTACGGTATGCTGCCGGTTTGAGTGTGGTCATGTGACTACGTGTGGTTATTGTTACCAGTATCTATCCAGTGACGTAAACTTCAAAGCACTTTTTTGTAAGTCGCTCTGGATAAGAGCATCTGCCAAATGTCTAAATGTAAATGTACTTTTGGATTCATTTGTTTTTGGATTTTTGGTTTTGCTTTTGACTTTGGTTCCTGTTTCTTTTTTCGTGATTCTTCATCATGTTAAGGTTTTTTTTTTTTTTTCATTATTGTGTTTACTATCATTAAACCTTTTAACCTATGGTTGCATCCGTCTCAGCCTCATAAACCTGATCATTTTTAATTTAACTTTAATTATTTAAGTTAAAACAGTACTCAGTAATATTTTTAATTACTTTGGGCATTAGGGTTTACAGTGTATAGAGCAGGGGTCTTCAACTCCAGTCCTGGAGGTCCAGTGTCCAGCACAGTTTGTAATTCACCAACACCCAAACACACCCACTGAACCTAGTCATTAACAGATTAGTTGAATCAGCTGTGTTTGAGGAGAAGAAGCACCAAACTGTGTTGGACACTGGCCCTCCAGGACCGGAGTTGAAGACCCCTGGTATAGAGGGACTATCGAAGACAGCTGAGAAGATCATCGGGGTCTCTTTTCTCTCTATCACAGACATCTACACCACACGCTGCATCCACAAAGCCACCAGCATCGTGGCTGATCATACACACCCCTCTCACTCACTCATGACCCTCCTGCCATCTCAAAAAACGTACCAAAGCTTTCAGACCCTTACATCCAGACTGTGTGACCGTCTCTACCCACAAGACATCGGTCTGCTCAATAAAAAGGCACTGGACTGATAAACACACACACAGACACATTTGCTTTTTTTTTTTTTTTTTTACACAATATTTCTTAACTGTTATGTGCACAAGAACTCTATTTAAGATATTCAATCTTTCCCGCTACCTTAACAAGAAATGTTTACTGTTTTTCATCTATTATCTCACGGACATCTGTCCTCTATCTCATGGGAATGAAAACAATCAACTCATTATCCTTTAAAGACTGCAGGATAAAAGATTGAAAGGATTCTATTCATCCCAGTTGTAAACATGTTACATCAATGTCAGTGCTTTTATTTCAGGTCTAAGTAATCATACAGCTTTCAGGGTGAAACCTTTTTACTTGAAGTGCAACTGAAATGTATGAGTTACGTTTTGCTCTTTAAATGTTAAAGGTTTGATGTTAATGTTGAAACGTATTAACTGTCTTCCACTTACACACGGTTATACTGTAACTGGTTTTAATTCCACAGTAGTGGGTTAAGATATGAAACTAGATGTTATGCACATAGTTTATCAGTACATTTTCCTTTCAATGTGCAGTAAGAGCCCTGCTACTGTATATTCTGATTTAAGGTATTTTTCTTAAATAAATAAACATCACTGTTGTAGTTTATTATTATTATTATTATTGTTGTTGTTATTATTATTATTATTATTATTATGTCTAAACAGTGCAGAAGAAACTCGTTCCACTCTGCTCCCCCTTAGGTCTCTATTAGGATTTGAATCTCGCATACAACAAACCAGAAAATGAAGACAAAAGGCTGCTTTCTAGTATTTGAGGTCTATTTGAACAAAACTTTATATTGAAGGAGTTTCCTCTTTGGCTTTTACTCGTGAGCTTAACAGCTATGAGGCCCTCCCGGGTTTACAGAATGATATCAGATCAACATTACTACATCACTTCTTCAGTTTATATCAGTATTTCTTTCAAATCAATCAACATACAGGCAAGTTTAAAGGCTTTTCAATCTTGGTTTTGGGAAGATAAATAATTAGCATGAATCATTCACTCACTGCTGCTCGCCCGTACCGGCCAGTGCGGGACCCCATTGCAAACGACCTGGACAAATCCTGAGTGCCAGATTGAATATGTAGTGTACAGAATATGTAGTAGACTTCTGGTGAAGTAAGACGAAAATCGGGGAACACTGCATGTTTTTAATTTTCTGTCAGAAACACAGTAATAAGAACTGAGCCCTGGTGTCGTTCCATTTTATCTGCTTACAGTATAGTTACTGATTCCTGACCCCATTCTGAAAACCACGAGGGAAAACGTTCACAATACTGAGTGTTTACAAAATACTGAGTGTTTACAAAATACTGAGTGTTTACAAAACAACGAGTGCGTTGTATTCACTTTGATGAAGATTTCTCCTTAAGTGGGATTTATTCTTTCCCTTTTTAAGCCTAATGGTGCCTCACGTCCCCATCAGTGACAACACTTTGGACTTGACATATTGAGACTTAACAGCAACAGTCCAAGTGCAAATGCCAAACGTGTAATAAACTCTAGGCCTTTTATCTAATTCCTAGTAAGTAAAATAATATCGTGATAATGATGGAATTATAAAAAAAAGCTTATTTGAGTCATACACCTGAACACTATCAGTGTCATAATATTTACAGAGCTACTGTAACTGGACATCACATTTCTAATGCTCCCGGTATAATCAGATCCATTTCCCCTACAGCAATCAACTGAATTTGGCACAGAGCTTCAAAACCTTCAAGCTGCAGATTACATGCTGCACCTGAGCTCAGTTTAAAGTGTCCCAGCATTAGCTCATGTGCTGAGGAGATAACGTAAAAACCTCTGAAAATGTTCTTTATGCTTTCGCACTGCAGTGTGTTACCTGGAGCCCTGACCACTGCAGCAGCATAGAAGGACATCAGTTTAAGGAAGATTTGTTATTTCTAAAGAAACAGTATTTACCAAAGACAAAGTCAAAGTGTCATATTTGAAATTGAAACTAAAAAAAAAAAAAGAAATAATCAGTATCATAATTCTCCCACTAGTGCGTATAGTTAACAGGGTTGGACAGAACACCAAGCTTGTGCTAATAATAACACTTTGAACACAGATTGATTATTGAGGGCTCTGCATATTTTTGTGATTGCGTGCACACTTTTTACAGAATTTGGCTAATTTGGTCAAAACTTTCGAGGAATTGTCAAAAGATTAGCCAAATAAAACAGAACACTTGGAGATAAACCTCTCACTTCAGAGTTAAAACGAAACTCGGCATCTCTCCTTTTACAAACCTTTTTGTATTTTTGCAATGAATCAATACAGTGTTCGTCGATCCCCCCCTTCTGTTAGTGTCCTCTACAGAGAGGAAACACATCGTAGAGAAGGAGAAAAGTGGAGGAGAGGAACGAATGAATCTCAGACTGAATCAGACCAAAGACACACTCGTGATCTCAGACAGGAACATGTATCGTTGCTGTAATGAGCTTTTAGGAGGAAACTTTGTGAGGAACAGCGCCCTCTGTAGATCAGACAGTGAGTGTTACCTGGAGGAAGTGGATGTGATCGTGTGTGTGTGAAAGCTGCTCCAGCTCAGTGAGTCTCCTCTGAAGATCAGCAATCTCCTGCTCCAGTTGCTTCAGGAGTCGTTCAGCTCACACCCACTCACACACCCACTCACACACACGCGCACACACACACACACGCACACAGCTGATGTTTAGAGGGAAATCTATACTGTACAAAGGGACACTCCCACTGTCTCCTTGTGTGTGTTTTCACTCTTGACCTTAATTCTGTCCACAGTCTGTTTCAGGTCCTGCATCTTCTTTAGCTTCTCCTGGATCGTCTCCTGATTTTTATTATCTGCTCCTCCTTTAGCTCATTCTGATCAAAAAAATTTCAAATACATTTAATCATATTCTGCAAAAAATGAACACCTTTACGTATGAAGACGAAATATTGCATCGAAAGCAAATTAAAGTTACAAAGACATAAAACAAAGTAACTGTATTCTGTCGCGAATACGAGTCATTTTATCATCTCAGGCTGCTCTGTGCTGCTCTCATGTTTTATCTTTAGACGATTGAATGTTGGTTTGGAACAGGTTGTGAGAAAGTCCATGTCTGGACCCCAGTTGCTCCCAGTTGACACAGTAAATACATACACTCAGCTCCAGGCTCCGGTGTTCAGTCTTAAGCTCTCAGACTGTTTTGCATCTTCTCCTCTCCTTGTATTTGTTTGGGTGTCCTCTGCTCTTTTCCTCCAGAGGACACCCTGTTTCCCACCGCCTCCCAAAACCATGCAGGTAGATTGACAGGCTACGCTAATTTGTAATTAATTCTGAAAGTGTGCGTCAATGTGCCTTTACTGTATGTTGCGTCCCATCCAGAGTACATACACAGAGGCTCTGGAGACACCTCAACCCTGATCAGGACAGCTCCATGCTGCAGGGAAAAGATCGCCAGTGGGTCAATCTATTCATTTAACCTCCAGCTCAGTGGGACCTGGTGATTGCAAAAGCTGCACAAACCACTAAGTTCCACAATTACACCTTATTTCATTAAGCTGAGTGTATGCTCTGTACTCACAAATAAGAACTTTTTTAAAGAGTAAAACATGTCTTAAATATAAATATAGACATGTCTAAAATTACATCTGTTAGAAACTAAAAAATTTAAATAAAAAAACAGTTTTGCTAAAAGGGAAAACAAATAATTGAACCATTGACACTATAATAGAAATTAGATTAGAATTATTGTTTGTATCAGTTTCAGTGGCGGCTGGTGCAAAAAAAAAAATTGTGTGTGGGGGGGGGGGGGGGGGGGGGGCGCGCAAACAAAAGAAAAATTTAACTTCTAATCCTGGCCTGTAAATAGGCATTTATCAGGTGATTGCGCATCATCATTACTACTAGTATAAAATAAAGTCCTGACTCACATCACATCCAGTCAGCAGCTCCGCTCGCCATGAGAAGTGCTGGAAAAGACTCGCTGAGAATCACATGGTCCAATCACATGAGCCCAAATATTTAAAACCAATATTGATTCGCTAAGTACAAAAGTGGGAGGGTTCAGGGCGTACAGAGCTCCGCCCCAAGGATGATTTGACTAAATCCAATCAGAGCTCAGCCTCAGGTCACATGCTTTTCAAAGATTCACGTGTCTACATACTGTAGACACTCGTTTGTCCGGCGCCCCGCGTACACCAACACAAATGAACATGACACAGTTTGGATTATTTTAATTGCAAATTAATTATATTAAGAAATACAGCGGAATATTGTGACTAAATGACTTTATTTCATTATTAAAATAAATAATCATTATGTTAAATAATCACATGTTAAAGGAGCACTCTTCTCTGCCTAACTTAAAGGGTATTGAGCGGCCACCACTGATCGGTTTACTTGAAAAAGGATAAAGATCTTCAGTATTTTTTATTTCTTTCTGTTTTAGCTGCAACTCCATCATGACCTTTATGTTCATCCATCGTACACAAGGAACAGATGAGGCTTCGGTCAGTACGACAGTAGACCTCGATCGGTTTGCCATGCTGAGAGCAGATCTTCTCTTGGAGCTCTGCACAGGCTTCCACTAACTTGTGCTTCTTAAAGGCAGGAGACTGATAGTGGGGTTGAAGCTGATCTGTACAATAGAGTGAGACCTACACCAGACAGGACTGGATGGCTTTGCGTTTTATGCCAGTGCAGGAATCACACTCCAGGTCCAGAGGAACAGCGAGAAGGAAAACTGATTCATTTAATTTTATTGTTCAAATATGTATTTGCTTTCACATTATTGCATAAAATGTTCAGCATTCAGATCTGTCACGTGGGTTTGGCGCATTTCTGTAAATAGATGAACCTTAGGTAAAGGAGCAGATCTGGGGGACTCATGGACGTAGAGTATTCTGGTGAACTGGTATGTTTAGATGCTGTCCTCCCCACTCTCATTGTTCACTCAGGTTTGTTGACGGGAGTGGAGTATTTTCATCCCGCTGCTCACCGATGAGACACAGCATGAATAGTTTTCTCTTTCTCCAAGGAAGTTGTTGAAAGCAGCACACAAAGTGTGCATATGACCTACAGGTGGCGCAGAGAGCTCAGCTGCTCCACGCTCCACCATGCGAACCGCCTGTGTGCATCACGATCAGGGGGAGGGTCCGGTTGCACGCATCATGTTTGAATACCAAAAGGGTTAAATACGATCTAAAATCCGTTTTTATTTATGATCTACCTGTTCCTTTCATTCTAGGCCTTAACCAGTTCATTTCTGGCGAAAAAGGGCCACGCATGTTCCACATAACAGCCCACCACCTACTTGCTAGTGCGTAATGGCTGTTTGTACAGTACTACCACACCCAGACACAAGGTGTGTGACCTCCTCGTGGTGCAACAAGCCAAGGTGGACACAGTTATGCACCTGGCTCAGTCAACACCCTATGGAGGACACCTGGCGGCGAACACCACAACTGAAATAAAAATCTGCGATTGCTTCCACTGGCCAGGGCTGTGGGGGGCAAATTTGGGATCCACCAGTCTCACCCCCTTTGACCTGCTATTTAGCCGGAAGGTCTGCTGGACATGGCGAAAGAGGCCTGGAAGGAGCAACCATCACCATTCAGAATCCATCAAAGATGATACCACTGACACTGTGGCCCTGAAGGAACAAAATCCCTGCAATACCACATTGTCCACAGCCCAAGATTTTCACTGCTGGCATCAGCATGAGTGACCAGCCGTGTACATCGACCCCGTGGAGCTCCAGATGAACAGTTTTGGTGGAAACAGGAGAGTTGAGGTGCACATTTAATTCTGCAGTGAGTTGGGCAGCTGTGGTTTTATGTTTTTTGGACACAATGCGGGTTCGCACCCGGACATGCCTTTCCGACGGCTTCCTCCTGCGTCCACAGTAACTCCTGTTGGATGTGGTTCGTCCTTCTTGGCGGTGTGCTGACGTTACCCTGGATCCCGCGGCTCTTTATACATCACAAAGACTCGCTGTCCCGGTCACAGATGCGCCGGCGAGACGCGCACCAACAATTTGTCCTCTTTTGAACTCTGATACGTCTCCCATAATGTTGTGTGCATCGCAATATTTTAATCAAACTGTGCTGTTACTCTGCTAATTCAACCTTCACACTCCGCTCTTACTGGTGGAATGTGAAATCAGTGAAGATCAGCTACCAGGCTGGTCAAATTTAGCCATGAAACCTCCAACACTAAACTGGCCAGTGTTTCAGTTTCATTGTCCGACGCCTGTACTTCTTTATGTACGCTGTGTATAGTATGAAGTCTGTTTTTGTATTTTTTCCATTTTGCACCACAAGATATTGTATGACATTTTGTTTTACAGCTTTTATTCTTCATAGCTGATTTTGTGTTATTTTGTTTTTCCATTTCTTTTGTTTTCTTTTATTGATCTTTTCTGCATTTTCCCCAAATTACCCCCCCCCCCCCCCCCCATGGGATACATATAGTTTGAACACAGAAGTTCTTTATCTGTAGTGATGGCAAAAGTGTGACAAATCATTCTGCATGTGGAGGGTTTTTCTCACACAGTGTCAGAGAGATGTCCATTTATGTGAAACGACAATAAAACAAGAGACATAACATCACATTTTAAATAAATGAAACAGGACACTTGTGGTGGTGGTGTGTCACTGCAGATAAAACTGCCAAACTTGTGATACGTTTTATTCTGCACAGCTGTTTCTACGGCTTTAGCACACATGTGTACTTTCAGTACAGGTGATTGCGTGGATTTGTTTTAGTTGTTGATGCCAGGTACAGTATCGGTCACTCGTCCCACGGATTCATGTCTGTGTCAATGGCCACGCAGTTATACGCAGCATAGCGAAGTTTCTCCTCACACACCTTAGCACTTCACAACACACACACGGTAACAAACATTTGATTTCAACCATAAACACATGAGGTAATGTACATTAATATATACAGCAGGGGAAATGTTATTAGATTTTTTTTAAGTTTGCCCAGTTACAAAGAAATAAATGGTTTAATTTTTATCAGAGTTTTTTTTTTTAAGAATCGAAACAGAATATAAAAATTCCAAAAATAATTCCAGAAAAAGCACATTATATAAGGTTACAAATTGAGTTGCATTTTAATGAGCAAAATACGTATTCTATCCCCAAGCAAAACATGACTTAGTACTTGGTGGACAAAACCCTTGTTAGCAAGCACAGAGCTAAAATGTTTCTTGCAATTGGTTACCAGGTTTGCATACATCTCAGAAAAAAATATTTCTTTTACAAATATTCTCAAAATCCTTAAGGTTTCTTGCCTGTCGCTTGGCAACTCGAAGTTTCAGCTCGCTCTATCAATTTTCTCCAGTCTGGAGCCTGGCTAAGCCACTGCATGATCGTAATGTGCTTCTTCTTACTGTAAGCCTTCGTTACCTCGGCAGAATGTTTTGGGTCACTGTCATGCTGGAAGACCCATCCATGACCCATCTTCAGTGTTCTGGCAGAGGAAAGGGGGTTCTCTTGTACAAAGCATGGCAGATCCATTGGCTCCTCGAAGTCAGACTGTACAGTCAGTCTGCTACCTTTAGCAGAGAAACAGCCCTAAATCCTGATCTTTCCACCTCCATGTCAGTCATTTTTCTCCTTGGTCCAGCTCTTTGGTCTTGCCCATGGTGGTGGGGTTTAAATGGAAGACAGACAGGTGGCTTTTACACACTCTGGTAGAAGATTTTAAAGACGTTGGTAGAGCAACATGTTCCCCTTGGAGGGGAAGTTACCAAGGTGTGGGATCCATCATTTTAACACCCCAGCTTTAGAGAGAAGGACGGCTAACATCTGTCCAGAGTGAGAGAAGGGGAAGTAGCTCCCTCTCACAGATGCACTTTACTGAGACGTCCTGCGCAGTCTCTAATAAACTCTCCTGCTCTTAGGCTGAGACTCCAATTTCTTTAAATAATTTCCACCAGGCCTCCGAGTGGCGCAGTGGTTAAAGCGCTCGCCCTATCATCCGGAGATCGCCAGTTCGAATCCCGGGTGGTGCTGTAACCTCTCGCAGCCGGAGGTCTAGAGAGAGCTGATTGGCCGAGCTCTCTCAGAGGGGAGGGATGAGAGGTACTTAGTGCTCCCACATTAATCACGGCTCTACAGCCAGTCAGGGGCGTCTGTGAGCTCACGCAGCGGAGGGAGTGGATAGCGCCGTCCTCCGAGTGTGTTACGCCGCCCCCAACGGTGCGCGAGCGAGCAGTTCGAAAAGATGCGGTCGGCTGGCGTCACGTGGTTCGGAGGAAACACGTGATAGTCTTCGGCCCTCCCGGCTGAGTGGTAGTAGTAGCCTTAATGTGGGAGCCCCCTACTGACGGGGAGGAATTGGACACGACTAAATTAGGGAGAAAATCGGGGAACAAATCCAA